>BLSH010340193.1:627650-638978 GCA_018402905.1 Glandirana rugosa
ATTACCGACACACAACTCAATAAAACTCCCCTGTCATTTAAATGTGACAATATGTTAGACATGTGAGTGATGAAATGTAACATCGTTTCACAGTAAAGAAGTCACAACAGTGTACTTTTCTATCTTCTTTTATAAATGTTTTTACACTCCCCGTGTGAGTGAAAACACTCTATTACATATATACATACATATATATGTATATATATATATATATATATATATATGTGTGTTATAGATCGTATTTTTTCTGGAGGCTTTCTATAAACTAGCAGTGTACAGAAGACCTCCATTTTGCCATATTACATTGAATTTTACAGAGAATGACAGCGCTAAACGAGCACTAAATTACAATATGGCCTGTGTAGCAACGGTTTATGCTAGATATTGTGTGTATATATATATATATATATATATATATGTATATATACATACATATATACATTATCTCACAAAAGTGAGTGTGCCCCTCACATTTTTGTAAATATTTTCTTCTATCTTTTCATGTGACAACACTGAAGAAATGACACTTTGCTACAATGTAAAGTAGTGAGTGTACAGATTGTATAACAGTGTAAATTTACTGTCCCCTCAAAATAACTCAACACACAGCCATTAATGTCTAAACCACTGGCAACAAAAGTGAGTACACCCCTAAGTGAAAATGTCCAAATTGGGTGCATTAGCCATTTTCCCTCCCCGGTGTCATGAGACCCGTTAATGTTACAAGGTCTCAGGTGTGAATGGGGAGCAGGTGTGTTAAATTTGAAAATTGTGAAATGTGAAAATGTCCACATTGGGCCCAAAGTGTCAATATTTTGTGTGGAGAAAGTAACAGAAGTGAGTGTGGCGCTGTCTATACTTATGTGTTTCCACAAGGGATCTTGTTGTTTGCCGGGTGGGATCAATAAATATTGCTGCTATGCCCTTGTGTTGTGGTCTGGATATGTGTTTTTAAATAGCAGGGATTTTACTTTAAAAACGTGCTCAAGTAAAAACGTGCTCAGAGTAAATAAATAAATTAAAACTGCTGATGTTGTGTCACTTATATTTAAATTATATATTCAAAATCCTTCACGTGGAACCAAGTGAAACCGGGTGTGGAAACGGTGCAAATGTGCAAGAAAATGCAAAAAAATAAAATCAAAAATCAAACCTCACAGGTATGCTTCCTAACTCTCCAGGTGGGAGTGTAGGTCTGTAATGGAGGACAATAAGACAGCACCTCCGTAAGACTGCTTGCTCCCGTCTTTCTCCGTCAAACAGAAGGAAGGGGGACCCCTCAGGTCAGCCCCACATACCCATGGAGGTCCACATATAGTAAGAGAGAGAACTCAATGTGAAAGTAATGCTGGCAGTGGTATTAGTAAATAGTATACACTCACAGTTGTGTTTTGAGGAAGTCTCCAAGAGAAGTCAGACAGGTGGATCGTTGTGGCTTCCTGTGTTCCACCAAAACCGGAAGTGCAAATGACGCTCACTGGCTCCGGCTTACGCGTTTCGTCATAGCGACGTCATCGGAGGCCCAACAAGATCCCTTGTGGAAACACATAAGTATAGACAGCGCCACACTCACTTTTGTTACTTTCTCCACATATCCAACATCCAAAGTGTGTTTCAGTGAGGGCAGCAGTCTTTTGTCTTCTCATACAAACCAATATATGTATATACACATAATTGGCAGCGCCACACCACACTCTTTTTCCATATTGATCAATATTTTGTGTGGCCACCATTATTTTCCAGCACTGCCTTAACCCTCTTGGGCATGGAGTTCACCAGAGCTTCACAGTTTGCCACTGGAGTCCTCTTCCACTCCTCCATGACGACATCACGGAGCTGGTGGATGTTAGAGACCTTGCGCTCCTTCACCTTCCGTTTGAGGAGGCCCCACAGATGCTCAATAGGGTTTAGGTCTGGAGATGCTTGGCCAGTCCATCACCTTTACCCTCAGCTTCTTTATCAAGGCAGTGGTCTTCCTGCGGCCCAGTCTCTGAAGGGAGGGGATCATGTTCTGCTTCAGTATGTCACAGTACATGTTGGCATTCATGGTTCCCTCAATGAACTGTAGCTCCCCAGTGCTGGCAGCACTCATGCAGCCCCAGACCATGACACTCCCACCACTTTACTTGACTGTAGGCAAGACACACTTGTCTTTGTACTCCTCACCTGGTTGCCGCCACACACGCTTCACACCATCTGAACCAAATAAGTTTATCTTGGTCTCATCAGACCACAGGGCATGGTTCCAGTAATCCATGTCCTTAGTCTGCTTGTCTTCAGCAAACTGTTTGCAGGCTTTCTTGTGCATCATCTTTAGAAGAGGCTTCCTTCTGGGCCGACAGCCATGCAGACCAATTTGATGCAGTGTGCGGTGTATGGTCTGAGCACTGACAGGCTGACCCCCCCACCTCTTCAACCTCTGCAGCAATGCTGGCAGCACTCATACCTCTATTTTCCATAGACAACCTCTGGATATGACGCTGAGCACTGCACTCAACTTCTTTGGTCGATCATGGTGAGGCGCTGTTCTGAGTGGAATCTGTCCTGTTAAACCACTGTATGATCTTGGCCACAGTGCTGCAGCTCACTTTCAGGGTCTTGTCAATCTTCATATAGCCTAGGCCATCTTTATGTAGAGCAACAATTCTTTTTTTTAGGTCCTCAGAGGTGCCATGTTGAACTTTCAGTGACCAGTATGAGAGAGTGAGAGCGATAACACCAAATTAACACACCTGCTCCCCATTCATACCTGAGACCTTGTAACAGCAACGAGTCCCATGACATCAGGGAAGGAAAATGGCTAATTGGGCCCAATTTGGACATTTTCACTTAGGGGTGTACTCACTTTTGTTGCCAGTGGTTTAGACATTAATGGCTGTGTGTTGAGTTATTTTGAGGGGACAGCAAATTTACACTGTTATACAAGCTGTACACTCACTACTTTACATTGTAGCAAAGTGTCAGCTCTTCAGTGTTGCCACATGAAAAAATAGAATAAAATATTTACAAAAATGTGAGGGGTGTACTTACTTTTGCGAGATACTGGGTATATTAATATATAATTTTTGGGGGTTTTAAGTGATTTTCGAGCAAAAAAAAAATAGATTTTTATATGAGAAGTTTCAGAATTGGCCCTTTGGCAAGTGGTTAACCCAGTGGCGTCCACTCTATTAGAGGTGCAGGGGCGCCGCCTCCCTAATCCATGCACCCGGCCCCTAATCTACATGCGGGCACCGGACACATGGATTTTAATGTGTTATTTTTTTTTCTTTGAAGCACATAATTGGAGCCTGAGCCTCTAATTGGCTTCAAAAAAAGGTGGGCTCGAGGCGCAGAGCACTGCCTCCCAAGCCCACCCAGTTATGTGACAATAGTGAATTAATATTCGCTATTGTCTTCCTGATTCTCCTCCCAACCAATCAGGAAGCGGGTCACCCGATTGGCCGAGAGGAGAAGCGACCGCATTGGCTGCCGAGGAGGAAGCCACCGAGGAGGAGGGGACACAGGGGAAGCCGTGGAAGCTGCCCGCGACCTAGATGGGGTAAGTGCGGGGCTGGTGGATGGGCGAGTGACAGGGGGTGCAGGGTGGGGGTAGGGTTGCCACTTTTTCTTCAAGCCAAACCCGAACATTAGCAGCACGCAGCACAATTTTTTTTTTAGCATACACTATAGAATTGTAACAGACTTGGGAGACCTTTTGGCACTCCAAAGAGAATGATAATGTGGTGCCCATAGTGCCCCCTCACCCTCCTATCAGGCCCTGTTCTGAGTCACATTCCTGTCTGAATAATGTGTCCGGGTTTCAGGTGATTCAAAACCCGGACTGCCCGGGTGAATCCTGGACAGGTGGCAACCCTAGGTGGGGGGTTTGACTGACTGACGGACTGACCAACCGACCAAACGGGGAAGGGGGTTGGGGTGGCCGGTGTTTTTTTTGTCCCCCCCCCCAAAAAAGGAGCACCGGCCGCCACTGGGTTACCCTATGATTTGTTCCATATACACACTATAAGGAAACCCAGGCATATACTGGACATGAACAGTGTATCTGTGTATTTCCTTCCAGAAACTTTGCACTGATGCTAAGAAGAGATAGCAGCGCTTTTGCAGATGATTTTACCGTGGTGTCACATGATCAGCCGCTGCCAATGGATATCTCTTTTGTCTACAAGGGCAGCCTTAAAGGTAAGAAACAGCCAGCAAATACCAATCCTTACTCTATACTGGGTTTCAAGCTTTGTCATCCCTTACAATGCTAAGAATTAAAGGCAAAACTTTCATTTTCATTTTGGAGTAAGGGAGGGTCCTAACCCCCATCCATTTTCTTTCTTTATTATTTTTTTTTACCACCAAATCCCATTAGGAAGATTTCCCTTCACTTCCTGTCCCATAGCAAAAAAACAGGAAGTCAGAGGAAGTCCCTGGTTGTCACCAAAACCAGTGTCCCCGTTTTAAGATTTCTTCTCTATTCCTGTTTTGGTGACAACCCCAAAATTAAGCATTTTCTTTTCAATTTTACTCTGGGTCTTAACGGTAAATAGGATAAATAGAGAGGGGTGAATCTCCATCCCTCACCTCTAAGGATGGGCTCAGGCGTGTTCACAGCTCCGCGTGCCCGAGCCCGCCAGGAAGTTTACACTGCGCTGCGCTAATCACAGGCAGTGAGACATTTCCTGATGCGCGGCTGCAGCGATGCAATGATGCAATGTCTTAGCGCAGCGCAGTGTATACTTCCTGGCGGGCTCGGGCACGAACACGCCTGAGCCCATCCTTACCTCTACTCTCCCCTGTTGCCAATAGAGGGCTGTCTGACTCTGTAGAGTTCTGCCCCAGCCTCTCCCAGTCTGAGCACTGCTGTGCAGAGGATTGGAGAGATTGATTAACCACTTAAAGCGGAGCTCCGCCCACATCATTTTTTTTTGCCATCCACCTAATTAGTATTGATTACACAAATAAAGTAATTGATGGCTTTAAATCCGGGGAATCTTCCTATTTATTTTGTATTTACTTTGCTGATTTTTTTCTTTACTGGGAGTTCCCATCTTAGCTGTGGGCATGTGAAGCTCGCACCCTCCTTGAGTCTCTTCCTGGATAAGGTGCATGCTGGGTAACCAGCATGCACCTCTCAATCTCGAGTGTATGTCTCGTTGCCATAACAATGGGCAGCGACGGAGGAAGGTCCCGCCCCGTTGTTATGGCAACATAGATAACGTCTCTCCCCTACAAAATTGCATCATTTCCTGTCTGGAAATAACACGTTTTTTCAGCTCAGGGATGCCCACTGACTCATGGGAAATGATGACTCACATCTCCCATGAGCCCAGGCGAGGCAGGAAGTGATGCGGAGTGCCGCGGATCAGGAAGTGGAAGATTACAGGGACCACATAGCAACAGGGCACTTAGGGTGAGTATAATTTTTTTTTTTTCCAAAGGTGATTCTTCATGCATAGAGGATTTGAAATATATAGAGATGATTTTGAGATCTGTTGTTTACAAGTTAAAATCTGTTTTGTTTTTTTTTATGTTAGAAAATTACTTAGGGCCCCCAAACATTATATATTTTTTTCAGACACCCTAGAGAATAAAATGGCAGTCGTTGCAATACTCTGGGGTTGATTTACTCAAACTGGAGAGTGCAAAATCTGGTGCAGCGGTGCACAGCAGCCAATCAGCTTCTAACTTCAACTTGTTCAATTAAGCCTTGACAATAAGGCCTCATACACACGGGCGTTTTTTGACGCCATGTTTTTTGGCGTTTTCTTGCAGCTCTCCATGTTATTCTACTGCAGACGTTTTTGAGCACTAGAGGGCGTCAGCGTTAGTGAGCTGTAAATAGAACTTGGGACCAGTGCATTCCGAGGCTGTAGCGTTTTTAACGCTAAACCGGCAAATCGCTCACTACCGGTGTTGACCAGTGTTTTTGATGCTGCCGTTTTCAGGTTAAAAAATAGCAGAGGAATTTTTTTTTTTTTTTAAAACACCTATTGACGCCGACGCTCAAAACGCTGATTTTTCCCTGGCGTCGGGCCCGACGTTTTGCTTATTTTTTTCCATACGCCCGTGCGGATGAGGCCTAAAACTTGGAAGCTGATTGGCTACCATGCACAGCTGCACCAGATTTTTCACTCTCCAGTTTTAGTAAATGAATCCCTTTATGTCGCACCGTATTTGAACAGGGGTCTTACAAACGCAATTTTTTGGGAAAAAAAATCACTTTTATGAATGAAAAAATAAGAAAACAGTAAAGTTAGCCCATTTTTTCCCCATATTATGAAAGATGATGTTACGCCGAGTAAATGGATACCCAACATGTCAAAATTGCGCCCGCTCGTGGAATGGCGACAAATTTTGGCACTTAAAAATCTCTTTTAATCTGACGTTTAAAAATTTCCGTAGGTTACCAGTTTAGAGTTACAGAGGAGGTCTAGTGCTAGAATTATTGCTCTCGCTCTAACGATCACGGCGATACCTCATGTGTGGTTTGAACACCGTTCTTATATGCGGGCGCGACTTAAGTATGCGTTCGCTTCTGCCCGTGAGCTCGGCGGGACGAGGCGCTTTCAATTTTTTTTTCTTATTTATTTTACTTTTTATTTTTTTTTTATTTTTACACTGTTCTTTTTAAAAAAAAAAAATGTTTAATCACCTTTATTCCGATTGCAAGGAATGCAAGCATCCCTTGTAATAGAAATAAGCATTCCAGGACCTCTTTAATGTGAGATCCGGGGTCAAAAAGACCTCAAATTTCACATTTACACTCGAAAGCTATAAAATAAATAAATAAATGTCTTTTTTTTTTTTAATTTGTCACTTTAAGACCAGAGGGCGGAAGTGACGTTTGAAGTCGCTTTGGTCCTCCAAGGGCATAGAGTTGAGTGAGAGCCATCGTGCCCTCACCAGGGGAACGGATCGGCCCCAGTAAGAGGCGGGAGTGGGGGGACCTCTCCCGCCACCGATAAAAGTGATCTGGCGGTGAATCCGCCGCGGAGACCACTTTTAGCACAAAGCGGACCGCCCAACGTTAAAAAAAAAATACCGGGGTTATGGCGGCTATCTGCTGCCATAACAACCATATTCAACGTCAAAGGGCCGACGTATAACGGTGGCGGGCGATCCGGAGGTCGGTAAAAGAATACTTAGGATGGCGGTAAATTAATGTAATTATTCTTGAAGCTGAACCCCAGGCAGATATAAAAAACACCCATTAATTCAATAATACATTATAAAATGTTTTTTGTTTTTTTTTTAGGGCCGGTTCACACAGGGGCGATCCGACTTCAGGCGCGACTTTGCTAGGCGATTTGAACGCAACTTCAGCGCGACTTTGGGCAACGCGACTTAAAGCGACCTCCAGGTGACTTTGCATTTGGCCAATAAGAGAAGGGAAGGAGGGGGTTGGCTGGGTAATTCGTTGGGAGTACATTGGTAAATTATTTTCTTTTTCCGATAAAGTCCCTCTAATATAGATGGGGGATTCGACTTGGAGGCGACTTCCATTGGATTCCATGGGCACAAGTCGGATAGAAGTCGCCTTAAAGTCGTGCAGGAACCTTTTCTGAAGTCGGAGCAACCTCATTAGTGTACATTAAGACGGCTCCCATTAACTTCAATGGGATTTCTGATGTCGAACGACTTGGGGCGACTCAAGTCGGAGCGCAAGTCGCCAATGTGGGAACACAGGGGGTGAATTGCGATCCGACTTGAGTTGTCTCAAGTCGCCCAAAGTCGCTTGACATCTGAAATCCCATTGAAGTGAATGGGAGCCGTCTTAATATACGCTACTGAAGTCGCTCCGACTTCAAGGCAACTTCAGAAAAGGTTCCTGTACTACTTGGAGGTGACTTCTATCCGACTTGTGCCCATGGAATCCAATGGAAGTCGCCTCCAAGTCGAATCCCCCATCTATATTAGAGGGACTTTATCGGAAAAAGAAAATAATTTACCAATGTACTCCCAACGAATTACCCAGCCAACCCCCTCCTTCCCTTCTCTTATTGGCCAAATGCAAAGTCACCTGGAGGTCGCTTTAAGTCGCGTTGCCCAAAGTCGCGCTGAAGTTGCGTTCAAATCGCCTAGCAAAGTCGCGCCTGAAGTCGGATCGCCCCTGTGTGAACCGGCCCTAAAAAAAAAAACCCCATGTGATCTCCCATCTAATTGCAAGCGACTTTGTAGTGTAAAATAATAGAATTTATTTGGGGCAGCCCCCCTCCCTCCCTTCTCTGATTGGCCACAGGCAAAGTCACCTGGCATAAGTCGTGTTGTAAGTCATCTGAAGTTGCCTAAAGTCGCCCTGAAATCGCCTAGCAAAGTCGTGCTGAAGTTGGGTCACCCCTGTGTGAATGCAGCCTAAAGCTCCATTCACATTTGTACGACTCCAAAGTTGCGCCGACTTTGGAGTGCAACTTTGGTGCAATTTTTTTGCAAATTTGGTGGAACTTTAACTCAACTTTGGACGGGTGCAACTAGGATACGGCCAGTGATAATGGACAACTGTTGCACACAAGTTGCATTGTGTAACATTCAGGTACGACTTTCATACAACTTCTGAGGGATAACATTGAAGTCTGTGGCCCTCAAGTTACATGAAAGTCGGACCAAAGTCGTGCATAAACTACTATGAAGTTGCTGCAACTTTAAGTCGCACAGATATGAATGGGTGTCATTGGAAAACATGGGGAATGACTTGTCATGCAACTTTGATGTCCAAAGTTGCATGGAGCCTTAGGCCCCTTTCACACTTGTGCGACTTGGGACTGCAAAGTCGCATGACAAGTCGTACCCAATGATTTCCAATGAGTACCATTCATACCTTTGCCACTTCAAGTCGCACCGACTTCAAAGTTGTCCCTGCACTACTTTGGTCCGACTTTGGTGCGAGTTGAGGTCCATAGACCTCAAGTTTACACAGGCATTCGCTAAAATTGCTGCAAAATCGCGTGACTTTGAAGTCAAGGCAGTGTGAAAGGGGCCTAAAACGCAAGCAATGTAAGTACCCCAAGGTGACCTGCTATCACCTGCTTGCAGTCCCTGTACAGCAGAGCAAGATAGGAAATATTATCATGCTGATAGGAGGAGAGAGCAGAGTGACAGGGAAATGAGCTCATCACTGTACTGTGCTGCTCCTCCTTTCACTGTCCAGTCACAGGCTGAGGGCGGGCTCAGGGTGAGCTGAGCTCAGAAGGAGGTGGATTGAATGATGCTGGACATCAGACCGAGGACATCTAGTGGCAGATAAAGGAACTGCAGGGGAAATCTCTGCATAGAAAATGAATATTGTAGGTAAAGCTGGTTCCCGTATTTTAGCTTTTAATGGGCCAATAATTCTTATCTTGTTATTTTTGTCTTTAACCACTTGCCGACCTCCCGCCGTGGATTGACGGCGGCAAAGTGGCTCGTTATCGCAAACTGGCGTCACCCGACGATGGCCACGAGAACAAGTATGGTGAGCGTGCGTGTGCCGCCGGAGGCGCGCTCGTGTCCTCACTGTGTTCCGGGGAGGCCAGAGAGCGGGTAGGGAGGACTCGATCGCCGCTGGCTACCCGCAATCACCCCGCCGGAGCAACAGAACGGAGGTCCATGCATGTAAACACGCATCTCCGTTCTGATAGAGGGGGAAGGGCTGTGATCACAGGCTTCCTGTATATGGGAGCCATGATCACTCCCCTCCCCCTGCCAGCCCAGCCCCCATACAGTTAGAACACACCGAGGGAACACAGTTAGCACTTAGAGCGCCCCCTCCAGGTTAACCTCTTCACTGCCAATGGCATTAACACAGTAATCAGTGCATTTTTATAGCACTGATCGCTGTATAAATGGCAATGGTCCCAAAAAAGTGTCAAAATGGTCCGACACGTCCGCCCCAATATCGGAGTACCACACAAAATCGCAGATTGCCGCCATTACTAGTAAAATATATTAAAAAAATAAAAACCCCAGAAATGAATTTTCATCATCCGTAAACGCGGCAACTTTTGCGCAAACCAATCGATAAACGCCGTTTTTTTTTTTACCAAAAATATAAAGCGGCCAAAACCGATGAAAAAAATGTTTTTTTATATATTTTTTTTGGATTTGTATTTTAGCAAAAAGAAAATTTTTTTTTTTTTTGCAAAATTGACGCTTTTCTTTTGTTTATAGCGGCGATCAGAAATGACTCAGAGGGAATCAAATACCACCAAAAGAAAGCTCTATTTGTGGGGGAAAAAAAAGGGTACAACGCCGCACGACCGCGCAATTGTCAGTTAAAGCGACGCAGTGCCGAATCGCAAAAAGTGCTCTGGTCCTAACGCGGGAAATCCTTCCGATACTTAAGTGGTTAATGGGCCAATCATTCTTATCTTATTATTTTCTGTCTTTAAAGTAATAGCTGTAGCAGCTGTATTCAATTATTTTTTTCTGCATAGAGTTTAACTTTAAAATCCTAAATATGCATGGGCGTCCGCAGGTAGGGGCAAGGGGGGGCAATTGCCCCCCCCCGGAATCAGGGATCAGATCAGGGGTTCCCCACTAGGTCCTTATCCTCTTAAGCCATGTATGCAGTTTCTGACAGTTGCTTGGGCAATGTCTGCAGTCTCTGACCGTTTCCTGTACCATGTCCGCAGTCTCTGACTGTCTCCTGTGCTATGCCTGCAGTCTCTGACTGTCTCCTGTGCTGTGTCTGCAGTCTCTGACTGTCTCCTGTGCTATGTATGCAGTCTCTGACTGTATCCTGTACTATGTCTGCAGTCTCTGACTGTCTCCTGTGCTATGTCTGCAGTCTCTGACTGTCTCCTGTGCTATGTATGCAGTCTCTGACCATCTCCTGTACTATGTTCGCAGTCTCTGACTGTCTCCTGTACCATGTCTGCAGTTTCTGACCGTCTCCTGTATCATGTCCGCAGTCTCTGACTCTCTCCTGTATCACGTCTGCAGTCTCTGACCGTCTCCTGTACCATGTCTGCAGTCTCTGACTGTCTCCTGTACCATGTCTGCAGTTTCTGACCGTCTCCTGTACCATGTCTGCAGTCTCTGACTGTCTCCTGTATCATGTCTGCAGTCCCTGACTGTCTCCTGTACCATGTCTGCAGTTTCTGACCGTCTCCTGTACCATGTCTGCAGTCTCTGACTGTCTCCTGTACCATGTCTGCAGTCTCTGACCATCTCCTGGATCATGTCTGCAGTCTCTGACCATCTCCTGTATCATGTCTGCAGTCCCTGACCATCTCCTGGATCATGTCTGCAGTCTCTGACCATCTCCTGTACTACGTCTGCAGCCTCTGACCGTAATAATGTAATTATGACATTGTCAAAAAGGGGCAGAGCATGGATGACCTTGAAATTATGCCCCCCCCC
>BLSH010340193.1:662402-684830 GCA_018402905.1 Glandirana rugosa
GGGGTTGATCATAAGTAACCAACCTAGTACTCCTCGCCCATTCTGACCCGGAAAACCGATC
Organism: Glandirana rugosa; assembly: GCA_018402905.1. Taxonomy (NCBI): domain Eukaryota; kingdom Metazoa; phylum Chordata; class Amphibia; order Anura; family Ranidae; genus Glandirana; species Glandirana rugosa. The sequence goes on from BLSH010340193.1 coordinate 662,464, forward strand.
CTCCTGGGGCTCTCTTGAAGAAAGACCCCCAAGGCAGGAGAGAAAGGAAGGGTAGGCTTGAAGACCCACAACCTAGATTTCTTGAGTGAAATAAATACACATATATACGTAAGTGCACCACATGGAGATTCTTGATGGGGTAAGGTACACGCAAGTCCTCCTAGCCAAAAGGCCCAGTCTTACCCGCTCCTCATGATCCAACCAATGAATACTAGTTGGGGGGCTCTCTTGAAGAAAGACCCCCAAGGCAGGAGAGAAAGGAACCTAAGGGTAGGCTTGAAGACCCACAACCTAGAATCCTTGAGTGAAATAAACACACATATTTACGTAAGTGCAACGCATGGAGATTCTTGATGGGGTAAGGTACATTCAAGTCCTCCTAGCCAAAAGGCCCAGTCTTACCCGCTCCTCATGATCCAATCAATGAATACTAGTTGGGGGCTCTCTTGAAGAAAGACCCCCAAGGCAGGAGAGAAAGGAAGGGTAGGCTTGAAGACCCACAACCTAGATTTCTTGAGTGAAATAAATACACATATATACGTAAGTGCAACACATGGAGATTCTTGATGGGGTAAGGTACACGCAAGTCCTCCTAGCCAAAAGGCCTAGTCTTACAAGCTCCTCATGATCCAACCAATGAATTCTAGTTGGGGGGCTCTCTTGAAGAAAGACCCCCAAGGCAGGAGAGAAAGGAACCTAAGGGTAGGCTTGAAGACCCACAACCTAGAATCCTTGAGTGAAATAAACACACGTATTTACGTAAGTGCAACACATGGAGTTTCTTGATGGGGTAAGGTACATTCAAGTCCTCCTAGTCAAAAGGCCCAGTCTTACCCGTTCCTCATGATCCAACCAATGAATACTAGTTGGGGGCTCTCTTGAAGAAAGACCCCCAAGGCAGGAGAGAAAGGAAGGGTAGGCTTGAAGACCCACAACCTAGATTTCTTGAGTGAAATAAATACACATATATACGTAAGTGCAACACATGGAGATTCTTGATGGGGTAAGGTACACGCAAGTCCTCCTAGCCAAAAGGCCCATCTTAACCGCCCCTCAATCCTTGTGTCAAGCATTGAAGTGCTTCTGATGAAGCTTCATAACAAGCTTCAAACTGGTCACGTGTGAGCTGGGTCTAAAAGTGTCCTATGATCCAGGACAGTAATGTTCCTAATAACAGCCAAAATTAAACAATGGAGTGCATTCAGCTCAATGAAAACCTCCCTGCCAATCCCATCCCGAAGAAAAAGGACCCTTGCTGACCACCTAGGGTACCAGACTCTTGATGGGGTAAGGTACACTCAAGTCCTCCTAGCCAAAAGACCCAGTCTTATCTGCTCCTCATGAGCCAACCAATGAATACTAGTTGGGGGGGCTCTCTTGAAGAAACACCCCCAAGGCAGGAGAGAAAGGAAGGATAGGCTTGAAGACCCACAACCTAGATTTCTTGAGTGAAATAAACACACATATATACGTAAGTGCACCACATGGAGATTCTTGATGGGGTAAGGTACACTCAAGTCCTCCTAGCCAAAAGGCCCATCTTACCCGCCCCTCAATCCTTGTGTCAAGCGTTGAAGTGCTTCTGATGAAGCTTCATAACGAGCTTCAAACTGGTCACGTGTGAGTTGGGCCTAACAGTGTCCTATGATCCAGGACAGTAATGTTCCTAATAACAGCCAAAATGAAACAATGGAGTGCGTTCAGCTCAATGAAAACCTCCCTGCCAATCCCATCCCGAAAAAAAAGGACCCTTCCCTGACCACCTGGGGCACAAGACTCTTGATGGGGTAAGGTACACGCAAGTCCTCCTAGCCAAAAGGCCCAGTCTTACCCGCTCCTCATGATCCAACCAATGAATACTAGTTGGGGGCTCTCTTGATGAAAGACCCCCAAGGCAGGAGAGAAAGGAAGGGTAGGCTTGAAGACCCACAACCTAGATTTCTTGAGTGAAATAAATACACATATATACGTAAGTGCAACACATGGAGATTCTTGATATACACGAGTGCACCACATGGAGATTCTTGATGGGGTAAGGTACACGCAAGTCCTCCTAGCCAAAAGGCCCATCTTACCCGCCCCTCAATCCTTGTGTCAAGCATTGAAGTGCTTCTGATGAAGCTTCATAACGAGCTTCAAACTGGTCACATGTGAACTGGGCCTAACAGTGTCCTATGATCCAGGACCATAATGTTCATAATAACAGCCAAAATGAAACAATGGAGTGCATTCAGCTCAATGAAAACCTCCCTGCCAGTCCCCTCCTGAAGAAAAAGGACCCTTCCCTGACCACCTGGGGCACAAGACTCTTGATGGGGTAAGGTACACTGAAGTCCTCCTAGACAAAAGGCCCAGTCTTACCTGCTCCTCATTATCCAACCAATGAATACTAGTTGGGGGGCTCTCTTGAAGAAAGACCCCCAAGGCAGGAGAGAAAGGAACCTAAGGGTAGGCTTGAAGATCCACAACCTAGAATCTTTTAGTGAAATAAACACACATATATACGTAAGGGCAACACATGGAGAAAAGTAAGTAAGAAAAAGGTGGCAGTGCATGTGTAGTGTCTAGACCAGGGTTTCTCAACCAGGGGTCCGTGGAACCCTAGGGTTCCTCCAGAGGTTATTAGGGGTTCATTGAGCTATGGTCAATTTCTACCTCTCCTCTTCCCAATGACCTCAAGTGTAAGGAGCATTCTTCCCATTGACCATCACACTAATGTATCATGAGTTGTAGATTTTTAATTTTTAGCAGGGGTTCCCCGAGACTGGAGAATTATTTCAAGGGTTCCTCAGTGTTGAAAAGGTTGAGAAAGACTGGTCTAGACCTTTGTGGCCTGGTAACAAAAATTACCCCAACCTGGTAATTCTCTAGAGCAGGGGTCTTCAAACTTTCTAAACAAGGGCCCAGTTTACTGTCCTTCAAAATTTAGGAGGGCCGGACTATGGCCAGTGTGGGTAGAAATTGTCCTGGTGACAGTGGGAGTACATAGTGCCCCATCTCTGGTATTATGTGGTGGAAAAGTACCCCCTTTTCGGCGTCAGTGGTAGGAGCTATGCCCCATTTTTGGTGTCAGTGGAAGGAATAGTGCCCCAAGGTCCGGGTAAAGGCAAGCAAAGGGTCACATCCAGCCCCTGGGCTGCAGCTTGGAGACTTCTGCTCTCGAAAAAAAAAAAGTCTTGGTGGATGACATTTACTTCTCATTGCAGAGAGTGACCGGCCGACATGTGGTAACCAGATTGTAGAAGCTGGGGAACAATGTGACGTGGGGTTCAATGACAATGACACCTGTTGTTACAGCGCCAATGCTGAGGAGGGTCTACAGTGCACACTAAAACCAGGAAAACAGTGCAGGTGAGTGACAGTTTTAAGCATCTGTAAAAAAAAAATCTATATTCTTTCATTATAATAATGCAGCTTCACCACTAAGAATTTACTTGAACTTTTTTATTTGCTTGGATTCTCCCCCCATCAGAGCAGGGCCAGGACAAGGGGTGGGCAGCAGGGTTAACTGCCCCGAGCACTGGTAATCTTGGGGGGGGGGGTGCAAGGAGTGGTGGTTTAGGGGTTTTGTTCTAGAAGAGGTGATATGGTGTTGGGGGGGGGGGGGGATTTGTGCTAATAGGGGTGATAGGGGGAATTTGTGCGGGGAGGGGGGATTTGGGAGATTGGGGGGGTTATGCTGGGGGGGAGGAATTTGGAGTAGGGGGAGGGGATGTGTACTTGTAGGGGGATTTTTAGTGATAAAGGATTTATGCTGGGGGGGTGATTTTTTGGGGGGGGGCCAAATATTTGTTCTGGGTGGGGGAAATTTCAGCAGGGGGGCAGATTTGCTCTGGAAGGAGTGGAAATTACTCTCAGGGGGTAATCATGCAGGTTAATGCGTAGCTTTTTTTTTTAGGGGGGGGGGAATCTTTGCGGACACATAATGCTCATGTATCTTGGGGGGGTAGCGCAGTGTGGCATGTTCACCCTGGGCTCTAGATGACCTTGTCCCTTGTGCCAGGATGGGTATCAGGCGGTAAGACTATCCTATCTCCTATGTCTGAGCTCAGTGCTGATAACGGACACTCAGAAAACCAAGCAAACAAAGGTGCGGTCTGGAGCAGTGTTTCTCAACTCCAGCCCTCAAGGTGCCCCAACAGGTCATGTTTTCAGGATCTCCCTCAGATGAAACGGCTGTGGTAATTACTAAGGCAGTGGAACTGATAAAATCACCTGTGCAAAATAATGGGAAGCCTGAAAACCTGACCTGTTGGGGCGCCTTGAGGACTGGAGTTGAGAACCACTGGTCTGGAGAACATAAAAGAAGCCTATGGTGATAGTAGTATTGGTCGTGTGGCACAGGAGTATCCGGCACCTCATCCCGTAGCGCAGGGGTGGCTATGTGTGCTGTTATTCACTTGTATTCACTCCCTGTCAGAGCAGTCATCTCACATTTGAAGACTATAAGGCCCTCATTGATGGGTACCTCTCTCTGTACCTGAGGTCAGGGCTGCCTTGCTGCTACGTGGTAAAGCTGTCCATTACCAAAGCCTCTAGGCTTCTTTTATTTGGATGTAGAGGATCGTGGGATTATCACGGTGCCAAACAGTAGTCAAACAAAAAGGATATTATATAGTAAAACCAAACGATTTTTACTGTTACAAAGATAAAATGCATAATTAAAAACAATCCATGTACATTGGTTTGGTTTTCATTACAGTACATTTTGGTGGTAAGGCGTAGTGATCTAGAAGTATTCCTACATGTTTCGCCTGTATAGGCTTCCTCAGGGAATTTAATTAGATCACCCGAGAGGTATAAATCTGTAACCACTTCACTTCTGGAAGAATGGTCAAACATTCCCATAGACACTCCTAAACCTTGTGGACAGCCTTCCCAGAAGAATTGAAGCTGTTATAGCTGCAAAGGGTGGGCCGACTCAATATTGAACCCTACAGACTAAGACTGGGATGCCATTAAAATTCATGTGTGTGTAAAGGCAGGCGTCCCAATACTTTTGGTGATATAGTGTACAGCATATACACACATACTGTACATATATTTATTACATTGTATATACTGATATTTAATGCACATCTGATGGCCTCTAACCTCATCTCCTCAGTCCCAGCCAAGGACAATGCTGCAGCCAGCAATGTGAAGTCAAAGCTAAAGGCGAGCGATGCCGCGAGGAGGCGGAATGCAGTTTTGCGGACTTCTGCACCGGAGAGTCAGCCAAATGCCCCACCCCCACCCCGAAGAACAACTACACCTTGTGCAAATACGGGACCAGAATCTGCCTGAATGGGGTAATAGGGCAAAACCTTATCAGAGGTCATTTCTCTGGGTTTCCGGCTATGATGAGTATACAGCGCAGTGTACCTGCCCTATGTAAAGTGTCTATGTAGTCTGAGTGTGCCTGGGCACTTTGTAATCAGTGATAGACATGTGTGTTAGTTTTGTTGCAAATTAAAATTCGGACAAATTTTCATTTTCCAGAAATTTGGATGTATCCGAATTTCCGAATTACAATAGTACTGAATTTAATCGTATGCGAAATAACGAAAAAAAAATTTGGACAAAATTTGAATCGTTTTCGAATACTTTTCGAATTCGAATAGTGTTCGAATTCCAAAAGTTTTCAAATTCAAATAGTTTTCGAATTCGAAAAATCCTCGCATTACAATAGTACCAAATTTAAACGTATCCAAAATAACGAAAAAAAAAAAAATTCGGATGAAATTCAAATAATTTTCGAATCGTTTTCAAATTCGAATAGTTTTCGAATTCTAAAAGTTTTCAAATTTGAACTTTTTCGAATTAAAAAAATCCTTGAATTACAATAGTACCGAATTTAAACGTATCCGAAATAACTTGAAAAAAAAGTTGAGACGAAATCCGAATCGTTTTCGAATACTTTTCAAATTCGGATAGTTTTTGCATTCGAAAAATCCTCAAATTTGAATAGTTTTCCAGTTTCCAAGGAGAACAAAATAGAATAGAAAACAAAGGAATAGAACAGAAAAAAAACACAATAGACTAGAAAAGAATATAACAGAAAACATAAGAATAGAATACAACAGCTCTGCTCCCCTCCACCACATTATATTCTTTCATTTTCTGTTATATTCTCCTCTATTGTATTCTATCTTTTTCCATTCTATTCCTCCACTCTCCACTCCACCCCCCATTCTCCTTGGAAATTGGGAAACGATTCGAACTAGAAAACTTTTCGAATCGATTCGAAACCGAATAAACAAAACTAGTTCCGAAAACGAATTAAACAAATGAAACAAATCTAGCTAAACAAATTTATGTAAATAACGAATCGAAACGAAAATAAATAAACAAATATTCTTGCTCTGCACATTTCTATACCTAAATCAGGGGCGTATCATGAAATTAGTGGGCGCCCGTGTGCAAGTCCACACCGCACCGATCATCCCCAGCTGTCAACCAGGGAGAGATCATCCATGGGTGCAGTGTGGGTCAGAGTACAGTGGGCCTCCCCACCCCTCAGGCCCGTTTTCCGTGAACACCCTGCACCCATGGATGATACACCACTGACCTAAATGATGCCCAGCAATATGCCACCATCGCCATCCTAAGACTTAAACCTGCCAATACTCCCCTCCAGGGATGGGACATCCACAAGCTCCTTCGCCAATGCTGACATTTTGCCCCCCAGCTCTATCTGGGCTCAGGGTCTTTGGCCATCTTGATTGGCCAGGAAGAAATAATTGCCATGCATGTGCACAGGAGGTCATTCATCCCCCGCCACTGAGGCGGGCCCAGAGTCTACCCTGAGCTGGGCACGTGCCACATGGTGTAAATATAAAGCATCCTGCAAGGAGGGAGGAGATACAAAAGAATGGAACTGAATGAAGTCTTACTGTTTGTTCTCCAATAGATTAACTCCGGTATCATTGGCGCCACTTAGTGGCCAAAATGCAGTGTAATTTCTACTAGAGGTATTTCAGGACACAATACCACATTTTGGCCACTAGATGGAGCTAGTGATAGGGGAGTTCATGTACAGGGTGGGCCATTTATATGGATACACCTTAATAAAATGGGAATGGTTGATGATATTAACTTCCTGTTTGTGGCACATTAGTATATGTGAGAGGGGAAACTTTTCAAGATGGGTGGTGACCATGGCGGCCATTTTGAAGTCGGCCATTTTGAATCCAACTTTTGTTTTTTCAATAGGAAGAGGGTCATGTGACACATCAAACTTATTGGGAATTTCACAAGAAAACCAATGGTGTGCTTGGTTTTAACGTAACTTTATTCTTTCATGAGTTATTTACAAGTTTCTGACCACTTATAAAATGTGTTCAATGTGCTGCCCATTGTGTTGGATTGTCAATGCAACCCTCTTCTCCCACTCTTCACACACTGATAGCAACACCGCAGGAGAAATGCTAGCACAGGCTTCCAGTATCCGTAGTTTCAGACGCTGCACATCTCGTACACATTTTATAAGTGGTCAGAAACTTGTAAATAACTCATGAAAGAATAAAGTTACATTAAAACCAAGCACATCATTGTTTTTCTTGTGAAATTCCCAATAAGTTTGATGTGTCACATGACCCTCTTCCTATTGAAAAAACAAAAGTTGAATTCAAAATGGCCGACTTCAAAATGGCCACCATGGTCACCACCCATCTTGAAAAGTTTCCCCCCTCACATATACTAATGTGCCACAAACAGGAAGTTAATATCACCAACCATTCCCATTTTATTAAGGTGTATCCATATAAATGGCCCACCCTGTATTCTAAATCATACAGTGACATTTAGCTCAGCTTGATCCAATCTTTCTGACATTCATGGAACAATTTTTATTTATTTTTCTTACACGCCCCCCATAATATTTCTTTTTAACATTTTTCTTTTCTTTTATCAATCAGAGGTAAATTTTGCTTTAAAGAGGATCTGCGGTTTGCTCACAGAATTTGTAATAAAAACAGGGGAGGCCCGTGCATTGTGGGTGCACGGGCACCACCCCCCTACCACCTCCGCCGGCCTCCCTATCCATGCGCCCGGCCCCTTTCAGGATGTCGGGCACGTGAATTCCTATGGCAAGCACAGGGGAGTCTTTTTTTTGAAGCACCTGATTAGAGCCAGAGGCTCTAATAGGCTTCAAAATAGGGTGGACTCGGGCGCAGGGCATTGCATCTGGAGGCCACCCAGGTGTGTTGCAACAGCAAATGAACATTCGCTGTTGCAACACTGATCGTCCTCCCGTCACTGATACCCATCACCCGATTGGCTGAAATGACAGGCGATCCTATTGAATGCCTAGGAGGAGGGGAGGAGATACATGGCGGAAACCACCGTTCTCTCAGAAGAGAAGAGGACACAGGAGCTACAGCCTGATCCCCGCCTGATGTGCCCACTGATCCCCTGCCTGATGTGCCCACTGATCCCCTGCCTGATGTGCCCACTGATCCCCGCCTGATGTGCCCACTGATCCCCTGCCTGATGTGCCCACTGATCCCCTGCCTGATGTGCCCACTGATCCCCGCCTGATGTGCCCACTGATCCCCTGCCTGATGTGCCCACTGATCCCCTGCCTGATGTGCCCACTGAACCCCTGCCTGATGTGCCCGCTGATCCCCGCATGATGTACCCGCTGATCACCCGCCTGATGTGCCCACTGATCCCGCGCCTGATGTGCCCACTGATCCCGCGCCTGATGTGCCCACTGATCCCCTGCCTGATGTGCCCGCTGATCCCCGCCTGATGTACCCGCTGATCCCCGCCTGATGTACCCGCTGATCCCCGCCTGATGCACCTGCTGATCCCCTGCCTGATGCACCTGCTGATCCCCCGCCTGATGCGCCCGCTGATCCCCTGCCTGATGTACCCGCTGATCCCCTGCCTGATGTACCCGCTGATCCCCTGCCTGATGCGCCCGCTGATCCCCTGCCTGATGTACCCGCTGATTCCCGCCTGATGTACCCGCTGATCCCCTGCCTGATGTACCCACTGATCCCCTCCTCTCAGCACCTCTGAAATGTGTGACACAGCAGTGCCCACTCAGAGGGCATAGTGACTACGGGTCACACAATTCAGGGAAGGAAATGTGTGGGGACGGTCACAATCGAAGTGTACAACCCTAACGATTGGTCAGAGTAATAGGAGAAGGCTGGAGGTAATTGACATACAATGTAGAAATGAACATGTGATGTTTGACCTTAGATGAGCTTTGATCTTCCTTTTGTGGATGGAAACTCTATGTGAAATGTTCATTTTGGGCGGAGTTTTACTTTATTATCCACCAATGACTGTCTTGTATCTTCTCCTTTTCCTAGGTGTGCAGCCAGTCAGTTTGTGTGAAGTTCGGCTTAGAGCAATGCGATTGTACCACAGAGAACATGTACGAGATGTGCCAGCTGTGCTGCCAGACGCCAGGTAGCCACAAAGTGACTGACAATCAAGCCGGCTACACTTTGCACCCTGTTGCAATCCCCATTAACCCTCTGTGGTCATAGATGCCCAGATCAGTGTTTTTTTTAGACATGTGCAGAACGAAAAAAAAATGTTTCATTTTAGATTTGTTATTTACATAAATTTGTTTAGTTAAATTAGTTTAATCCGTTTTGTTTATTCGCATCGATTCGAATTTTCGAATTCGGATCGATTCGAAAAGTTTTCAAATAGTTTTCCAATTTCCAAAGAGGATTAAATAGAATAGAAAATAAAGGAATAGAATAGAATGGAATAGAATAGAATAAACAAAAGAATATAATAAAATAGATTGTAGCCATCTTCTGAAATCTGACTAGAATAGAAAAGAATAGCATTTTAAAAAACAATAGAATAGAATAGAAAGAATATAACCATTTTCCAAAATGCACATAGAATCAATTCAAATTTGAACAGAATAGAAAATAATAGAGTAGAATAGAATAGAAAATAACACAATAGTATAGAAAAAACAACAAAATAGAATAGAAGGAATATAACCATCTTGCTATTCTAATCTATTATTTTCTATTCCATTCAAATCTGAATTCATTCTATTTGAATTTTGGGAAATTATTATATTCTTTCTATTCTATTTTATTTTATTGCAGTCTGTAGTTTTTTTCTATACTATTGTGTTATTTTTTATTCTATTCTTCTTTGATTCTAGTCAAATTATAATTGGTTCTATTTGAATTTTGGGAAATAGTTATATTCTTTTTATTCTATTCTATTGTTTTTTTTAAATTCTATTATAGTCTATTATATTCTTTTTTTCTATTATGTATTCAAATTCAAATGTATTCTATTTGAAATTCGAATTTCAGAAGATGGTTATATTGTATGTTGTTCTGTTTGTTTCTATTATATTCTAGTCTATTCTGTTTTATTTTCTATTCTATTTTGTTCTGTTTTATTCTATTCTATTCCTTTATTTTCTGTTCTATTTTATTCTCTTTGGAGATTGGAAAACAATTGGAAAAGTATTCGAAAATGATTCGAATTCGAATTTCATCCGAATTTTTTTTCCGTTATTTCAGATTAGTTTAAATTCGGTACTATTGTAATTTGGAAATTCGGAACGAAAATTTGTCTGAATTTTAATTCGGAACGAAATTAACCGCACACGTTTAAGGTTTTTCAATGGGGGGTGTGGCAAAGAGTCCTCAGGGGTGCCGCAGCAACAGTCCGGTCTGAGCTGGATCCTGTGTTAAATGCCATGCGCAGAGAGGAGCGAGAGAGCACAGCCCGCACCTCCTCCCGGCTCTCTCCGCCTCCCTGCTGCTGTCTGTACTATTACCATGGCAAAACTAAAAGCCGAGCCGCCCGCCCGCCCATGTCGTACCAACCAATGATGTCATCGGTAGCTAAAGACATGTCGGCAACAGCTTTCACTTTTTCCATGGCAATAGTACAGATCTCTCTATCTTTTTTTCATTGAGCATTTTGGGCCCATCCATTAGGGGCGCAAAGGTGCTGCCCCCCCCCATCCATGCGTCCGCCCCCCTAATATACATGCGGGGTGCCGGACACATGGATTCCAATCAGGTTTTATTTTTTTTTTGAAGCATGTGATTAGAACCAGAGACTCTAATTGGCTTAAAAAAAGGGTGGGCTCGGGGCGCAGAGCACTGCGTCCTGATCCCACCCAGTTGTGTGGGAATAGCGACTGAATATTTCGCTATTATAACACCAATTCTCCTCCTGGTCAATCAGGAAGTGGGTGCTGAGACCCGTCACCCGATTGGCTGAAAGGAGATCCAATCGGATTGGCCGCCAGGTGGAGGAGGGAGGTTGGAGGAGACGCAAGGGAAGCGAGGAAGCAGTTGGGGTAAGTGTGGGGCCCCGACTACTCACTGACTGGCTGACCGGGGGGGAGGGGTGGGTACCGTCTGTGACCCGACCGACTGAGGGAGTGGGGGGAGGTTGGTGTCAGCGGGTGGATTGTTTGTACGCCCCCCACCAATAAAAAACACCAGCCGCCACTGGTTTTGGCATGTTTGTAGCATGTTTACTCGTGTGACAAATGCGTGGCAAAATGCACATCTGCTGCCTGCGCTTGGGGTACTACCAACAAGTAATGGCATGGCAAGCGTGCTGCGCGGTTGTAGTGCGTTTCCAAAATGTTCTGCAAAACGCACATTTTTGTGCACCTTGGAGCCGAGCGGGCACATATTTGCATGCAGAATTGCAAAAACAGCTGTGCCAAGAGCGTGTGCTCCCGGCACAGTTACCAGCGGCTAATGGAAAGCTCCCGATCGCAACTTGCGATCATGTGACAACCCCCACCCTGCACCCTAAACCCCTTAAAGAGCCAGGAGGCACTGGCGCCAAGGGATAAATGGCACCCCCACGCAATGGAAAACGTCATGTGTTTTCGGGTGTGTGAAACTGCATGGTGCCAGGGCAAAGCACCGTTCACTTCAATGCGACCGCCTTTTAAATGCGATAAATGCAGGTTCAGTAGCCCATTCAAGTGAATAGGCTGCTGTGCCCATGAAACCGCAACCCACACCATCTGCATGGGACTACATCATCTGCCTTTCGAGTCAAGCTTGTAACTATCCGCCTTGCAATACCTCATGGGACTTGTAGCTCTGCAGCATTTGGAGGACCATAGGTTGAGTAACCATGACCTAGACCAGCTTTTCTCAACCTTTTTAACACGGGGGAACCCTTGAAATAACCTTCAGGTCTCAGGGAACCCCTGCTAATAATCACCATATCTACAACTCATGATACGTTAGTGTGATGGTCCTTGGGAAGAATGCTCCTTACACTTGTGGGCATTGGGAAGAATTCCCACCATCTTCCAGATGGCTAAAAAGATCAATGGTGTCAGTGGGAATTTATCTGAGAGGCAGAAATTGCTCCTTGCTCAAGGAACCCTAGCAACCTCTGGAGGAACCTTAGGGTTCTATGGAACCCTGGCTGAGAAACACTGACCTAGACTAAAGGATAGGCTTGTGCAATTAGTTTCGTTCCGAATTTTGTTTTTACCGAATTTTGCTAAATTTGGCAATTCGGACGAATTCCTAATTTCCGAATTTTTCCCGAATTTTCGTTTTTCCGATTTAAACATTCGGAAATTCGCGGTAATTCGGCAATTGGGAAATTTGCGGTAATTTGGCAATTGCGGCAATTCGGAAATTTGTGGTAATTCGGCAATTGCGGCAATTCGGAACAGCCGAAAATCCGAAATTCAAAGATTTGGAAATCTGAAAATTCTAAAATAGCAAAGAACATTTGAAATAATAACTTACTATTGCAAATGTTCTTTCTTATTTCTGAATTTCAGAGATTCGGAAATTTGGAAATCTGAAAATTCTAAAATAGCAAAGAACATTTGAAACAATAACTTACTATTTCTAATGTTCTTTCTTATTTCTGAATTTCAGAGATTCAGAAATTTGGAAATCTGAAAATTCTAAAATAGCAAAGAACATTTGAAATAATAACTTACTATTTCTAATGTTCTTTCTTATTTCTGAATTTCAGAGATTCGGAAATTTGGAAATCTGAAAATTCTAAAATAGCAAAGAACATTTGAAATAATAACTTACTATTTCTAATGTTCTTTCTTATTTCTGAATTTCAGAAATTCGGAAATTGGGAAATAATAAAGAACATTTAAAATAATAATAAATAACCATTAAATTATAGGTATTGGAATTTCCTTGAAAATTTGGCTGTTAGTTATAAATTTCATATTTAAGTTCACTAAAAGCCAAATTTTCAAGGAAATTCCAATACCTATAATTTAATAGTTATTTATTATTATTTCAAATGTTCTTTCTTATTTCCCAATTTCTGAAATTCAGAAATAAGAAAGAACATTTGAAATAGTAAGTTATTATTTCAAATGTTCTTTGTTATTTTCGAATTTTCAGATTTACGAATTATCGCAGTTGTCGAATTACCGCAAATTTCTGAATATTTTTATTTCCGAATTTCCGAAAAAATAAAAAAAAGAATGATTCAGCCATGTCTATTAAAGGAGCCTGTGCCCGCTGTTAAATGAGGTGGATAAGCGGGCACTCCGCTACAGTTGGATGTCTTTATATTTGTTTTATTGCCTGTATGCTCATAGGAGCTCCCCATAAATTGTGACCATTATCTTATCATCCGTATCGCTCCTAACAGGTGACCCGTCGTCCTGCAGAAATACGAAATCTCCAGCACTGTCCCATCTCTTCAATAGGGCTGTAATAATCCTCTCACCAGGGGCACCTTGTGGACAGAGGCAAGGCTACTGTGATAAATTCCATGTCTGCCGCTTTGTTGATGCCGATGGGCCCATAGCCAGGCTGAAGAATTCCTTCCTGAAGGTGATAGAGCGAGACCCGGCAGCATGGATGAAGGTAAGCTCTTCTCTATGCAGATAATGCCCAAAACAGGACATTTATATATGTAATAGATTCATAAATTACCCATTTTTCTAGTAGTGGTTTCCTTCAAATGTGTTATGCATCATGTGTATTAGGTGGGCACAGATTTGAGGGTGTCATTTAAAAAGGAAATGTAGTCCCCCAATGTAGTGGTCCCATGCCGCCATCTTTGAAGATCCGCCTTGTCTGCAGATGTGCAGAAGATCTTTGCCCATTCCTTAGGACCTGGCAGGGACTTAAGAGACATCTGCCCATGGGGGGGAGGGTTCTCATTTGGAATCTGGGATCTCCACACCTCTGGCATCTGCGCCATGCGCTGCAAATTTCTCGCGATGCGCTGGGCTCCAGAGACCTGTACCGCATCTTTGCATGTCCACCTTGCACTAAAAAGGGTTCAAAAGCATTAAAAAAAATAATGTAATCTTCAACTGTGGGGGGATAGGGGGATGGCCAGGGCTTCTGTTAGAAACCATAAGGCCCCATACAGCCAACTTTACAGCCCCCCCAATAAACATATTAAACACAGTTTACTAGGCTTCAATTATGAATGAACACAGTGAGTGATCAGTACGGGGGAAGGAGACATATTTGCTGGAACCTTCCCCCACTCCCCATCCCGCAGCTGCTGGCAGGAAGTACAGGAGGGAAGCCAGCAGCACTGCGGGGGTAGGGGGGGCACACAGGGGGGGGGTTTGGGCAGCAGGGGGAAACATATGGTGCACAGTGAGGGTGCAACACCCCTACCCCCCTGTGGCGCCGATCACCCTCCATGCTCACATCTGAATTACTCTGCTGCCTGGGCCCCCCTGCTGGCCCGGGCCCCATACAGGAGGACCGGTGGTCAGGGCCGGGCTGACTTTAGGGCACACTGGGCATCTGCCTGGTGGGCCGGGGCTGCCCAGATAGAGTGGCTGGGGTGGCATATAAAGAGGAACTGATCAATCAATTTCTTTCCCGTCGCTGCGGATTGCATGCCTCTCCCTCCTGCGGGCACGCAGCAGCGGCAGTAGAGAAATGGAGCAGATCAGTTCCTCTCTATATGCCACCCTGTCTCCCATCTTTTTTTCTGCTGGCCTTGGCCCCTGTCCTCTCTCCTGGCGAGACATCACTGGTCTGCAGGAGGGAAAGGTCTGGGGACAGGTGAGGAAAGCGGTACGGTGGGGGAGGCTGGAGCCATGCTGACAGGATGATGGGGGGCCTGGGGCCTGTAAAGGCCGGGTGCCCATGGCAGTGTGAGCTGAGGGCTATTACAGTGGGGGGTGCTGGGGACATGGCTGGGCACATAGAGGAGATACAGAGCTGACTGACCTCTGTGTGTGCATTTATCAGTGTATATACTGCGCCTTCATTCCTATACTGACTGGTGTGTATATACAGTATGTCACTAAAGTAAGTACACCCCTCACATTTGTGTAAATATTTTATTCTATCTTTTCATGTGACAACACTGAAGAAATGACACTTTGCTACAATGTAAAGTAGTGAGTGTACAGCTTGTATAACAGTGTAAATTTGCTGTCCCCTCAAAATAACTCAACACACAGCCATTAGGCCCCTTTCACACTGGGGCTGGCAGGCGGTAGCGGTAAATCCCCGCTAGTCTCAGCGGGGATTTAGCACTGTTATAGAGGTGCTACGGCGCTGCTATGCAGGCGGGTGCCGGGCACTTTTAACCCCCCACAAGGGGTTAAAACGGGGTTAAAAGTGCCGGCGCGCCGCGCTACCGAGGCGGTGTGCAGCCGCTTCGGAAGCGCTGCCCATTGTTTTCAATGGGCAGGGGCGGTGGAGGAGCGGTGTATCACCGCTCACGGCACTGCCCCAAAGATGCTGCTTGCAGGACTTTTCATAACGTCCTGCAAGAGCACCGCCCCAGTGTGAAAGCACTCCGGCTTTCACATTGGGGTGGGTGGGGAGGGATATTGAGGCGCTTTACAGGAGCTATTTTTAGCAAAATATCGCCTGTAAAACGCCTCAGTGTGAAAGGGGCCTAAATGTCTAAACCGCTGGCAACAAAAGTGAGTACACCCCTAAGTGAAAATATCCAAATTGGGCCCAAAGTGTCAATATTTTGTGTGGCCACCATTATTTTCCAGCACTGCCTAAACCCTCTTGGGCATGGAGGTCACCAGAGCTTCACAGGTTGCCACTGGAGACCTCTTCCCCTCCTCCATGACGACATCACAGAGCTGGTGGATGTTAGAGACCTTGCGCTCCTCTACCCTCCGTTGAGGAGGCCCCACAGATGATCAATAGGGTTTAGGTCTGGAGATGCTTGCCCAGTCCATCACCTTTACCCTCAGCTTCTTTAGCAAGGCAGTGGTCATCTTGGAGGTGTGTTTGGGGTCGTTATCATGTTGGAATACTGCCCTGTGGCCCAGTCTCTGAAGGGAGGGGATCATGCTCTGCTTCAGTATGTCACAGTACATGTTGGCATTCATGGTTCCTTGATGAACTGTAGCTCCCCAGTGCGGGCAGCACTCATGCAGCCCCAGACCATGACACCCCTACCACCATGCTTGACTGTAGGCAAGACACACTTGTCTTTGTACTCCTCACCTGGTTGCCACCACACACGCTTGACACCATCTGTGCCCAATAAGTTTATCTTGGTCTCATCAGACCACAGGACATGGTTCCAGTAATCCATGCCCTTAGTCTGCTTGTCTACAGCAAACTGTTTGCGGGTTTTCTTGTGCATCATCTTTAGAAGAGGCTTCCTTCTGGGACGACAGCCATGAAGACCAATTTGATGCAGTGTGCGGCGTATGGTCTGAGCACTGACAGGCTGACCCCCCACTTCTTCAACCTCTGCAGCAATGCTGGCAGCACTCATACATCTATTTCCCAAAGACGACCTCTGGATATGACGCTGAGCACAGCACTCATCTTCTTTGGTCGACCATGGCAAGGCGCTGTTCTGAGTGGAACCTCTCCTGTTACACCGCTGTATGGTCTTGGCCACCGTGCTGCAACTCAGTTTCAGGGTCTTGGCAATCTTCTTATAGTCTAGGCCATCTTTATGTAGAGCAACAATTCTTTTTTTCAGATGCTTAGCGAGTTCTTTGCCATGAGGTGCCATGTTGAACTTCCAGTGACCAGTATGAGAGAGTGAGAGCGACAACACCAAATTTAACACGCCTGCTCCCCATTCACACCTGAGAGCTTGTAACACTAACGAGTCACATGACACCGGGGAGGGAAAATGGCTAATTGGGCCCAGTTTGGACATTTTCACTTAGGGGTGTACTCACTTTTGTTGCCAGCGGTGTAGACATTAATGGCTGTGTGTTGAGTTATTTTGAGGGGACAGCAAATTTACACTGTTATACAAGCTGTACACTCACTACTTTACATTGTAGAAAAGTGTCATTTCTTCAGTGTTGTCACATGAAAAGATAGAATAAAATATTTACAAAAATGTGAGGGGTGTACTCACTTCTGTGAGATACTGTATATACCTGCATCACTATTTTATGGTGAACAATGGTTAAAGCAAGTGGTGAGGAAATGATGCAATGTCTCCTCACCACCTATCAAAATCTCCCTAAAAAGTGATCTGAACTCAGATCACTCTTCAGAGACCAGAGTTTGAGTGAATGAGCCCCAAAGGGTGGCGTTGGTTGGGGGGGTGGTAAAAGCACATCTTAACCACAGGAGGAGCAGAGGTTTCCGCCCATCAACTGCTATTGTGAGTGTGCCCTAATTGAGCGTTTTTATGTATAATGTTGGTTCAAAAAAAGAAAAGTTTTGAAGGTTCAGTAATGCGCGGGGAAGGGGCAGGTAAATATGTCATTTACCGACCCCTTCCTTGTCTGAATGGACAGAGTCGGTGATTGGTACTGATCACTGACTCTGTCCATTCATAACTGAGGCATATGAAACTGTGTTTACTATACTTCAGTGTATGAATGAACAGGAAACCTGCAGAGCTATTCCTGTCCATTCATTCTGTGCAGCTGAAGCTGCAGAGATGGAGATTGAGGGCTGTGTCTTGAATCTCTTTTATCTGTCTCAAAGGTGAAACATCTGGGGTCTGTTTAGACCCCTGATATCTCACCAAAGCCCCCAAACGGAGCTCCTAAAAAAAATTGTAAAAAAATAAAATTGTAAAAACAAAAATATATATACATAAGATAAAATGGTAAAAAATAATAAAAAAATAAAAAACTACTGACACCAGTGGCGAAGCTACCAGGGTCACAGTTTTGAAGGTTCAGTAATGCGCGGGGAAGGGCAAACTGAGTTTACTATACTTCAGTTTATGAATGAACAGGAAACCTCTGTACAGAGCTATTCCTGTCCATTCATTCTGTGCAGCTGAAGCTGCAGAGATGGAGATTGAGGGCTGTGTCTTCAATCTCTTTTCTCTGTCTCAAAGGTGAAACATCTGGGGTCTGTTTAGACCCCTGATATCTCACCAAAGCCCCCAAACGGAGGTCCTAAAAAAATTGTAAAAAATAAAATTGTAATATATATATATATATATATATATATATAAAAATGGTAAAAAAAAAAAAAAAAACTACTGACACCAGTGGCGAAGCTACCAGGGTCGCAAAGGTCACACTTGCAACCGGGCCCTGGCCTTCTGCCACCGCTCTCCAAGGGAAGGGTCCCCGGGCTCGGGGCTGCTCAGTCTAAAATGCCCGGGCTTATTTTCTGTCCCAGTCCGGGCCTACTGCTGGTACCCGCTTAAGTAAGGATGCCAAGGGTGCACCTACAACCTAGAGGGTGGGAAGGAAGAAGAGAGCACCTGCTGCTTACACAGGGGTGTAGACGTCCCATGTGAGAGCGCTGATTGGCCCAATGCTGCCACATGGAGTAAGTCACATGGCTCCTCCATACTCTGAAGTACATTCGGCTTCTGGGGCTGAATGGAGTGGAGGGAAGAAGTAAAGGAAAGGTGGGGAGGAGGGGTTGGTTAAAGAGAACCTGTTGTTCTGCCTTGAATGAGATACCAGGGATCTTCAAACTACGGCCCCCCAGCTGTTGTGGAACTACTCATTCCATGTGGCCCTGGCCATAGTTTGAAGACCCCTGCTATATACTGTATATCTGTATCTGTAAACAAACCAAGACATACGTTTTGCCTAAATTCTTTCTACAGACGCGCTGGTGGGTCATACTCTTAATTATATTATTCATGGCCGCTCTGATGGCTGGAACCATTCTCATCTTTGGCAGGACGCTTGACTCCAATAAAGGTATTTTTTTTTTTTTTACTTTCAACTCTTAAAACAAAAAAGCTGCAGGTACATACGACAATCCGCCTGCATATAACCCAGCTGATCACTGCCGGACCCCCCACCACAGAACACCTATGCGCTATACACAAAGCTAAGCAAGCTCCCCCTGCCCATAACAATAAACAATAGGACAAACGGAGAGGGTGAATCTCCCCAGCGGGAGTGTCAAAAAGGAAACACAAAAAGAAATAACAATCAGACGGTGCCCTGTTTTCAAAATGCCGCTTTATACATTGACATGTATACATTGATACAGCTAGTCAGCTGGTCACTTGCTGAACTGCCACCATCCACAGGCAGCTTCACTCTTCAGTGAGGTACAGAAGTTTAATCCAACCCGATTTTACTTCAACTAATTGCAGTACAGAGGAAGTTTTCCAGTCTTTTAAAGTGTGAGAAGGTAATGACTTTCCTAAGCCCTGTTCTTAGAGGTGTAACTAGAGCCTTCAGGGCCACGGTGCAAGACATTATGAAGAGCCCCCCTGCCCCCCTTCCCACTGATCCTGGGGCCCTTTACTCCCATCATGGGTCCCTTTATTACGGTCCTACTGAATAGACAAGTTGTTGTGTACCTAGCCTCCCATTCATTCAGAAACGGAAGTTTAGTAAAAACAGTTTACTATGGTTCAGTTATGAATGAACCAATTGGTACCAATCACCGACTCTGTCCATTCAGAAAAGGCAGGAGGCAGTAAATGACAAATTTATGACCCGTTCCCATCTCTCCATCATGACTCATCTTCTACAGCAGCTGGCAGGAGAGAGGAGGGGGGAAGACAGCAGCTCTGTGGGGGGACCAGGGAAGCACACAGGGACCCTGGGAACAGCAGAAGACAAGTAAACTGGATAGGAGGGGCGGTGGGGGCATCATATAGAGGAACCAATCTCCTCCATTAGGAAGAAAATGGAGGAGATTGGTTCCTCTAAGTGCCACCCCCACCATCCCTCCTATCCAGGTGTACAAGGGAGGCACATGGGCCCCCTGGAGCACAGGGCCCGGTTGCAATTGCAACCCCTGTAGTTACGCCCCTGCCTGTACTAACTACTGTATAAGAAATATCAAGTGCTGGTATCCTGTGAAACAGGTGTGACCAGAAATGCATAGAGAACACCAAGCACAAATATGGTATCAAACAGGGCCGTCTTTACCACAGGGCAAAAAGGGGCAGCTGCCCTGGGCCCAGTCATTGTTGTGGGGCCCAATGCAGCTTCCCTTGAGCCCCAAATAGTTGATGAGTGGATTTGGGAGGGTCCAAGAAAAGGTTTGCCCAGGGTCCAATCAATATTAAAGACGGCCCTGGTATCAAATAATGTGATTTATTAAACAACAATGCCAGTAAAACAACAATATAAGCACCCATCAAATACAAGAAGAATACCAAAACCCTGTGAACCAAAACCAGTGAACATAGTGGGTGATGGTGAGAATGATAAGCAAACTATCTATACTGATTATATACAGATGGCAGGGTAAGATGTGTCGTCAGTATCAGAGCCAAGGTCATACACTGAAGATCAAGCCGAAGGAGCAGGGAGGGGGTACATAGGAGCAGGTTCAAGCAGGAGAACAAAAGATCAGGAACTGTAACAGAGTAACAGGTCACGAGGCACACAGATCAAGGGCACACAGGCAGAACACCAGGGCAAGATGGAGTAGCACTGGAGGGACTAAATACTCTCCCAGCAGCCAGTATCAGGTGATGACTAATTCCTAGGAATTGCTGGCTTCTGAGAGACACCCGCTGGTGGACACTGGAACTACAACCTACCCGTCTGGGAGCCACAGTGCCACCAGCAGGTAATCCAAATCCTGACACACTGTCTTGGAAGAAACAAGATGAGACAGGGAGGGTCTAGCTAGGATTGATTGAATTACCTAGCACTAAACACAAGGGAAGGACAGTGGGAAATACCAAATCACATACGTAAACAAGTTGTAGTGACCTAAAACTCCCACTAGATCTCAGCATGCATCAAACAAAGGCAACCTGATACAATTCAATACAAAACTGAAACATACATATACTGTCCAGTACGTAGGACAGCTACAGGGCACAGGAGTTTTAATCTTCCTTGCTCCATCAAGCCCCTATCTTGCTCCATCAAATCCCACCTCCCAAAAAACGTTTTTATGCACTTTAACATGGCTTCAAGTTCACCTTAAAGTATAAGCCAATAAAGCTCTATTGTGTTGCTTGTGTAATTGTGTTCAGTTACTGGAGAGGAAGGGTTAGGTGGGTTGCTTGGAATGTAGAAACACTAGAAAGACCTCAGCAGGCTGATGGTGCTCATTCATTGCGTAAAGGGGGTAGGTGACACAGGAAATTACAAGACTGCCATAGTAAATAGTGGTGTCACCGTCTAGCTGTATAGTATGGCAGGTGTGAGAAAGAGACTAGAAACAATTAAATAATAAAAGAAAAAGTGATGCCCCGAGCAAAGGACCGTTAAGGTGTGGAATCAGAAACAATACAATAAAAATAACAGACTTACATGGGATGGGTGGCAGGAGGCCCTCTCCACATGGGTAGCTGTGCCTGGATTGTGAATCTGGAAGAAAAGAACCAGCTGACAACTACTGCTAGAAGCACTCTGGGGTGGCAGCGCCAGGCAAGGTCCGCACTGCACACTGTGCCTACTACACAAAGGGTCTGGTGCAGAAGCAGACAAAAAAAAAAAAACTTGCTTGTGGGGTACGGCCTACTCGCCCTGCACATGGGGTCTCCTGTCGGGGTACGCACTCACTAATGCCTGGAACCAGGCAGTGCCATGGTCATGTAAATTCAAAATTAAGACAGAACCCCAGATTGGAAGTCAGCCGTACATCTATTGCAGCTATAAAACCACGTTCCCAATTGTCTTGCGACACACACTGGCTTATACGTTGCCCACCTTGTCTTCCAGAATGTAGCATTTAGAAGACACCACTGAGCCTGTGTCCTGCTCTACCAGACCAGCTTTCCTGGCAGAATGGGGTCCTACGTGCCCTAAGCACAGACTTCATGCGTGCACTTATTAACTCCTTCAACTTCTCTGTACCATGCAACTAGGTCCTTGGGGGTCTCCATACCACGGGTTCAGTCCCGATTGCTTTTGGGGAACCGACCACTAGAGAGGGATTCAGAGCATCGACCCCTTTGCTATCGGAGGAATTGTCACCCATGTCTGGTAGCACTCTGCTATTACGTTCCCACTAGTTCATGGTTACCCGTAGAAACTAGATTCCTTCTTCCAACTACTACATTGAGTTAACCCTTTGTGGTGGCCTTCCATT
>BLSH010340193.1:712244-727137 GCA_018402905.1 Glandirana rugosa
TAGGTTACAATATAATGAATTTTATATAATTTACATAAAAGTTTACATCAAACAGAAAACAGAAATTAAATCGAAGTACATAACGTTCTGAGGTTTACCCTTCAGATGACAACCAGGAAGCTATAGGTAAGTCCTCTCACCCCCTTCCAGGAACTGGTTCACTAGTCTCTGGACCCATAAGATGCCCCTCTAGCAACAATAGACCTTCATGCAAAAATAGATCCCCCAGCAGCCAGCATCATAGACTCCCCAGCACCATTTGCCATTACATACATTCAGTGCTGGAACTGTGTTCCTGCTGGAAAAACCCTCTTCTGAAAGGTTGCCTTCTCTTGAATTACAGGATTACTTGCTAAACTATAATTATATGATTCTGCTCAACCAGTTTAGTGACCCAGGTTCCTCTGCTGGGCAGCACAGCCAGGTCTCTGATCACTTGGTCAAGGACCTTCCCCCACTCTCCTGAATGGATATCGAAGGACCAACAGTAGACTTCCCATTTGGAGTCTTGCAATACATGAAGCTAAATTAAAGACAAAAGACAAACTACATTTGAAAATACATTTAATATATTTTAAGTAATATAACATTGGATTAAATTATGTTTTTATTTTGTTTTATCTGTTTTTATTTGGACTTTGAACTCCAGTGGGTAAAGCCTAAGGGCATGTCATAGGGCAGGGGCAGAGGGGCAGGTCATAGGGCAGGGGCAGAGGGGCAGGTCATAGGGCAGGGGCAGAGGGACAGGTCATAGGTAACTTGGGTGTCCTTTTTCTTAGAACTTTTGCAACCGCTCTGCCAATCTCCTGGTTCTTAAGAGAATAGATTACTGGATTCAGGAATGGCGTTACAATGGTGTATAAGAGAGATAAAATCTTGTTAACGTTTAGAGACTGTTTCTTCGAGGGGACACCATACAGAATGAAGAGAGTTCCATAGTACAAGGACACCACAGCCAGGTGGGAGCTACAGGTTGAGAAGGCCTTCTGTCTACCGTTCTCTGACTTTATCCCAAGGATGGTTTGAATGATAGAAGTGTAGGACCCCATGATGAAGAGGAATGGGAAGAAGGTGACGAGGAACGAGAAGGAGAACGCCAACAGTTTGACCGTAGAAACGTCTGAGCAAGCCAAGTCCAGGAAGGGAGCCAGATCACAGAAGAAGTGGTCAATGGTGTTCAGGTGACAAAAGCGTAGCTTGGATAGACAAGTTGCCACTGGGAATGTGGGAGTAAAACCGACCATCCAGGAGAAAATTATGAGTTTGCAGCAAAGTTCAGAGGTCATGATAGAAGGATATCTTAAAGGTTTACAAATAGCGAGATAACGGTCATAAGACATGACAGTCAGAAGTAAGCACTGCAACGTGGTCAGAGAACCAAATATGTAGAACTGAAGAATACAGCTGGAGACAGCGATATTTCCCCGCATTGTCCACCATATTCGTAGCATGTTGGGTACAATGTCCGAAGTTATTAGCACATCTGATAAAGAGAGATTGCTTAGAAAGAAATACATGGGCGTATGGAGGTGACTAACTGCCAATACCAAACTAAAAATGAAAACATTTCCACTGAAAATGACAATGTAAATTAAAAGTAAACTGGTGAAAAGAACGATTCTGAGGTTGTGAAGGCTTTGAAAGCCAATAAGCACAAATTCAGCAACTAACGTCTGGTTGAGGTCATTCATTTTGCTGAAAAACAAGTGTAAAAATGAAAAAACAAGTTTAATTAATAAAAGAATCTCAGTTTCCAAGCGCCACCAGTGCTCCTCCATCCTTTCCTGGATACACCATTCACACGAGCTGCATACATCTTGGACCAAGCAGATGACCCCAGGATAGCAAGCTACTAAGGCTGTTTCATACAGACATGCCTGTTTACTTTTTTTAAAATATGAGTTGCCATTTGGCTCTTTAATCAGATACTCACAAAGTAAACAGACAGCCATATATGAAAAACCGCATACGTGCGCGATGACGTGAGATCGTAGGCTCCGACCAACGCGTTTCATCAGAAATTATATAATTGTGGGCTGGTAACACACCTGGCCATTTAGTAATTGGATGCTGTGGAGGTGTTGGCGAAGTGGAAGACTCAATTTATGATTGCCATTTGGCTTAACCCATTTTATGAGGTAGCATATTAGACCTCCTATAATTTAGGGGTCTAGACCTTTGGTAAGAGGTGTACTGTTTATGTTGGTGGGGGAGAGTGTCTTCCTGCATTCCACAATTTGCTTTTGGATTTTCCTGGAAGTTGGCATTTCACTATTGTTCAATAATTATGGAAGTTAATTAATAATTTTGCACTGGTCACCATTTAATGCACTATTTTGAACATTTATCTGGTTATATGATTTTTTTTCTATAAATTCCTTAAAGGGATATTGCAACAATTTCTGAATCATGTTGCTCACCTATTTGCTCATTTATTGATTATTATAAGATATGTTTGCCATTTATTTCTAAAGGGATAGCGCAACACACATTGGTAAATTTACAAAAAATTTATGACACACTACAGCACGGGCTTTCATTGCCGGGAGGGCGCACATGGACGTCCTCCCGTGCCCATGTGCCCCCCATCGGCGCGCTCTGTGATCTCTTTGGAACTCGGCTGATCGCAGATCGGAGTAAAGGGACGATCACGGCCCTGTACCACGTGATCAGCTGTGAGCTGATCACATGATGTAAACAGAAGCTGGTAACCTGCTTTTTTTCCCTCTCACACTGACAGTGCGAGGAGAAAAAAATCAAGCCGATTGTCAGTTTCTGTAAAAGGGACATCAGTCCCACACAGTCACCAGTATGCTTCTAACCAGTGCCCACCAGTGCCACATACCAGTGCCCATCAGTACTGTTAACCAGTGCCCACCAGTGCTACCTATCAGTGCCCACCAGTGCCACTTATTAGTGCCCATCTGTGCTGCCAATCAGTGCCTCATCATGAGTGTGACATATTAGTGCTGCCTATCAGTACCACCTATCAGTGCCTATCAGTGCCACCTATCAATGCCCATCAGTGCCACCTATCAGTGCAGCCTCATCAGTGCCTCCTGATCAGTGCCCACCAGTGCCACCTCATCAGTGTCCATCAATACTGCCTCAGTGCCTATTAGTGCACTCTATCAGTGGAGCCTATAAGTGCCCATCAGTGCCCACCAGTGCCGCCTATCAGTGCAGCCTCATCATCAGCCTCCAATGAAGAAATAAATGACCTGTTTGCAAAATATATATAACAAACTATGAAAACTGTTTTTTTCTTTTTTTTTCTAAATTTTCAGTCTTTTTTTTGTTTGTTTAGCAAAAAATAAAAAACTCAGCAGTAATTAAATACCAGCAAAAGAAGGTTCTATTTGCGTGAAAAAAAAAAAAAAAGATAAAAATGTTATATGGGTAGAGTGTGGCATGACCGCGCAATTGTCACTCAAAGTGTGACGGCGCTGAAAGCTGGCCTGGGCAAGAAGGGGGTATATGTGCCCAGTAAGCAAGTGGTTAATGAAGGTGGCTTTCTATAAAATGTATGTTCAGGAATATGAAAAGGGAGTTTTGTGGTGAGGGACTGGAACTATGCCATCGTCCCAGAGTATAGACACAAGCAGAATGTTTTTCCTCCAAAAAAGGGATTTTAAAGGCAATAACGGACCAAGGTTACTATGCAAACCAAAGCATTTTATTGTTGGAAGATAAAACGGGGCTTTGCATAATACAAAAAGGGGGGGGGGGTGGAGGCCTTAAACTGACAGGGTTCAAGTTAGTGATTAAAGACTGTTACTAGCAGAGGGGATACATGCAGGGCCGGCCCTACCATGGGTCCCAGTGGGTCCATTGGACCCAGGCAGCACTTTGAGAGGGGCAGCAAAGTGAACCATGGCTGCCTCTCTTTTCTATTTACCAGGCAAATTGACAGCCAAGATTTTTTTCCATAATTTTTGTGTGTCATGATAACTGCCCCCGGGGCCAATCCGCATGCCCCTATACTACTCTAGCCCACCCCTATACTGCCCTAGTCTGTCTATATACTACCCCAGCCTGCTCCTATACTACCCTAGCCTGTCCATATTCTACCCTAGCCTGTCTTTATACTGCCCTAGCCTGTCTATATACTACCCTAGCCTGTCCCTATACTACCCTAGACTGTCCATATACTACCCTAGCCTGTCCATATTCTACCCTAGCCTGTCTATATACTACCCTAGCCTGTCTATATACTGCCCTAGCCTGTCTATATACTGCCCTAACATGTCCATATACTGCCCTAGCCTGTCTATATACTACCCTAGCCTGTCTATATACTACCCTAGCCTGTCTATATACTACCATAACCTGTCCATATGCTACCCTAGCCTGTCTATATACTGCCCTAGCCTGTCTATATACTACCCTAGCCTGTCTATATACTACCCTAGCCAGTCTATATACTACCCCAGCCTGCCCCTATACTGCCTTAGCCTGTCCATATACTACCCTAGCCTGTCTATATACTACCCTAGCCTGTCTATATACTACCCTAACCTGTCCATATACTACCCTAGCCTGTCTATATACTGCCCTAGCCTGTCTATATACTACCCTAGCCTGTCTATATTCTACCCTAGCCAGTCTATATACTACCCCAGCCTGCCCCTATACTGCCTTAGCCTGTCTATATACTACCCTAGCCTGTCCATATACTACCTTAGCATGCCCATTTACTACCCTAGCCTGCCTATATACTACCCTAGCCTTTTCTATATACTACCCTAGCCCGCCCCTTGGAATTGAACATAATGGTATGTCATATAATTTTGCAAATAGACAAGGTGCTGTTGCATGTAAATCTGACTTCCTGATAAATTTAATTTTAGTTTTAATTATCATGATATAAAATGTTGGATGTGGGGGCCTTTCGGTGGGCGTGATTTTTTTTTTTTGGAAGGGGGCAGCATTTCCAGGCAGCACAATGTCTTGGGCCAGCCCTGGATACATGGGTATACACAATACAAGCCATGAAACTATATTGATATGGGCTGCATATATGAGACAGGAGCCTCCCGAGATGGTAGGACTGGAGAGCAGCCAACGCGTTTCGAGATTTTCTGTGGTAGAAAATAGCGGCTCTTCTTCAGAGATGATCTCAACTAGGAGGAGGGATTCGCATCTCGTGGGGCAAAGAGGAAAAACCCCCACACAGCCTGATTGACCATAAGACAGGGCGATGGAGAGAGATGGAATATATGATGTGCATGTACAAAGCGCTGATAAAAGGATCAATCACTATCACTTTACATGATTTTTGATCCTTTTATCAGCGCTTTGTACATGCAAATCAATGTATAACTTTTTTGAAATGCAGTTTTATGGATATTTTTGTGGTTGCTTTGTCTCTCACTGGTAAAATAAACCGACCATTTAAATCAGGGGTCCTCAAACTACGGCCCACGGGCCACATGCGGCCCGCCGAGGACATTTATCTGGCCCGCCGGGTGTTTTTGCCGCCGGTGCCTGCCCATTACTTTTTTTTTCCACTTTTTTTTTCCAGACGGGCCTTTCATTGACGGAAGAGGGAGAGGGTGCGGCGGCCACGAATTGTAGTCCGGCCGCAATCAAGCTCCTGGCGGTGGGAGGAACCGAACAGTGCAGCCAGACTACAACTCCCACCTACTAGGACTCAGAGGCAGCCAGGGCATATGGAAGGGGCCGGCTGGACGTGACTTGCGCGGTGACTTGTGGGCAGTGAACGTCGGGCGCTGGCTCGTGGGAGAGAGAGAGAGGGAGACGTGACAGAGCATCACAGCACAGTCGGCTTCACAGAGCATCACAGCACAGTGGCAGCTTGGAGGAAGTTGGCATCATCCCCCCCACCCGAAGAGGGCGTTCAATCAAGGCTGAGGTGAGACAGATCCTGACACACCAGATGACCCCCACATCCCATGGGCACTAATTGGGCTGCGGTAGCGGGCACTGATTGGGCTGCGGTGGTGGGCACTAATTGGGCTGCGGTGGTGGGCACTAATTGGGCTGCGCTTGCGGGCACTGATTGGGCTGCGCTTGCGGGCACTGATTGGGCTGCACTTGAGGGCACTGATTGGGCTGCGCTTGCGGGCACTGATTGGGCTGCGCTTGCTAGCACTGATTGGGCTGCACTTGCGGGCACTGATTGGGCTGTGCTTGCGGGCACTGATTGGGTTGCACTTGAGGGCACTGATTGGGCTGCACTTGCGGGCACTGATTGGGCTGCACTTACGAGGAATTTGTTCATATTTTTTATTTAAAACAATAGTCCGGCCCTCTAACGGTCTGAGGGACAGTGAACTGGCCCCCTGTTTAAAAAGTTTGAGGACCCCTGATTTAAATGATAGACCGATCGTTTCTTTGTCAGTGGGCAAACCTACAAAATCAGCAGGGGAGAAAATACTTTTTTATCCCTCACTGTATGTAACTTTTTCATCACTTGTGGTAAAAATGTAATAAAAACATCAGTTTTATTTGGGGCAAACAAAGCTTTCTTTTGGCAATACTGACATGAAATTATACTTAATCTCTATGCCAGGGGTAGGCAACCTGCGGCGCTCCAGCTGTTGTAGAACTACATTTCCCACAAGGCATTTGCAAGGCTGATGGGTACAATTACTCCCAGAGGCATGATGGGACTTGTAGTTTTGCAACAGCTGGAGGGCCCCAGGCTGCCTACCCCTGCTCTATGCAATTGAAAGACAAAAAGATGTAAGTAAATTGAGATTCACACTTTTTCTAGTCTGACCAGCATTAGCAGTAAAATGGATACCATTAGTGTGGATACAACGTGTGCATTATATTTCTTAAATTTGTCCCCGGTACAAAGCACAGCTACAAAGTTATTTACAAATTAACTAAAAACTTTAAAATACGTGTGTGTGTGGTTTTTTTTAATTTATTTTATTAGTGCAATGCTGCATACATGAAGAAACAAAATGGATGATATGAAAAAAATGAAATGGTAGAAAAAAAAAATGTAATTATTTAACCACTTCAATGCCGGCACTTAGAACACTTCCTGCCCAGACCAATTTTCAGCTTTCAGTGCCGTTGCGATTTGAATGAGAATTGCGCGGTCGTGCGATGTTGTGCCCAAACAATGTTTTTATCATTTTGTTCCCACAAATAGAGCTTTCTTTTGGTGGTATTTGATCACCCCTGCGTTTTTTATTTTTTGCGATATAAAAAAAAAAAGACCGAAAATTTTGAAAAAAAAAACAACATTTTTCTTTGTTTCTGTCACAAAAGTTTGTATAAAGTACATTTTCTCTTTCACTGACGGGCACTGATGTGGCTACACTGATGGGCACTGAGGCTACACTGACGGGCACTGATGAGGCAGTACAGATTGGCACTGATGAGGTGGCACTGATAAGGTTGCACTGATGATGGGGCACATATGCAGCACTGATGGGCGGCACTGACAAGCAACACTGACGGGCACTGATACGTGGCACTGATATGCAGCACTGATGGACACTCATAGGCGGCACTGATAAGTGGCACTGGGCACTGATGGGCACTGATAGGTGGCACTTTTAGGTGGCACAGGTGGGCACTTTTAGGTGGCACAGGTGGGCACTTATAGGTGGCAGTGGTGGGCACTGGTGCAACAAGCACTGTTAGGGATGGCACTGGCAGGCATCATACATGGGCACAGTGCCATGCCTACAGTGCATAATATTGCCCTTACCTGGTGGTCTAGTGGGGGCTCCCTGGTGGTCCTAAACGGCCTCTGTGCGCCTTCCCTGGTGGTCCTGGGCGGCCTCATTGCGATGTCCGGGATGGGGGCTCCCTGGTGGTCCTGATCCGGCTCCGTGGTGGTCCAGTGGGGGTGATCCTGAGGGTGGCTGATCACATGGTAAAAGGCTTCGGATCAAAGCCTTTTACCTCGGTCGGTAATGTGGTGGGTCAAAATGACCCACGGCACCACCGATCGCCGCGATCGCGGATTATCCTGAGGACGTCAATAGAAGTCCAGTCAGGATAATGAACCACCCGCCCGGACGTCATTTGTCTATGCGCCGGGCGGGAAGTGGTTAACCACTTGCTTACTGGGCACTTAAACCCCCCTCCTGCCCTGACCAATTTTTGGCTTTCAGTGCTGTCGCATTTTGAATGAAAATTGCATGGTAGTGCGACGTTGTACCCAAACAAAATTTATATCATGTTTTCCCCACAAATAGAGCTTTCTTTTGGTGGTATTTGATCCCCTCTGCGTCATTTCTGATCACCGCTGTAAACAAAGAGCGACGATTTTGAAAAAAGAACAATATTTTTTACTTTTTGCTATAATACAAATTAAAAAAAAAAACTAAAAAAAAACCCGATTCATTGGGTTTGGCCGATATATATTCTTCTACATATTTTTGGTAAATAAAATCGCAATTGGCGTATATATTGATTGGTTTGCGCAAAAGTTATCGCGTCTACAAACTATGGGAATTGATTTATGGCGTTTTTATTATTTATTTATTTTTTACTAGTAATGGCGGCGATCTGCGATTTTTATCGGGACTGTGATATTGGGGCGGAAATGTCGGACATTTTTGACACTTTTTTGGGACCAATGACATTTATACAGCGATCAGAAATTTAAATAGCCACTGATTACTGTATAAATGTCATTGGCAGTGAAGGGGTTAACACTAAGGTGGCAGTGAAGGGGTTAACTGTGTTCCCTAGGCGTGTTCTAACTGTGGGGGGGGCAGGGCTGGCCGGGACATAACAGATCTAACTGATCTCAGTGACAGGGATCAGTAGATCTGTCATGCCCCCTGTCAGAACGGGGAACTGCCGTGTTTACATCGCCGGTTCTCCGTTCTGCAGCTCTGACAGGCGATCGCGGACATCGAGTCCGCCCGACCCACGGAGCGTGCGCCAGGAGCGCGCACAAGAGCAAGGCATCCACTTGGAAAATCAGATCCGCGCTGGAGCCGTACTTCGGCTATAGCGTGGATCTGAAGGGTTTAAAAAAACACACACAAAAAAAAAAAAACAGTAAAAGAAAAGGAAGAAGCTAACTAGGGCTGAATTTAAAAAAATATATAAATTACTTGTCAGGTTGCTTTAAAGAGACGATGCCTTGCCCATGCTGAGCAATGCGACAACGGGGGGAGACCAACCAGCTTCTAACTTCAGCTTGTTCAACTAAGCTTTGATAATAAGCCCCGGTTCACACTGAATGCAGCTTTGAAATCGGTCGCTTTCACTTGAAATTGCACGACCTCAAAGCCGCGTGTCAGTGTGACTTCAGCGCCAAAAACAGCGCAGGAACTACTTTTTCAAATTGGCGCGGCAACGCAATGTCAGAGTCGCACCGAATAGAGCGATAAGAACGAATAGAACAATTCCATTGCTGGCAATAGGGTGCGTCTTGTCATGCGATTTTGGACCTGTTGAATCTGGACCTGCATGACAAGTCGCACCGGTGTGAACGGGGGGCTAACACTTGGAAGCTGATTCATTACCATGCACAACCGCTGCTGCAATATCATCTGCATGTACCAGTTTCAGTAAATACCCCCCAAGTGTGTCTTCCATGGACCCCTGCCCCCCCCCCCACACAAATTAATTAAAAGCTTTATAATACTTGTATGATTTGTTAAATATGATGCTACATAAATGAAGAAACAGAATAGATGATATAGTTGTGCTCATAAGTTTACATACCCTGGCAGAATTTATGATTTCTTGGCCATTTTTCAGAGAATATGAATGATAACACAAAAACTTTTCTTTCACTCATGGTTGGTGTTTGGCTGCAGCCATTTATTATCGATCAACTGTGTTTACTCTTTTTATATCATAATGAGAACAGAAACTACCTAAATGACCCTGATCAAAAGTTTACAGACCCTGGTGATTTTGGCCTGGTAACATGCACACAGGTTGACACAAAGGGATTTGAATGGCTATTAAAGGTAACCATCCTCACCTGTGATCTGTTTGCTTGTAATTAGTGTGTGTGTATAAAAGGTCAATGGGTTTATGGACTCCTGACAGACCCTTGCATCTCTCATCCAGTGCTGCACTGACGTTTCTGGATTCTGAGTCATGGGGAAAGCAAAAGAATTGTCAAAGGATCTGCGGGAAAAGGTAGCTGACCTGTATAAAACAGGAAAGGGATATTAAAAGATATCCAAGGAATTGAGAATGCCAATCAGCAGTGTTCAAACTCTAATCAAGAAGTGGAAAATGAGGGGTTCTGTTGAAACCAAACCACGGTCAGGTAGATCAACTAAAATTTCAGCCACAACTGCCAGAAAAATTGTTCAGGATGCAAAGAAAACCCACAAATAACTTCAGGTGAAATAAAAAACTCTCTGAAAACATGTGATGTGACTGTTTTCAAGATGCACAATAAGGAGGCACTTGAAGAAAGAAGGGCTGCATGGTCGAGTCGCCAGAAGAAAGCCATTTCTATGCAAATGCCACAAAGTATCCCGCTTACAATACGCCAAACAGCACAGAGACAAGCCTCAAACCTTCTGGCACAAAGTCATTTGGAGTGATGAGACCAAAATTGAGCTTTTTGGCCACAACCATAAACGCTACATTTGGAGAGGAGTCAACAAGGCCAGTGATGAAAGGTACACCATTCCTACTGTGAAACACGGAGGTGGATCGCTGATGTTTTGGGGATGTGTGAGCTACTTGATATTTGGTCAAAATTGATGGCAAGATGAATGCAGTATGTTATTAAGAAATACTGGAGGAACATTTGCATTCATCAGCCAGGAAGCTGCACATGGGAAGTACTTGGACATTCCAACATGACAATGATCCAAAACACAAGGCCAAGTTGACCTGTCATTGGCTACAGCACAATAAAGTGAAGGTTCTGGAGTGGCCATCTCAGTCTCCTGACCTCAATATCATTGAGCCTCTGTGGGGAGATCTCAAACATGCAGTTCATGCAAGGCAGCCCAAGAATTTCCAGGAACTGAGGAATGGGCAGCTTTACCATCTGAGAAGATAAAGAGCCTCATCCACAAATACCACAAAAGACTTCAAGCTGTCATTGATGTTAAAGGGGGCAATACACAGTATTAAGAACGGGGGTATGCAAACTTTTGATCAGGGTCATTTAGGTAGTTTCTGTTGTCATTATGATATAAAAAGAGTAAACACAGTTGATTGATAATAAATGGCTTCAGCCAAACACCAACCATGAGTGAAAGAAACGTTTTTGTGTTCTCATTCATATTCTCTGAAAAATGGCCTAGAAATCATCAATTCTGCCAGGGTATGTAAACTTATGAGCACAACTGTATGAAAAATGTTTACATATCAATAGCAAAAAAATAAATAAAAGAAAACTGGAAAAAAAGAAGAATCTAACTAGGGATGAATTTAAAAATATAAATTATATTTTAAAAAAATAAAATAAAAAATAATATATATATCTTTTTTTGGCTTTAAAGAGACAATGCCTTGCCCAGGGCAAAGAGACTCTGCCAAGGACCCCGACCCCCCTATAATGTCTACCTGTCTTTGTTGCTCTTTCCTCTATTGCAGATTATTATAAAGGATATTATGAAGTGGATTTCAGCAAAACTGGAAAGCTGAGCCAGCATGCTGTGCGGTTTACTGAGGAAATGGGGAAGAACAGTCCTTCTATATATACTCTGCTGTTAATGATGTCTTTCATGTCTTTCAACAACTAATTGTCTTATTATCTTGTTTAAACATTCCTAATCCCCGGAGCATAATCATAAAAATGTTATTTGTGTCCCAATAATTATGGCTCCTCCAATGGGACTCCCAAGTTTAACCATTTTTACAATGAAATGAATTTCACACGAGCAAACCAGGTTATATTTAATATTTTTATGTAGAATGTATGTATATTAATATTGTATAATGGCTGAATCAAACACGACCCCAATTCCAAGAAACACTATAGAAAAATAAAATGCAATGATACGCAAGTCTCATAAACCCAGATTTTATTCACAATAGAAAACATATCGTATATACTCGTGTATAAGTCGACCCGTGTATAAGCCAACCCCCTACTTTTGCCTAAAAAATATGGGAAAACGTATTGACCCGAGTATAAGCCTAGGGTGGGAAATCCAGCAGCCAGAACACAGGGACAGGGAGCCAGAACACAGGGATATTAGCCAGGACACAGGGAATTTATCCAGGACACGGAGACTGTAGCCAGGACACAGGGATTGTAGCCAGGACACAGGGATTTTATCCAGGACACAGAGACTGTAGCCAGGACACAGGAATTGTAGCCAGGACACAGGGATTTTATCCAGGACACAGAGACTGTAGCCAGGACACAGGAATTGTAGCCAGAACACAGGGATTTTATCCAGGACACAGAGACTGTAGCCAGGACACAATGACTGTAGCCAGGACACAGAGACTGTTGCCAGGACACAGGGATTGTAGCCAGGACACAGGGATTTTATCCAGGATACAGAGACTGTTGCCAGGACACAGGGATTGTAGCCAGGACACAGGGATTTTAGCCAGGACACAGGGATTTTAGCCAGGACACAGGGATATTAGCCAGGACACATGGATATTAGCCAGGACACAGGGATATTAGCCAGGACACAGGGATTTTATCCAGGACACAGAGACTGTAGCCAGAACTCAGGGATTGTAGCCAGGGCACAGGAATATTAGCCAGGACACAGAGACTGTAGCCAGAACACATAAGGGATGAGTAAGGTAGTTTAGTTTCACATTAAACAGAGCTGTGCTGCTTCTAAGAGCCGTTCTGTGCTTATAAGTGTGACTAACCACATTGGAATGCAGAGAATGCTGAGAGAGAGCTGCAGCTCTTCTCTGAGATCAGGAGGTGGGCGGGACTGAACAGCTAACATCAGCTTGTCCCGCCCACCTGCCGACATCAAGCTGAAAATGTGACACCTCTCTCAGCATTCTCTACATTCTAATGTGATTAGTCACAGCTACATGCATAGAATGGCTCTTAGAAGCAGCACGGCTCTGTTTAATGTGAAACTACTGATCACCCACAGACAGTGACTCGGGTATAAGCCGAGGGGGGTCTTTTTCAGCACAAAAAATGTGCTGAAAAACTCAGCTTATACCCGAGTATATATGGTATCACATTTTTAACCATTTGCCAACCGCGCTATAGCCGAATGATGGCTACAAGCTCGGGCGGCTAGTTCTGGGAGGGCTGTCATATGGCGTCCTCCCGTGATCACGCCCGATCATGCGGTGGCAATGGGCGACACACGCTGTGATCACAGTGTCCTCCAGACACAGCTGATCACAGATTAAGGTAAAGAGCCAATCAGTGGCTCTTTCCCACGCGATCAGCCAGGGACCATTGTGGGCGCACCGGTGCCGCCCCCCTATCTATGCACCGCCGACCTCCCTATCCATGTGCCCGGCCCCTTTCAGGATTCCGGGTGCATGAATTCCTATGGCGGGGATGTGGAGGGGCTCTAATAGGCTTCAAAATAAGGTGGGTTTGGAGCGCAGAGCATTGCGTCTGGAGCCCACGCAGGTGTGTTGCAAAAGCAACACTGATCCTCCTCCCATCCATTTGGGAAGCGGGTCTGATGCCCATCACCCGATTGGCTGAAAGGACAGGCGATCCTATTGGGCGCTTAGGAGGAGTGGAGGAGATGCACGGTGGAAGTGAGGAGGAGAAGAGCCGCTTC
Organism: Glandirana rugosa; assembly: GCA_018402905.1. NCBI lineage: Eukaryota > Metazoa > Chordata > Amphibia > Anura > Ranidae > Glandirana > Glandirana rugosa. The sequence goes on from BLSH010340193.1 coordinate 725,903, forward strand.
CGATGCCTGGATGCCCACCGATGCCCTATCCCTGCCGCTGCCTGGTGCCCCATGCCCCGCCGCTCCTCGGATGCCCTATCCCCGCCACTGCCTGGTGCCCTGATCCCCACCGCTACTTGGACGCCTGATCCCCACCGCTGCTTGGTGCCAGATCTCCGTCGCTCCTCGGATGCCCGCAGATGCCTGATCACTGCCTATGTTCGCTGTCTAGATGGGGTAAGTGTTGGTGAACTGACCGGCAGACAGCGTTGGGGGTGGGGGGATTGAGGTGTTGCGGGGAAGGGGGGGTGGTTGTTTGCCGTCCCCTAAACAAAAAACTACCAGCCACCACTGTGATCAGCTGTGTCCAATCACAGCTGATCATGGATGTAAACAGAAGCTGGTTATCAGCACTCCTTTCCTCATGCTGTCAGCGGGTTTCCCCACTGACAGCTGAATGTAAACAGAATTGGCAGCAAATAAAAGTTCAGAAAAAAAGAAAAGATCTGGGGGCCCCATGGTTTTTTTTTTTAACAGAAAAAGTTTATTTAGAAAATTGACAGGGTTAAATACAGGGTCATCAGACAGCTTTGCTGTGTGATACAGGGCCTAAGCAAAAAGTACAAATATTATTGAATACAGTTGCCAGTGCACTCTTTACCAGTTCAGTTGTTCTTACTTTCATGTTCCACTAGGATTAATTTAAATCCTCGGAATAAAGGGGGAGGAAGGGGGCAAGAGGGAGAGGGGAGGGGGAAAAGGAGGAAGGGGGAGGGGGGAAAGGGGGAGAGCGGGAAGGGGGGGGGAGAGAATGGGGGGAGGTCCACCGGAGGTCTCAAAAAGTTAGGAGCATTCGTTCAAAACCAGGGATCAACTTAGGTCTGCGTTCCTCTACATTTCTCTATCCAATTAGGCCATATTTTATCAAACTTTTGAGGGCAACGTCTGTTTTCGTACGTTATTCTGTATAGAGGCAGTACTTTGTTGACAGCCTTGAGCCATGCTGTTCTAGTAGAGGTCTCTGTAGAGTTCCAGCGGAATAAAATTTCCCTTCTAGCATAGAATAATGTGTAGGTTAGACATAGTTTAATATATCTGTCTCCTTCAATATCCGCCATATATCTCAACAACATCAGCTTGGGTTCTGGGGTAATATGCAAACCGGTCATTGACTCTAGGGTGGCCGCAATGGCCTTCTAGTATGGGCTCAGTCTGGGGCAAGTCCAAAACATGTGCCTGTCTCTGCCCTGCATCTG
>BLSH010340193.1:727147-739106 GCA_018402905.1 Glandirana rugosa
GCCCCCCCCCCCCCCCCCCCCCCCCCCCCCCCCCCCCCCCCCCCCCCCCCCCCCCCCCCCCCCCCCCCCCCGGTCCACCGGAGGTCTCAAAAAGTTAGGAGCATTCGTTCAAAACCAGGGATCAACTTAGGTCTGCGTTCCTCTACATTTCTCTATCCAATTAGGCCATATTTTATCAAACTTTTGAGGGCAACGTCTGTTTTCGTACGTTATTCTGTATAGAGGCAGTACTTTGTTGACAGCCTTGAGCCATGCTGTTCTAGTAGAGGTCTCTGTAGAGTTCCAGCGGAATAAAATTTCCCTTCTAGCATAGAATAATGTGTAGGTTAGACATAGTTTAATATATCTGTCTCCTTCAATATCCGCCATATATCTCAACAACATCAGCTTGGGTTCTGGGGTAATATGCAAACCGGTCATTGACTCTAGGGTGGCCGCAATGGCCTTCTAGTATGGGCTCAGTCTGGGGCAAGTCCAAAACATGTGCCTGTCTCTGCCCTGCATCTGGTACACAGTGGGTCTCGTGAAGGGTAAATGTGCCAGTCTTTGTGGGGTGTAGTATACTCTGTGTATACATTTTAGCTGTATAAATCTGTCTCTGGCTGAAATTAGGGAGGGTATAAAGGTAGATATACAGTCCTTCCAGTCCTCATCCTCCAGCTCTGGGATGTCTTCCCTCCACTTGTCCACGGTTCTAGTAGGTTTTAAGGTCATGGGCTACCGTGAGGTACAGATACAGAGAAGACAATGGCCTACCCATCACCTCGGAGGTGAGTAGCCTTTCCACCGAGTCAGACTTCAGAACCACCGGCTCCGGGAACTGTGCTCTCATCGCACGTCGTAATTGCCAGTAAAGGAATTCAAATGAAGGGGGTATCGAGTAGGTATTTCACAATTCTCGGAAGGACATACATGTACTGCCCTTTAGGACATGTTTGAGCGTGATAATGCCCCTGCCGGCCCATATCGATGGATACGGTATGGTTTGTAGGTATGGGAGCATGGGGTTTCCCCATAGAGGGGTATGTGGTGAGAAGTGGTGTGGTTTCCTATAAATCTTCCACGCTTGCTGTCACGCTGCGACCATAGTCACCATTGGTTTGGTAGTAGAAGGGTGAGCCTTTGCTTCCTGAAAAACAAGATTACTGAAGGCTGCGTATGAGCCCAGCTTGACCACTTCCAGTCTGACCATTGGGTCTTGCCGAAGCTGAGAGAACCATCACCATCGTGACAAGCACCGTCGCCCAGTAGTATATCTGAAAGTTGGGAAGTGCCAGTCCCCCGCCCGACAATGGAAAATACAGTATCCGTTTCGCTACCCTGGGGTGCGGCCTCCCCATATAAATGATATTACCACCTCCTCAACTTGTTTGAAGAAGGATTTCGGGATTTTCGTTGGGATGTTGCGAAAGAAATAAAGGAATTTTTGCAGGTATACCATTTTTATCAAATTGACACGCCTCACCGGTGTAAGAGGAAGATTGCGCCAGGTGTCGCATTTCCGTGTGAGTTGGGTCAGCAGGGGATACACATTCTGTTCCAGATAGTCTCTAATTTTAGATCCCACTATTATGCCTAAATATTTAAACTCTGTCACCCACTTCAGCGATGACTGAGTATCGCTCTGAGGAGTTGATGGATGTAGGGGGAATAAGACTGACTTCTCCCCATTTATACGTATTCCTGAATATTTGCCAAATTGGTCAAAAAGAGTTAGTGCTTTGTGTAGGGAAGAGGAAGCATTTGCCAGATATAAGAGAGTATCGTCGGCATATAATGAAAGTTTTTCTTCTATCGGTCCTATGTTTATGCCCCTCACCCCCGGGTTCGCCCTTATCAATGTGGCCAAAGGCTCCAGAGTCAAGGCAAATAGTCCCGGAGACAATGGGCAGCCCTGGTGAGGGAAATAATTGGATATATTGTCCTTGGTACGGATCCGTGCCCTTGGATTAGCCAGGAAAGATACTTGGGACCAAATCTGAATTTCGCCAGCACCACCCAAAGGTAGCCCCACTACACCCACTGAGTTGAAGGCCTTCTCGGCGTCTAGTGAGGCCACCACTCCGCCCCTCTCGGTCGAGGCCACCGCCAAATGGGTATGCAACCTCCGGATATTTATATCCGTTCCCTGGCATAAACCCCGTTTGGTCTGGGTGCACTAATTCAGTAGTGACCGTATTGAGCCTGTTGGCCAATATCTTTGCTAATACCTTGGTGTCGACATTGAGAAGAGAGATGGGGCGGTAGGCGGAGCATTGGGCAGGATCCTTTCCCGGCTTGGAAATAACCACAATCACCGCCTCCCCCATAGATTCCGGCAGCTCCCCAGCCTCAAATGACCCTGCAAGTAGGGCCTTTGTGTGAGGGGTCAGAACCTCTGCATAGGTTTTTTATAAAATTCCACTGGAATTCCGTCCGGCCCCGGTGTTTTGCCAGGCTGCAGCATCGCCAAAGCTCTCTGTATCTCTGGGGGCCCCATGGTTAAAGGGGGCTTTCAGTTTCTGATAAGTCACCGGGTCAGGGTTGTGGAGAAAAGGCTCTTGTTCCCATCTACATGGGGACAAGGTGCTATGGGGGGGGGGGGGGCTAGCTCGTTCCCCCCCTTTCCCGGCCTGCCAAGTTGCGTGCTCGGATAAGGGTCTGGTATAGATTTTGGAGGGGCCCCCACTTCATTTCTTTAAAAGAAAAATTGGCATGGTACTCGCCTTAAAATCTATAGCAAATCCAAAGAGTCTGGTATAGACTGGGATGGAGGGGAGCCCACATTGTTTTTTCCCGAATTTTATTTGCTGGTAATTCTGATTACATACAGCTGTCAGTGGGGAAGCCCGCTGACAGCTGATGAGTCATCGGTTGTTAACCACTTCAATACTATGCACTTAGAACACTTTACTACCAGACCAATTTTCAGTTCTCAGTGCTGTTGCGCTTTGAATGACAATTGCCCGGTCGTGCGACGCTGTACCCAAACAGGTTTTTAATCATTTTGTTCCCACAAATAGAGCTTTCTTTTGGTGGTATTTGATCACACCTGTGGTTTTTATTTTTTGCGCTACAAATAAAAAAAGACCCAAAATTTTGAAAAAAAAAAAAATTCTCTATTTTTGTCACAAAACTTTGTAAATAAGTAAATTTTCTCCATCACTGGTGGGCACTGATGAGGCTACACTGACGGGCACTGATGTGGCAGTACTGATTGGCACTGATGAGGCGGCACTGATGAGGTGGCACTGATGATGAGGCACTTATATGCAGCGATGATGAGCACTGTTAGGCGGCACTGATTAGCAGCACTGACGGGTACTGAGAGGTGGCACTGATATACAGCACTGATGGACACTGATATGCAGCACTGACGGACACTGCTAAGTGGCACTGATGGGCACTCATAGACAGCACTGATTGGCACTCATAGGTGGCACTGGGCACTGATAGGTGGCACTGATGGGCACTGATAGGTGGGCACTGGTAGGTGGCAATAGTGGGCACTGATATGTGGCACTGGTATGCATTGATAGGGGCACTGGTGGGCACTAATAGGGGCACTGGTGGGCATATACTCTAATAGGGGCTCATTCCCTGGTGGTCTAGGGTGGCATCTGAAGGTGGCATCCACACTGAGCATAATGTCACTTACCTGGTGGTCTAGGGGGTTCTCCCTGGTGGTCCAGATCGGCTCCCTGGTGGTCCTGGGTGGGCACATCCCTGGTGGTCCCTGGGCAGGCTCCCTGGTGGTCTAGGGTGGCAATCTGAGGGAGGGCTGTGCTGATAAATCATCAGCACAAACCCTCCCTGTCAGGGATGCAGCCGATCGGCTCTCCCCTCCTCAGGTCTGCAGACCTGAGTACAGGAAAGCCGATAAACGGCTTTCCTGTATTACACTGTGACCAGCCGTGATTGGTCACGGCTGGTCACATGGTAAAGTGCTTCGGATCGAAGCGCTTTACCAAGATCGGTATTGCGGGGGGTCAGACTGACCTCCCACACCACCGATCGCCGCGATGCGCGCCCCCCCCGGGCGCGCGGTGGCTTGTTATCCTGAGGACATCATATGACGTCCAGTCAGGATAACTGAGCCACTTCCCGGCCGTTATTCTGCATACGGCGGTCGGGAAGTGGTTAAGGACGTGGCAGCTGGCTTCACAGCCCTGCTCCTTAACAACCAGCTATTTTTCACACAGAATTAGAGTCGGTGGATCATTTTATGACCGATCCAAATTAGAATTGTTTCCGAAAATTTGGAATTCATTAGAAAGATAATAAATGAAACAGGATTCCAAAACAAACTAAAAAAACGAAATTAATAACATAACTAATCTATCCGAAATGAAACACATTTTTCTGTTCTGCGCATGTCTAGTCTCAGAAGTAAAGATAGGCAGAGGTTCACTAATCTGTGAAAAGCTGCATCTAAAGACGCATCAATTTCAGAAAAAATGTTCCTCAATGTAAAATTGCAAAGACTTTAAATATATCATCGTCTACAGGACATAATATCATCAAAAGATTCTGAGAATCTGGAGAAATCTCTGTGTGCAAGGGACAAGGGCGAAACACAATATTAGATGCCTGTGATCTTCAGGCCCTCAGGTGGCACTGCATTAAAAAACAAAGAACACAGCTCTTCCGAATCTTGACCATAGGGTTATATTGCCACCTACAGGAGTAGGACACTAGGCAGAAAAAGAACTCAGCACTGCCCATAGGCAGTTCCTTCTGACATAAAACCCCCTCTCTGATATAAGCAATCCAGCTTGTAACAAAGCATTGTTAGAAAGCATAAATTCCAAAGGACGAGTGAGTGCTGTGTCTGTGAACTCAGAGAAAGGGATATTATTAGGGATGGGTCCGCGGTTCGAGTCGACCCATCGGCCGTTCGCTTGCTCATTGAAACTAGAACATTAGGGGGATGACGCAGATGGCGTGCACAGCTCCTCCTCCATGTGAGGGCCGTTGCCGTCTGTGTTGGCTTTGTTTTGACGTTTTATTCATAGTGCAGGGTGGGGCCACTGGGTGACGTACAAGTGACCCTGCCCCTTCTGACATCATGTGACGTCAGAGGGGCGGGTCACTCAATTACGTCACTGGGTGGACCTGCTCTTCACTATGAATAAAACGTCAAAGCAAAGAGAGCGCAGTCGGCGGGAGCCCTCCCATGGAGGGGGAGCTGTTCAGGTTTTTTTTTCCCAGGTCGGTCGTTTGCCATGATTGAGGATGGATTACAATGGGGGGAACACTTATTTTTATTTTTTAATAAAGGACTTGTCCCTAATTGTCTCTTTTTTTTTTGACACTTTTGGTGAAGTGGTTGGGGTACAATGTGCTCAATACTAATTCACATGGGGGGGTTGGGATTTGGGGGCCCCCTTATTAAAGGGGGCTTCTAGATTCCAATAAGCCCCCCGCCCACACACCCACACAACCACAGCTTTTTTAACACTTTTGGTGAAGAAGTAGGGGTACAATGTACCCTATACTAATTCATATAGGGGGGCCCCCTTATTAAAGATTCCCCCTCCCAGATTTCGATAAGCCCCCCACCCGCAGACCCCCACAACCACAGCCCAGGGTTGTGGGGAAGAGGCTCTTGTCCCTATCAACATGGGGACAAGGTGCTTTGGGGTGGAGGGCGCAAAGCCCCCCCTGCCTCCAAGCACCCATACTACCCATGAAGAGGGCATGTAGCCTAGTACAGTTCAGGAGGGGGGGGGCGCTCACTCTTCCCCCTATCCTGGCCAGTCAGGTTGCATGCTCGGATAAGGGTCTGGTTTGGATGTTAGGGGGGCCCCACGTCAAATTTTTTTTTTTTGGCGTGGGGTTCCCCTTAAAGTCCAAACCAGATCTGAAGGGCCTGGTTTGGACTGGGGTGGGACCCCACACAATTTTTTTCAGTGATTTTTCAGTGTATTGCTGGGAGCCGGCAATACATTACAGCCGTGATAATAAATGACAATTTTTCCTATGGAAATGTCATTTTGCTCTGGCTATGTTCTAAACATCACAGAGATGCACCCTTTTACAGGTAGACTAAGGGGACCCCCCAGGCACGATATTTAAAGGAATATTTCATTTTTATTGTTCCACTTTAAGCATTATTAAAATCACTGCTCCTAAAAAAACTATTGATTTAAAAACGTTTTCTTTCATTGATACATGTACCCTAGGGCAGTACCCGGGCCCCCATACATCTTTTAGGACAATAACATTGTATATAAGCCTTTAAAATTAGCACTTTTGATTTTTTATGTTTTGGTCCCATAGACTTTAACGGTGTTCGAATGTTCGCACAAATTTTTGATGTTCTGGTGCGAACCGAACAGAGGGGTGTTCGGCACATCCCTAGATATTTTGGTGAGTATGTTCATTGATGGATACAGCTCTTCTGAATCTTGACCATAGGGATGTCCCAAAGCAGTGCCTCAATGATGGGTGCTCATTGAGGCACCTCAAATGGAAAAAACAGACAAACATGCCAACCACAAAAACAATTCCTAAAGGGGCAAACAAGGAACCAGAAACAGCAGGCTGCAACCTTGTGGCCCAAACAAGCATCTGAGAATGCAAACACATTAGCTGTGTAAAATGTGCAAGTGTGCACCGAAGACCAGGCACCGAAGACGAGGTGCCTCGCCAACCTGAGACACAGATGCCAGATAGCACAGGAGACACAAGTCGCTCCAAGTGGAACATACTGTAACTGGCGTGGTAGGAGCCCATCCCTTAATAGCGTATGCCTGAACAAATGTCTGCCGGATCCAATGGGAAATTGGAGCAGCCAGGCCATCCCTGAGGCCATCATTATGGAGAATTCAACCTTCGAAAGAGGCCACAGAGGACAGGTTCACATGAACCACCTGGACCCCATCCAAGAAGTGAAAGGAAACTCCTGAAGATGCAACGGCCATGAACACAAGGAAGGCAGGACAACATCCTCAGTTTGGTGAAAATCCAACATAACCTTCGGGAGAAGGCAGGGCACAGTCAAAGAGCCACCCTGTGAAGAAACAAATAGGAAGAAGACCCACAAGATAAGGACGCCAGCACAGACACACACCTCGCAGAAGCAGAGGTGACCAAGAAGACAACATTTTGAGAAAGAGTAAGCAGGAGAATATCCTAAATACTTGCTAAAGGAAGGCTTCTAGAGAACCGAAAAATGCATTGCAAGTTCCACGGTACTTCCAGTGCTGCTGCCACATTTCTCGTACTGCAAAGCCCCAGCCTAAATTTGGGGGCAGCCCATCTGTGTGGTACAGACACCTGCAGGAGAGTGAGGCACAAAAACACAGCAAGGCAGACTTTCAGGGTCCATCCAAATTCCTCCAGGGTCTGAATCTTAAGCGCAACATCGTGCGCTACCAAGTGGACTCAGCTGGCAGGAATGAATTGTCCAGGTATCTCACAATTGAAATCCTTTGGATTCATAGCAATGCCAGTATAAGGGTTCTACCAAATCCTCTGACAGCCAGTGTCTCCAGGGTTGTCAAAAACCTCTTGATAGAGAATCATACATCTCTTATCCACTTGTGACGGAACCTAGGTGGATCCATTGTATGTGCCCACCAAGGGTTGATACAGTTGTGCTCATAAGTTTACATACCCTGGCACAAATTATGATTTCTTGGCCATTTTTCAGAGAATATGAATGATAACACAAAAACTTCTCTTTCACTCATGGTTAGGGTTTGGCTGAAGCCATTTATTATCAATTACCTGTGTTTACTCTTTTTAAATTATAATGGCAACAGAAACTACCCAAATAACCCTGATAAAAAGTTTACATACCCCAGTCCTTAATACCGTGCATTGCCCCCTTTAACATCAATGACAGCTTGAAGTCTTTTGTGGTATTTGTGGATGAGGCTCTTTATCTTCTCAGATGGTAAAGCTGCCCATTCCTCTTGGCAAAAAGCCTCCAGTACCTGGAAATTCTTGGGCTGTCTTGCATGAACTGCACATTTGAGATCTCCCCAGAGTGGCTCAATGATATTGAGGTCAGGAGACTGAGGTGGCCACTCCAGAACCTTCACTTTATTCTGCTGTAGCCAATGACAGGGCGACTTGGCCTTGTGTTTTGGATCATTGTCATGTTGGAATGTCCAAGTACTTCCCATGCGCAGCTTCCTGGTTGATGAATGCAAATGTTCCTCCAGCATTTTTTGTTAACATACTGCATTCATCTTGCCATCAATTTTGACCAAATTTCCAGTGCCTTTGTAGCTCACACATCCCCAAAACATCAGCGATCCACCTCCGTGTTTCACAGTAGGAATGGTGTACATTTCATCATAGGCCTTGTTGACTTCTCTCCAAATGTAGGGTTTATGGTTGTGGCCAAAAAGCTCAATTTTTGTATCATCACTCCAAATGACTTTGTGCCAGAAGGTTTGAGGCTTGTCTCTGTGCTGTTTGGTGTATTGTAAGTGGGATACTTTGTGGCATTTGCGTAGTAATGGCTTTCTTCTGGCGACTCAACCATGCAGCCCATCTTTCTTCAAGTGCCTCCTTATTGTGCTTCTTGAAACAGCCACACCACATATTTTCAGAGAGTTTATTTTTATTTTATTTTATTTATTTCAAGTACTTATATAGCTCCGTCAATTTTACGTAGCGCTTTACATATATATTGTACATTCACATCAGTCCCTACCTTCAAGGTGCTTATAATCTAAGGACCCTAACTCACATTCATACATATACTGGGGCCAATTTAGACAGGATCTAATTAACTTACCAGCATGTCTTTGGAGTGTGGGAGGAAACCGGAGTACCCGGAGGAAACCCACGCAGGCACAGGGAGAACATGCAAACTCCAGGGAGGTAGTGTCGTGGTTGGGATTGGGAGCCAAGAGGGTTAAGGCAGTGCTGGAAAATAATGGTGGCCACACAAAATATTGACGCTTGGGGCCAATTTGGACATTTTCACTTAGGGGTGTACTCACTTTTGTTGCCAGCATTAATGGCTGTGTGTTGAATTATTTTGAGGGGACAGCAAATTTACACTGTTATACAAGCTGTACACTCACTACTTTACATTGTAGCAAAGTGTCATTTCTTCAGTGTTGTCACATGAAAAGATAGAATAAAATATTTACAAAAATGTGAGGGGTGTACTTACTTTTGTGAGATACTGTGTATATACACAACGGGTAAAATAAACATTGAACACGTCACCATTTTTGTAGATAAGGTGCTACTGACATGACATTTTCCCCACGTCGGTAACAACCCGTGCAATCCATACATACAAAGACACAAATACAAATACGTTCAGAAATGAAGTTTTGTGCAATAAAATGGAATACAACAGGGAAAAAGTATTGAGCACATGAAAAATGGGAGGTGCAAAAGGCATTGAAAGCTAAGACAATCCTTCCCCTTGTCAGTGCAAATGAATATCAGCCGGTTCAGCCTCACCTGATGGCCTATAAAAAGGTGTCACATTACCAAGGTGTCACACAATAAACATCTCATGATGGGTAAAAAGAAAAGAGCTCTTTCAAGACCCACACTGATGGCCTTGGTTACAGAAGGATTTCTAAACTTCTGAATGTACCAGTGAGCACTGTTGGGGCCATAATCCGGAAGTGGAAAGACCATCAATTCACCATAAACCGGCCACGACCAGGTGCTCCTCACAAGATTTCTGACAGAGGAGTGAAAAGAATTATCAGAAGAGTTGTCCAAGTGCCCAGGACCTCTTGTGGAGAGCTTCAGATAGACCTGGAATTAGCAGGTATACAATAAGTAATGTACTCACCCGCCATGGCCTATATGCGCGCTCACCACGCAAGACTCCATTGCTGAAGAAAAAACATGTTGAAGCTCATGTAAAGTTTGCTGCACAACATTTAGACAAGCCTGGGAGAAAATAGTCTGGTCAGATGAGACCAAAATTGAACTCTTGGGATGCCATAATACACCCCATGTTTGGAGGTCACATGGCACATCACCCCAAAAACACCCCAATGCCAACAGTGAGGTTTGGAGGTGAGAACATCATGGTGGGGCTGTTTTTCAGCATACCGTACTGGCAAACTTCATATCATTGAAGGAAGGATGAATGGAAAAATGTTTTAAGACATTCTTGATAAAAATCTGCTGCCATCTTGTCACGTACCTGGTGGTAGAGTCTGGCTTATGTTGGCGCAACCCCTCTTGCAGCCCTGGTTCGAGAACCCCTGGTAGTGTAGACAGGGACCTCTGGAGCACAGGGGGGCACGAGGGCTGGACAATCTTCAGGTGGTAAGCAGAAGTCCACAGAAGCTCGTGCAAGACGGGAGAGTAGTGGTTCAGTCCAGGTCGGCAACTGGCAGGCGGTGCGGTACAGAGGGATCAGGCAAACGGATGGTCGGGTACAGGCAGGGTCGGTAACTTGCTGGCAACAGAAGTACAGCGGGAGCAGGCAAGTGGGTGGTCGTAAACAAGCCAGGGTCAGATGCAGGCAGATTTCAACAAGTCCAGAGGGGTAGCCAGGGTCACAGGAACAGGAAGTCACTCAGAAGTAGTCACTGGGGGGGTCACAGGAACAGGAAGTCACTCAGAAGTAGTCACCGGGGGGGTCACAGGTGCAGGGGACGCTGTAGAACGGACAGCACTTGCAACAGGAAGCACACTGTTTAAACAGAGCTGCCCGGCCCCACCTCCTCCGGGAGCGCGAGGAAACAACAACCAAATGCAAACAAGTCCTCAGTAGTCTTCTTCTAACACATCTGCCAGGATGATGAAGATGAAACGAGGGAGGACATTTCGGCAAGACAATGATCCCAAACACAAAGCCAAGGAAACCCTCCATTGGGTTCAAAGAGAGAAAATAAAGCTGCTAGAAAGGCCCAGCCAATCACCTGACTTGAATCACCGCAATGATGGGCATGGGTGAGGCTGCATTGGATGGGTACTTGTCAAACCATAATGATGGGCACCGGTGAGGCTGCATTGGATGGGCACTTGTCACACTGCAATAATGGGCATGGGTGAGGCTGCATTGAATGGGCACTGGTCACACCGCAATGATGGGCATGAGTGAGGCTGCATTGGATGGGCACTGGTCACACCGCAATGATGGGCACGGGTGAGGCTGCATTGGATGGGCTCTGGTCACACCGCAATAATGGGCACGGGTGAGGCTGCATTGGATGGGCACTGGTCACACCGCAATAATGGGCACGGGTGAGGCTGCATTGGATGGGCACTTGTCACACCGCAATGATGGGCACGGGTGAGGCTGCATTGGATGGGCACTGGTCACACCGCAATGATGGGCACGGGTGAGGCTGCATTGGATGGGCACTGGTCACACCGCAATGATGAGCACGGGTGAGGCTGCATTGAATGGGCACTGGTCACACCGCAATGATGGGCACGGGTGAGGCGGCATTGGATGGGCACTGGTCACACTGCAATGATGGGCACGGGTGAGGCTGCATTGGATGGGCACTGGTCACACCGCAATGATGGGCACAGGTAAGGCTGAATTAGATGGGCACTGGTCACGCCGCAATGATGGGCACAGGTGAGGCAAACCAATCAATAAACGCCAATTGTGATTTTTTTTTTAAACCAAAAATATGAGGAAGAATATAAAATCGGCCAAAACCGATGAATAAATTTGTTTTCTTATATTTTTTTTTTGGATTTGTATTTTAGGAAAAAGTAAGAAATTTGGGTTTTTTTTCAAAATGGTCGCTCTTCTTTTGTTTATAGCGGCGATCAGAAATGACGCAGAGGGGATCAAATACCACCAAAAGAAAGCTCTATTTGTGGGAAAAAAAGGACGCCAATTTAGTTTGGGTACAACGTCACATGACTGCGCAATTTTCAGTTAAAGCAACGCAGTGCCAAATCACAAAAAGTGCTCTGGTCCTAAAGGGGGAAATCCTTCTGGGGGTGAAGGGGTTAAAGTGTAAAAAGAAGATTTATAAGCTGTGGGCACTGTGGGGGGGGGGGGGGGGCAAAAAAA
>BLSH010340215.1:0-14285 GCA_018402905.1 Glandirana rugosa
AGATTCCATCCTAGACCACCAGGGAATGGGCCCCTTTCTGTACATATGCCCACCAGTGCCCACATCAGTGTGTACCAGTGCCCCTATCAGTGCATACCAGTGCTACATATCGGTGCCCACCAGTGCCACCTACTAGTGCCCACCTATCAGTGGCCATCAGTGCCACCTCTCAGTGCCCAGTGCCGCCTATGAATGCCAATCAGTGCCGTCTATGAGTGCCCATCAGTGCCGCTTATCAGTATCCGTCAGTGCCGCTTATCAGTGTCCGTCAGTGCTGTTTATCAGTGCCGCCTAGCAGTGCTCATCCTTGCTGCATATAAGTGCCTCATCATCAGTGCCACCTCATCAGTGCCAATCAGTACTGCCAGATCAGTGCCCGTCAGTATAGCCTCATCAGTGCCCATCAGTGATGGTGAAAATTTACATATTTACAAAGTTTTGTGACAGAAATAGAGAATTTTTTTTTTTTTTCAAAATTTTTGGTCTTTTTTTGTTTATAGCGCAAAAAATTAAAACCGCAGAGGTGATCAAATACCACCAAAAGAAAGCTCTGTTTGTGGCAGCAAAGTGATAAAAATTTTGTTTGGGTGCAGCGTCGCACGACCACGCAATTCTCATTCAAATCGCAACAGCACTGAAAGCTGAAAATTGGTCTGGTAGTAAAGTGCATAGTATTGAAGTGGTTAAAGGCGTGCATACAGTAATTACAATTATCATGAAAAAAAAAACCTACCAGCCTACAAACATTTCCACCTTCTTCCCAAGCACTTACCACCATCGTACAGCTCCCACCCACCCCCAGCAGCCCCCCTTCCCATGGCCACCTCACCACCCACCCCCATGGCAGTGCAAACCTCCACATCCCCCTCACCCCCTTATCACAGTGCCACATAACCCTGCCAATGAAGCATATCCCTCCATGGCTACCTTCCCAACCATCCCCATTGCAGCACATCCCTACCTATCCATCTCCATCATCCCCATTGTTTCATATCTTCATATTGCAGCCCATCCCTCTGCACCCATCTCGCCTCCCATTGATCATCTCATCCCCCATTGTAGAACATATGCTTCCTTATTGCAGTGTACCCCTCCACTGCCATCTCACCCCCAATAACAGTGCCCTCCTCCATTACCAACACCCCCTCCTATGATACCCATTCAATAACTGCCCTTCCTGCACACCCACCAAACCTCTTCTTACACAGCGCCCCTTCACATTCACCTTGTGCCCTCTATCAATGCTCCCCCATAGCAGCCAACTTGGCCCTCCCTCATCACAGTGCCTCCCATCTTGCTACGTTCATTAACCTAATCCCGGGGCACAGCACCCCCTCACTCTTACCTTATCCTCCAGTCACAGAACCCCCCCCCCTAACTCTGCTGTGACAGTCCTTGGCAGTAATAATAATAGCAATAGTGGGTGACTGTGGGGGAGGGGACATTAGAGTGTAAGCTCCTCTGGTACAGGGACTGATGTGACTGTGGGAGATGGGACATTAGAGTGTAAGCTCCTCTGGTACAGAGACTGATGAGACTGTGGTGGAGGGGACATTAGAGTGTAAGCTCCTCTGGTACAGAGACTGATGAGACTGTGGTGGAGGGGACATTAGAGTGTAAGCTCCTCTGGTACAGGGACTGATGTGACTGTGGGGGAGGGGACATTAGAGTGTAAGCTCCTCTGCTACAGAGACTGATGTGACTGTGGGGGAGGAGACATTAGAGTGTAAGCTCCTCTGGTACAGAGACTGATGAGACTGTGGTGGAGGGGACATTAGAGTGTAAGCTCCTCTGGTACAGGGACTGATGTGACTGTGGGGGAGGGGACATTAGAGTGTAAGCTCCTCTGCTACAGAGACTGATGTGACTGTGGGGGAGGAGACATTAGAGTGTAAGCTCCTCTGGTACAGAGACTGATGTGACTGTGGGGGAGGGGACATTAGAGTGTAAGCTCCTCTGGTATAGGGACTGATGTGACTGTGGGGGAGGAGACATTAGAGTGTAAGCTCCTCTGGTACAGAGACTGATGTGACTGTGGGGGAGGGGACATTAGAGTGTAAGCTCCTCTGGTATAGGGACTGATGTGACTGGCTCAGTGTTCCCTGTGATTTCTCTCTCCTCTCTTTCCTATCTTCCTGTGTAAATCTACACCATAGTATCCCAGCCTGTAGTAATCTAGGTGAGGGATTGTTTCTCACCTCGGTGTGTAATGGCGGTCAGAGGACGCAGGTTGTCTCATCTTCAGCTACTCCACCTTAAGGGAAACCGTCTGTAATTATAAAGCCTGGGTGATCCTCTGGGACCCGCACAGCGGACAGTAAAATGACATGGATGTCAAAACATTTCATTATAATTAACTTGTACATCCCTTAGGAGTCACAAGGAGAGCAACTGGGGAGATTGACCTTCATCTGGATGTGTCTGCCATAGAGAATTCTAATTGTTCTCTCCTAGTCATCACAGTTCATAAAATTATTCCAGAAGATTGGACAAAGACCCATCAATATTTTGGTAAAGATGACTCTACCTGCTATAGAGTTCAGTGAGACAATGGGAATCCATGTTTGGAATCCATGTTGGTAATCCACGTTGGTAATTCATGATGGGAATCCATTTTGTAAATCCATGTTGGGAATCCATGTTGAAAATTCATGCTGGAAATCCATGATGGGAATCCATGTTGGAAATCCATGATGGGAATCAATGATGGGAATCCATGTTGGAAATCCATGATGGGAATTCATGTTGAAAATCCATGATGGGAATCCATGTTGGAAATCCATGGTGAGAATCCATGTTAGAAATCCATGATGGGAATACATGTTGGAAATCTATGTTAGGAATTCCTGTTGGAAATCCATGATGGGAATCGATGTTGGTAATCCATGTTGGAAATCCATGTTGGGAATTCATGTTGGTGATCCATGTTGGAAATCCATGTTGGGAATCCATGTTGGAAATCCATGATGGGAATCCATGTTGGAATCCATGATGAGAATCCATGTTGGAAATCCATGATTGGAATACATGTTGGAAATATATGTTAGGAATCCATGTTGGAAAACCATGTTGGGAATGCATGATGGGAATCCATGTTGGTAGTTCATGTTGGAAATCCATGTTGGAAATCCATGATGAGAGTCCATGATGGGGACCCATGTTGGGAATTCATGTTGGTGATCCATGTTGGAAATCCATGTTGGGAATCCATGTTGAGAATCCATGATGGGAATATATGTTGAGAATCCATGATGGGAATACATGTTGGAAATCCAGGATGGGAAACCATGATGGAAATCCATGATGGGAATCCATGTTGGAAATCCATGATGGGAATCCACGTTGGAAATCCATGTTAGGAATCTATGTTGGAGATCCTTGTTGGAAATCCATGTTGGGAATGCATGATGGGAATCCATGTTGGAAATCCATGCTGGGAATACATGTTGGAAATCTATGTTGGGAATTCATGTTGGAAATCCGTGATGGGAATTCGTGTTGGAAATCCATGTTGGAAATCTATGTTGGGAATTCATGTTGGAAATCCATGATGGGAATTCGTGTTGGTGATCCATGTTGGAAATCCATGTTGGGAATCCATGTTGGAAATCCATGTTGGAAATCCATGATGGGAATCCATGTTGGAAATCCATGATGGGAATCCATGTTGGAAATCCATGATGGGAATCCATGTTGGAAATCCATGATGGGAATCCACGTTGGAAATCCATGTTAGGAATCTATGTTGGAGATCCATGTTGGGAATCCATGTTGGAAATCCATGTTGGGAATGCATGATGGGAATCCATGTTGGAAATCCATGTTGGGAATGCATGATGGGAATCCATGTTGGGAATCCATGTTGGAAATCCATGTTGGAAATCCATGTTGGGAATCCATGTTGAGAATCCATGTTGAGAATCCATGTTGGCAATGCATGATGGTAATGCATGATGGGAATCCATGTTGGGAATCCATGTTGAAAATCCATTTTGGAAATCCATGTTGGGATACAGTGAGACCATTTACAGGACTTTATAATTGTCTTCAAAAAGAAGTCCATAGACTGAGAGTATCATACAGTTTTTTCTGGGCTTTGTGTAACCCTATAACTTATTCATGGCCCTCGGTGGTTTAAGGAATTAAATAGAAGACTTTGAAGGTTCTTTAGCTCATACAATCTATACTTCCTTACATAATTTTTTAGCCTAATACTTCTGGAAATGTTTGATGGCCCTTTCTCTGTATTAAAATGTGATTTTTTTTATTGTAATAGTTAGGTGTGTCCCTCAGTAGTGAGCAATGAGACCCTTTGCAGATTTTTTCCAATAACTTTGGCCCACTGGTTGGGTCAATTGAGTTTGACATACCTGCGTCAGACGGGCCCTGGTCATTTTTCTTCACTAGGTTTGTAAGTAAGGATGAGAAAACAAGGCAAAGTTGTATTTCCAGGAGGCTAGGGAGCCCAGTGGGAAGTCCATGAATCCCTGAACAAAGCACAAAACCAGATTCCCAGCCAAGTATTGTCATTCAATGCCGTCACTCAGGATCCCTTGCCAGTGTGTTTGCCAACAGAAGCTAACCAGGGATCTGTCATTTGCTGGCAGGTTGTCATGTCGGTAGGTAACCATGATTAATGATGTAACTGACAGTGGACTACAGGCACCTCATTCCGCAGACCTCCCCCGCCATTCTCCATCTATTCCTGCGTCCCTCTAATGCTGGGCTCCAGTAAACTGACATCATATCTTTGAGCCAAACAGGGAGGATTGTGGGACTAGTAGTCTGCTAAGCGGATGTCCTGGAGTTATGAGACTATCCTTGAGCTACACATCCCAGGGTGCTCTCGGCAACACCAAAGACCCCTGGGAGAAACAATAAAATGGTAAGCAGATCCGGCCCACACTTTCTTCTTCCTGGGCCTCATCAAGGGAACACTGTGCTACTGTGTGAGAGGGCTGCGGCCTACCACGCGGCTATCCAGTAACTCCAGCCCAACCCGGGGGCCCAACTCTGCCTGCTGTTCGCGAGACATCGCAGCACCACCTCATCAGACAAATCCAACTACCGCCCACGTCTAGCAGATGGTCAATCATCTCCATTCATTTCAAAGAAGGACATCTCATCCAGGGTCGCTGTTTGGGAGGTTCCTATCCAGCTCTTCAGTTGGTGAGAGGGCTGCCGCCCCCCGTTCACGATTCCAGTCTTGTTACTTATTTTGCTTGGACTCTGTGTACAGACACCTTGCCCCTGGAAACACTTTAATTGCATTACATAAGACACTGTACATAGACATCTATATCCTGAAGTACTAAGGAATACCACTAGCCAGTTTAAGCTGCCCTGCTTAACTTCACATCACTGTACCATATCGTGGATATAATTCAAAGAGCTCCAAATGCCGGTGAAGACCATTGCAGGCCTGCACTCTGGACATTGCTGTTACTATTAGTTAAAGGGCCCTTGTTCTATTCCTATTCTATCTGGTCTCTCATTAGGAATGTAAAGGTTCAATAGGCCAGCCTGGGATTCCCCTTTAGTGTGGTGCCAATTGCAGTAACTAGCGAATGCTTTACCATCATTTGTTCATTCTCTAACTGTTATTCCACTGTACACATGTATATCTAGTATCTGTGTTATTGAACTGTAACTAAAGTGATTGTAAAGCTTCACCTTTTTTTATTAAATAACAAACATGTCATATTTACCTCCTCTGTGCGCAGAGCGACCCCCATCCTCCTCTTCTGGAGCCTCTTTGCGGCGCTCCTGGCTCCTCCCCACATCGAGTGCCCTCACGGGGAACTGCTTTCCCTGGGGACACTCGTGCGGACTTGCTCCCGAGTCCGGCTGGTGTATCCATTGACACAGACAACAGGACTCGGCCCCCCTCCCACCCGGCTCCCACGTCATTGGATTTGATAGACAACAGTGGGAGACAATGGCTGCGCTGCTATCAATTTATCCAATCAGGACCAGAGACACCAGCTGGGGTGGGTGTGCTCATCCAACGGGGCTGCAAAGACCGGGTTCAGGTAAGTAAAACTGGGACTCTGAGGGTCTGGTACACTAAAGGAGATTTTTTTCACCTTATTGCATAGAATGTAAACCCGAGGGTTTATAACCCCTTTAAGCTGTTTCTTCAGGGGATTCCTCCTTGGCTGTTATCCAGGACTTGGTTGATCAGAACCCCCCTTTGTGTATATATCTTTATTCCAGTAAAACCTAAGAAAATATCTATCTAACCTGTGTTGCTTCAAAAAAGTGTACTAAAACAATAATATACAGTATGTCACAAAAGTAAGCACACCCCTAACGTTTGTAAATGTTTTATTCTATCTTTTCATGTGACTGAAGAAATGACACTTTGCTACAATGTAAAGTAGTGAGTGTACAGCTTCTTGGGCATGGAGGTCACCAGAGCTTCACAGGTTGGCACTGGAGTCCTCTGCCCCTCCTCCATGACGACATCACGAAGTTGGGGGATGTTAGAGACCTTGCGCTCCTCCACCTTCCATTTGGGGATGCCCCACAGATGCTCAATAGGGTTTAGGTCTGGAGCCATGCTTGCCCAGTCCATCACCTTCACCCTCAGCTTCTTTAGCAAGGCAGTGGTCATCTTGGAGGTGTTTGGGGTCGTTATGTTGGAATACTGCCCTGCGGCCCAGTCTCTGAAGGGAGGGGATGCTCTGCTTCAGTATGTCACAGTGCATGTTGGCATTCATGGTTCCCTCAATGAACTGTAGCTCCCCAGTGCCGACAGCACTCGTGCAGCCCCAGACCATGACCCTCCCACCACCATGCTTGACTGTAGGCAAGACACACTTGTCTTTGTTCTCCTCACCTGGTTGCCGCCACACACGCTTGGCACCATCTGAACCAAATAAGTTTATCTTGGTCTCATCAGACCACAGGACATGGTTCCAGTAATCCCTGTCCTTAGTCTGCTTGTCTTCAGCAAACTGTTTGCAGGCTTTCTTGTGCATCATCCTTTTCTCTCCGTGCACGTTTTTCATCACCCTTCTCTCCGTGCACGAGTGCACCAACGGACTTCTATCTACACCAGTGACCCAGTCCGACCCTCGTGCCATCCTGCACTCCCGAGCCTCCTGTCTGCTCTACCAGGGGTTCCCGAGTCAGGGAGGTTGCCCACTGCATAAGTCAGACTCTTCCACCAGGTACGTGACACCTGTTAAACCGCTGTATGGTCTTGGCCACTGTGCTGCAGCTCAGTTTCAGGGTCTTGGCAATCTTCTTATAGCCTAGAGACCATCTTTATGTAGATAAACAAAAAATGCAGCGCTTAATAAAGTCCAACAATAAGATAGATGTTTGCAAGAAGATCAAAGGAGATCCCGGCATCAGAGTTCAGTGTGAGAGGTGAACACACCACACCACAGTGAGCAATCAAGCTTCTTACCCGATGGCCCCTGGGGCGACACATATATAGAATAAAATCCTAGATAATGTTGACATCCAGTCCTCCGGTATTAATGAATCTCCCTCAAACGCAATAACATCAGGTGGCTGTTATACCAACACTGAGGATATATCCCAAACACGAACTTCCAAAAATGCCAGCCCAAGGAGGAACTTCCACTGCAGACAGTACCTCAGCATTCAGGGACAAAGAATGATCGACAATAGTGAAGCCTGTTTTAGGTAAAACATATAATTTATTAAAAATATAGTGTAACAAGCCAAAATAGTAAAACAAGAACCGCGGTATTCAAAGCGTGCTGGGCGTGACGAAATGGTCATCTGACGCGTAACGAAACGGTCATTTGACGCGTGACGAAACGGTCATCTGACACGTGACGAAATGGTCATCTGACGCGTAACGAAACGGTCATTTGACGCGTGACGAAACGGTGATCTGACGCGTGATAAAATGGTCAACTGACACGTGACCAAACGGTCATCTAACGCGTGACGAAACGGTCATCTAACGCGTGACGAAACGGTCATCTGACGCGCGACGAAACGGTCAGCTGACGCGTGACGAAACGGTCAACTGACGCGTTTCATTCGATAGAATGTCTTCAGAGGCATCTTTATGCCGAGCAACAATTCTTTTTTTCAAAAATCTCAGTCCCCTGGAGACCGCCTGTCTCCCCAGTGTGTGTGACACAGAAGCCTGGTCCTGACTGCTCTTAACAGGCCCCCACCCAGCTGGACAATCAGTGTCCTGCTAAGACACAAAACCCGAACCCAGGACAACAAACACTGAAAAGCCAGTTTCCTCTTGGATACGCAAAGCATCTGGAGCCCCTCAACCTGCCAGGTTGAGAATCCTGGGCCACCACTACCATCTAGACCCTGGCAGGGCAACGCTCTGCCACACCGTGCTATCTCATCCATAGCCACCGGGACCAGTCATATGTCAGCCCGATGGTCAAAGCATAAAACCACGTATTTCCGTAGAACACTTCCCATAGTGAGCATTCGGCTCCTTCAAAGCCATAATTAGACCAGCAAAGCTTCATGGTGTGTGTGCAACAACAATCCAATCGTTTGATTCGAGGAGCGATATGCAAGCTTTACAATGAATATTATATCGTTTGCGAAATCAATCTGTGTTGGAGAGTCCTTTAAAGGTGCCTGCAAAATTATGTCTGAACCCAGAGTGTCAGGTGGGCTGGAGGGTTCAGGGCGGAGCAGAGAAACACGTAATTCTAAGCAGCCCTCAAGGGGGCAGTACAACAAGAATCTACATTGAGGGATAATTGTGGGAAAATAATTACATTTTTTTTGGGGGGGGGTGAGTAATAAGGGATTATTTATGTGCTTATTCCCCTGGATGGGCAGATCTCTGGGGACCCCCCTTATTATGAAAGGAGCTTCCAGATTTCGATAAATCCCCATCATGAAAACCGCCACATCCGTATTGGGGGGAAGAACGGCGGGGGGCTCTTTTTCCATCAACATGGTGATAATGTGCCCTGTAAGACAAAAACAAGCCCCCCCACCCCTTTGCAAATCAACTTGTCCCTCAGGAAAAGGACCTCGCCCTTAGACATGCGCGGTTCATTGCATTCCAAATGAAAATTCGGACGAATGTTCGGGTTTTGGAAATTCAGATGCATCCGAATTTCAGAATTACAATAGTACTGAATTTAAACGAATCAGAGAATACGAAAAAAAATAAAAAATCGGACAAGTTTGAATCGCTTTCGAATCGTGTTCGAATACTTTTCAAATTCGAATAGTTTTCCAATTTCCACAGAGAATAAAATATAATAGAAAATAAAGGAATAGAATAAACCCTCCCAGAGATGGAGCAAAGTAAATCTTCACAAGAAGTCATAAAATTTAGTATTCTAATTGAGTCCTTCCTGTTTGGAACCCAGTGCCGCTGTGCCCTTTTTAGCACTCCTAGCTGGCTTGTAGCCTGGCCCTGTTCCGGCCCTTACCCCCTCCCCCTCTCCGCAGACCCATATGGATGGTGGGAACCTGCCCTTAGTGGGCTTGAGCTAAACGCACTTTTATAGATTGAGTCTATATTCCAGACATATTCAGTCGGGCCTTTCTTTTTTCCCTTTCCAGGTTCAACCCCCGAGTGGCTACACTCCAAAGTGGCAACCTGGCCGTTCGTCCGGCCGAGCCCCTACAGACATAGTATGGTCCAGCCAGCTTCAGGATATCTTTTCCAACACAATTAGAATACTTTATTTTATGACTTCTTATGAAGATTTACTTCTCCCCCAACTGAAGGGAGGGTCATATGGTGATCTGTTTGGTCTACCGGTCTGCAAACGAGCTCCTCCTCTTTCACTCTCAACATCCCTGAAGAAGAGCTTATTATTATTCGAAACGCGTTGTGTGTTTTGCAGTTCCTTTCCAACTCCAAGGGGTCCATGATGGGAAAAAGAAAGGCCCGACTGAATATGTCTATAAAAGGGCGCTTAGCTCAAGCCCACCAAGGGCAGGTTCCTGCCATCCATATGGGTCTGAGGAGAGGGGGGAAAAAGGCCGGAACAGGGCCAGTCTACAAGCCAGCTAGGAGTGCTAAAAAGGGAAGTGCAATATAACAGTTGCACAGCAGCACTGGGTTCCAAGCAGTCAGCACTCAATTAGAATACTTTATTTTATGACCTTCCCCAATCCTTCCAATTTTATATCCTTCCCCGGAGGGGAAGGGTCATATGGTGATCTGTTTGGTCTACCGGTCTGCAAACAAACTCCTCCTCTTTCACTCTCAACATCCCTGAAGAAGAGCTTATTATTACTCGAAACGCGTTGTGTGTTTTACAGTTCCTTTCCGACTCCAAGTGGTCCACGATCACACCATATGTTTTTGTTCAGTGTTATTTGTTATGTTCTGTCCATGTGGTCCATCAGTTTTCATTAGTGATGCCTTTAGGCTCTTTTTATTCTGTATACAGGGGTATTAATAAATTATACATTTACATTTTACCATTCATGGTGGCTGTGTGGATCCAGTCCATGTAAAGACCTAAAGTCCCCTTCCTTGGAGGGTCCACATTACTTCCTGTATAATCCGGGATGTTGGCCCCACCACTCTCTCTCTATTTGTCAAAATGGATACGGTGGTTTGCAGGGGTGTTCTTATCAAGACATACAGTATTTGGTCAATCGCGAAGCTCATAATCCCAGGCAGGTTTGTTGCAGGGATGTGCACTCAGTTTCATTCCGAATTGTGTTCAAAATTTTTCAAAATTCGGCAATTCGGACAAATCCAAATTTTTGAATTTTTCTTATTTTCGAAAATTCGTTAATCCAAAATTCCGAATTGCGGTAATTCAGAAATTCGGTAATCGGCACAGCCGAAAATCCAAAATTTGAAAATTCGGAAAATCGGAAATCCGAAAATAAGAAAGAACATTTGAAATAATAACTAATAAATAACTATTAAACTATAGGTATTGGAATTTCCTTGAAAATATGGCTGTGATAAATTTCCTATTTAAGTTCACTAACAGCCAAATTTGAAAGGAAATTCCAATACCTATAATTTAATAGTTATTTATTAGTTATTATTTCAAATGTTCTTCCTTGTTTTAGAATTTTCGGATTTCCAAATTTCCGATTTTCAGATTTTTACTTCCGAACTTCAGATTTTTGGATTTTTACTTCCGAACTTCCGACTTTCCGATTTTTGGATTTTTACTTCCAAAACTCCAAATTTCCAATTTTCGGATTTTTACTTCCGAATTTCCGATTTTTGGATTTTTACTTCCAAACTTCCGAATTCACGATTTTCGGATTTTTACTTTCGAACTTCTGACTTTCCGATTTTTAATTCCGAATTTCCGATTTTCTGATTTTTACTTCCGAATTTCCGATTTTCGGATTTTTACATCCGAATGTACTTTCCGATTTTTGGATTTTTACTTCGGAATTTACGATTTTTGGATTTTTACTTCCGAATTTACGATTTTCGGATTTTTACTTCCGAATTTACGATTTTCGGATTTTTACTTCCAAACTTCCAACTTTCCGATTTTTGGATTTTTACTTTCCAATTGCCGATTTTTGGATTTTTACTTCCGAACTTCCGATTTTCGGATTTTTACTTTCGAACGTCCGACTTTCCGATTTTTACTTCCGACTTTCCGATTTTTGGATTTTTACTTCAGAATTTCCGATTTTCGGATTTTTACTTCCGAACTTCCAACTTTCTGATTTTTGGATTTTTACTTCCGAATTCCCGTTTTTTGGATTTTTACTTTCGAACTTCCAACTTTCCGATTTTTACTTCCGAATTTCCAATTTTCGGATTTTTACTTCCGAATTTTCGGATTTTGACTATGTAACTATGAATTTCCGATTTTCGGATTTTTACTTCCGAAATTCCGAATTTCCAATTTTCGCTTCCGAATTTCCGATTTTTGGATTTTTGCTTCCGAACTTCCGAATTCACGATTTTTGGATTTTTACTTTCGAACTTCCGACTTTCCGATTTTTACTTCCGAATTTCCAATTTTCGGATTTTTACTTCCGAATTTCCGATTTTCTGATTTTTACTTCCGAATTCCCAATTTTCGGATTTTTACTTCCGAATTCCCGATTTTTGGATTTTTACTTCCGAACGTACTTTTCGATTTTCTGATTATTACTTCCAAATTTACGATTTTCAGATTTTTACTTCCGAACTTCCGACATTCCAATTTTTGGATTTTTACTTCCGAATTTCTGAATATCGAATTTCGGCATTTTTCGAATTGCCGAATTTGTGAAATTCTGAATTTTGAATCCCAAAATTTCTAATTTCCGAATTTCAAATTTTTTCGATTTCCCTAATTTCCGGGGGGGGGGGGGGCGGGGAACGAACAGATTTTTCATTGCGCGCTTCCCCAGTTTGTTTAGAAACAGAAGCTGGGGGTTCGGGGGGGTTAACTGGTCTCATTTGTTCAGTAATTCCACCGAACGTCCAACATGAGCCCAAAGCTCATCCCTATTTGTGAGGGATGCTTTAATATTTTGGTCTATTTTCTTTGACCATATTCGGCCAATGATGCCACCACTTTCCCCGACCCTTCCATCATATCGGCTGATGACAGCTCGTGAAAAGCTATCCTTGGTTCAGTTCCAGTTGGGTTCAGGGAACTTCAAAGAAACCAATGGGAACCAAATCTGTCGTATTAATCTGGGCATAACAAAACCCATGATGGGTGGGCACTGCCCTGAGGAACCAATACTACAAAATGTTGAAGGGTCTGTTCGGTATTATGGGGGACCTTTGGAGAGGTCTATGAACTCCTACAGCAAGAATGAAAACAAAATGGCCAAACCCTACCAGGCCACACGTCCTCAACATGGGGGTGTTTGTTGCTGGCGTAGATGAGGGCCTCTTCCCTACCACCCTGGACAGTGGATGTGGTTGGGGGTCTTAATGAATCTGGAAAGTAATAATAAGGTACCCCCCATGTGAATGGACATGCAATGAATTGTAACCCTACTCAACCGTGACCATGGCCCTATATGGTCAATGTCACTTCCCAGTGGCCTCTCCTTTTGGTTACATGGTTGGAGATTTCTGGTGACATCGGTGGCACCTAGGGATGCTGTGGGTGCAAAAAGCCTGGCTCTTCTGTGTTTGTATGGTTTTACGTAACTGCTGTAAAGCTTAGGCATGTATTAAACCCATCATTGACAACCAAAACCCCCCCCCAAAAAAAAAGACACAAAGACTGCTTTAAAGTGGAAGTAGGGCAAGGCCACGGCTTTATTGAGCATACCAAATATAACAACCTTCAAATAACACATAACCATGCCAGTCAAAGTTATACCGTGAGCATCCATAACCAAACACAGATAGTCTAGGAGGCCTGTCTCCACCATCAGTGCGAGACGGGCATTAAACTGACCCCAGCTTTAGACTTGAAGGCATAGCCCATAAAGTAATATCCATCGCTGGCAAGGTAAAACCGCCAAGAAAGCGGGGATGAAACTCGGGCGGGAGGGTGGTCAACTCTTGTGACGTCAAATTCTCTTGAGAGTAGAGGGATGTGCCTCTGGGTAGCCCTTTTCTAGAGCTCAGTCTCTACCCAGTCACCTCGTGCCATCGTAGCCAATCTCAATGGAGACCCTCAAACTCCCTAGTTAGGTTGGCTGCCAAGCATCCAGCAGTCGGGGCTCCCTTTGCTTAGGATGGGGGCATTCACTATTGGAGCACTTTGTTTCTATATCCCTGTACAAAATTGGATGAGAGGACAGGGCTGTCTTAATGCATGGGCACCCCTGGGCACTGCCCAGGGGCCCCAGGTGCAAAGGGGCCTCATCACAATTGGGCATTATGTCACACTTGCCAACTCTCCCGGATTTGCCTGTACTGTTCCCTCCTGATCCCATTATTGTGCCCTCTTGACTTCCCTGTACTGTGCCCTTCTGCTCCCCACCTCCCTCTGTACTGTGTTGAACCTGTACTGTGCGCCCTCCTGTGTCCTCCTCACTCCCCCTGTACCTCCCAGAACATGTACTGTGCCCATCTGTTCCCAATATTGTGCCCTCCAGACTCCCCTTGTACTATGCCCTTCTGCCTCCCTCCCCCTGTACTACTGTGCCCTTCTGCCCCCCCATACTGTGCCCTTTGTGTTGAACTTATACTGTGCACCACCGTTCACACTGTATTACGGGTTAACACTACTCCGGGGAAACGTGGACCCCGGGGACCCGTCACGGGTCCCCACGGGTACGTAATTCTGTCGGGACAGGAGAGTAGGTTAAAACATGTCCCTATATCTTTGTTTCACGAGGTTATCACTTACGGGGGTAGGATTCGTTTCCCTCGGGGCTGACGACCTACGAACCGTCGGTTGGATTGA
>BLSH010340238.1:0-14198 GCA_018402905.1 Glandirana rugosa
TCCGTGCGATCGTTCGGGTTCCGTCCGGACCCGGACCCGGACTTTGTCCCGAAGTTCGGACGGACCAGCAGAACCCGAACTTCCAGGTGTTCGCTCAACTCTAATCCTTATGAATGGTGACATTCCATATAATGAAATTACTGTGACAACCGGTGCAGCAAACAAATTAACTCTGTGAGATCCACCACCAAATAGGGGAAAGGCTTATCAGATGTAGCCAATAATACGCTTTGTTAGTTTTCTCCGTATTTTGCTATGTCCGGATGGAGATCCCTAAGAGTCTTGGGTGGGACTGGATCTCCAACCCTGTGTCCGGGTCTTGTGGACAGCCATCAGGTTGTGTGCCCAGGTGGACGCAGCCAATATAACGAGGGGCTGATGAGAGCAGAGAGGAGAGGAGGAAGATGGAGTGTTAGCAGCCTGCTACTGAAAGACAGAGCCCTGTCAGCAACACTGTCGGCCCTGTGTGAGACTACATCCCTTGTGAGGGGGGACTCCGTGCCTGAAGGACTTGGAGGTCGGGATGGCTACAAGAGCCTGGGAGACCAAATGAGGGTCTGTGAGGCTAGGAGAGCCGAGGTGGCTAGAGTGTCGAAGGGGGCCGGAGGTAGTACTAAAGTCTCGGGGACAGTGAGTAACCCAAAGGGGGCTGGAGAATCCTATTGAGGTCAGGATTCAGCTGGTTCAGAAAGGAACTGCTGACAAGAGAACCAGGTGACTCTGTATGTTTTTCTTTGAGTGCTATATGAAGTTTAAAACCCCTGCATGGGATTACTGGATGGACTTTTTGCTTTGCTTTACCTTTTGAATAAACAAGGGCTACCAGGCCCTTAACTTTTAATGCCTGTCTGATATTGACTCACTGCACAGAAATGCATCTCTCACTTGAGTTAAACCCCCCAAAATTACAAGTGGTGGAGGATGCTGGCATACAGACGGTGAAATCCGGATCTCTGCTCCAGTGGTGAGTCATGTGAGGAACTGCTGCTAGCTGTGTGTGGCAGCCAGGCGAACAGCATTGCGCAGGAGTTCATTTGATGGACTGTGTTGAATGCAGGTGGTGTACCTATGGAAGTAAGCTCAACGTGGCCTGAGAAGATGTCTCCACCGAGAAGGGCCAGTGGTGTATGAGACCGTGGATGGATGGTTCAAGCGGAACCAAAATAATGAGTGGGAGTGTGTTCAGCGGGAAGATCCACTCTGTGTATGGACATAGACTTGCTGCAAGTGCTGCCCAGAACAGTGGGGAGGCACACCATAAAGCCCAACTGGCAGCAGGGCTAAAGACTGGAAAGGACATGGGGACTCTGTGTGTGCCTACTATAATCCAGCAGAGTGCTGGAAAAGTTAAGCTAGGGGTGACCAAAACAGTGCTGGTGCCATGTTACCTAGTGAAAAGTGCTACAGAGATGCCCAGGGAAACCTCCCAGAAGCCCGCAGTTATGGCGCAGAGCATTTCCCAGGTCAGCTTTGGGGCTGCCCCAGTAGGAAAGAGTGCCCCTTTAAAGAGAGAGGGTGCTGTGAGGAGTGGCTCACAGGCTGTGGTGGGTAATAGACAGCAACAACCCACAAAAGAGGCAGTTATGTCTACATGCAATGTACATGCTGATGATCATGCTGACAAAAGTGTTACTATTGGTAAATGTGATGATGGTAATGACATTGAAAAATGTATTTCTGGTATTGTCATGTCTGAGAATGATGTGAGTAGGATATTTCCCGTCACAACCACAGGCAGAGGCACTGGATTGTCCGTGGGAGTTTCATAGGGTCTTTATGTGTTGGCATCAGAAGCTGTCCAGGATGGCTGTGGGTCTACTCTAGTGGAACAATACGGAACTGAGTCACACAGTGAGAGTGTGGGGGCGCAGCCACACAACCTTAAGTGTAACCCAGTTGGCAAAGGGTTAATTCAGCCTACTAAGGCTGAGAATACAAAGTTGAATGTGTCAGTAGTGCCACCAGAGGAGGCTGGTCAAAAGTGGGTACTGCACCCTGCCTTGATGGATGATGAGTCATCCCAATCTGATATGTGTAGAAGTGACAAAGGTGCCGTTTTGGCTAGTGAATCCCAGGGTGCTGTGCGGCCTTCTACAGCATGTGATCCAGCGCTGTGAAGCGCGCATGAGGGAACCACAATAGACTGGGACAGCTGAGCCAAACAACTGATAGCCATGCTAAACAAGGCTAGGTTGTGTGACAAGGGCGCAGACACAACCACTGCTATGCCAGAAGGAGGGAGCGCAGATCGGCTAGTGGTTGAGGGCGCGTTGGCCACTGCGATGGTTGGTCTCCTCCAGTTAGAAGGACTGGTTAAGGGCACATGCATGGCAGTTGTGATGTCCACAGCTCCACAGCTGGAAAATATTGAGTGCAAAAGTGGCAGTGTGACTTGTAATGACCTGCAGTGGCTCACTGATGCTGTTGCAGAAGGAACAAGTGTAAGAGCTGCATCTGACAGTGCTACAGTTGAGGACCAGGCTGTGATGACAGTTACCTGTAGTGAAATGGAGGTCGCTTTTAATGCCTCAGCCTCTCCAGCTTCAGCAGAGGAGCCCCTCCACGTCATTGATAAGGGAAGAGTCCCTAGAAAGGTATTGTGTTTAGACGTGGAACGCATTAAGATGACTAATGTACTGTTGAAATGCTTGAGGTCATAAAAGAGCATTCGTTGTGCACTTGGGTGTCTCCACCACGGTCAGACAAGGTGGTACTGCGTAGTACCAATGGGTGGAGCCAAATAGTACAAACTGTGCTTGGTGATATTTATCATGAGAAAAAATGGTTGATACCATGGTTATTAGCAGTAAGGCAAATAGTCTCAAGACTCAAGAGAGGGTGCTTCCAGTTACCGGTTTGGATGGAAGGCGCTCAGGAGAACTGTTGGAGACATCAGAGGTCTCTCCGACTGGTGTGGTGACTAGGAACATTTCTGCTTGTGCAGTCCGAGGTGTGGCTGAGCAGTGGGCAGTAGAGGGCGCTGATACTGTCTTACCCTTTAGACCTCATGAAATGAAGGGTCCGGAATAGACGTGGCAGTAGCGGAGATGCTCTCGGTCACTCACAAAGAGGTACAAGTTAAAGTACCCGGAGACACTATGGGGAAAATGGTTATAGAGATTGGTTGCTACAACAGTGCAATGTGTACACCAGAAACAAATGGTTTATGCTTGGGTCAGTGTAATTTGTTAGAACAGTTACCCGTGGAGTGCTGGACAATAGGGGAGGTGAAGCGGCGCTATGGTCCCATGGTGTGTAGCCACTCACCTGTGGGTAGTCCCTCCTCAGGTCTGGTTCTAACAAGCACTGAGATAGACAGCATTGATGGTGTTGGAAAGTGTGACATTGAAATGTCTGGTCTGCTAATGGTTTGTACTACAAACAATGATTTGGTTTCTGTGAGTAATCAGAGAAATGTTTTTGAACCTGAAAGACATAGGGTGAAGGGTAAAACTGATGTCTGTAAACTGAAAGGTAGGATCAGGGAAAGCAGAGTTCCCCTAAGAAAAAAGAGTAAGCCCAGGGACCCCAGGAGAAGAGGGAGAAGGCTGGGAATAAGGAACTATAGAACCCTGTTAAGATTCAGGGAAGGACTTACCTGGAAGTGCACCCGGAAAAAGGGTTGGGCCTACGTGGCTGACAGCCGGCACAGAGGTGTCCCAACCGTGATGATGGGTGCTGGTGTTCATCCCTTCGGATTTAAAAAAAGGGGGGGGGGGTATGTAAGTGAGAGAGTCCCTGTCCCTAGGGAAATGGAGAGAAAGATGGAACTCTGTAGTTTGGAGATCCCTAAGAGTCTTGGATGGGGCGGGATCTCCAACCCTGTGTCCGGGTCTTGTGGACAGCCATCAGGTTGTGTGCCCAAGTGGATGCAGCCAATGTAACAAGAGGCTGATGAGAGCAGAGAGGAGAGGAGGAAGATGGAGTGTTAGCAGCCTGCTGCTGAAAGACAGACCCCTGTCAGCAACACTGTCGGCCCTGTGTGAGACTACATCCCTGGTGAGGAGGGACTCCGTGCCTGAAGGACTTGGAGGTCGGGATGGTTACAAGAGCCTGGGAGACCAAAGGAGGGTCTGGGAGGCTAGGAGAGCCGAGGCGGCTAGAGAGTCAAAGGGGGCTGGAGGAAGTCCTAAAGTCTTGGGGACAGTGAGTAACCCAAAGGGGGCTGGAGAATCCTGTTGAGGCCAGGCTGGTTCAGAAAGGAACTGCTGACAAGAGAGCCAGGTGACTCGGCATGTTTTTCTTTGAGTGCTATATGAAGTTTAAAATCCCTGCATGAAATTCCTGGATGGACTTTTTGCTTTGCTTTTCCTTTTGAATAAACATGGACTACCAGGCCCTTAACTTTTAATGCCTGTCTGATATTGACTCACTGCACAAAAACGCATCTCTCACTTGAGTTAAACCTTCCAAGATTACAATACCTATAGTCACTTCCTCCTCCACATTGATTCTATTTAGAGTAAAACTGTTATGCATACAAAGGTTGAGAGCTGCACATAGTAAAATTAATAGTTTTATTAGTGATCTGAGATGTTATGAATTGTCTACATTGATGGAATATGCAAATGTTATATAATGATCATGAAAATGCATACCCCTAAATCTTCTACCTGACTGATACATCTTGATGGAAGAAGTGATATTTGAGTTATCTGTGCTGTATGAAATATATGACAAGAGCTTGTAAGGCAATGATATGATGTTGATAATGTTTACAGCGAATGTATGGCACGTGTGACATAGCAACCACATTGTAATTATACTCACCTTATTGGCCACGTCTCCAGGAGTTCTCTATAATACGTTCTGTCCCTCCTAACCAGGGCTGGTGCTACCACTAGGCAAACTAGGCAGCCGCCTAGGGTGCACTGCTGCCTAGGGGCGCCCGGCCGCTGGTTTCCCTCCGTGTCTGCATGCTCTGCAGGCTGCAGCATGTAACCAACTCAGTCTCAGGCAGCTGCTCTGTTCGACCGGTAGTGTAATTAGGTGCAGTGCAGCACTGGAGCCATCGCTAGAGGAAGCAGAGCCGATGTTTCCTGTATAACGGCGCCTCCTATCACATGGGCAAGGCAAAGAGGGTGGAGTCGGGTGGAACCAATGGGGGGGTGGCGGCGAAATGAGGTTTCGCCTGGGGTGTCAAAAATCCTTGCACCAGCCCTGCTCCTAACCATACATGCATATATCGGTGCCTCTTATTTGAGAAGAGGGTATGGAGGGCACAGGTGGATTAAAACTGAAGGCTTTAATAATAAAAACAATAACCCCTCACTTACAATTCAGCAATTATCTGTGTATAGGTGCAGTATTTTTCCAGTGAGATGTTAAGATGGCACACCAAAATATCCCTGCAATTGTCAGGCTGTGAGTGGTAAAGCCAGAACTGGCTTGCTGGACTCAATGACAGGATAACACACTGTTTCCTGAGCTTGCTATAGCATGTTTTGGGGTTCCATCCCTTTCTCAATCCTAGGCAAGATGGCCATCTCCACATAAAGACACAGCGCAGAACAAGCCATATTGAGTCAGTAATGGGGAAAAGATCGGCTGATGGAAGATCAATATTGATTACTAGTCTATTGCTCTCTGCACAGCTTCCAAAGTTCACTTCCTTCTTAGTGCATGAGTAGGACATACAGAAAGTTCTAAAATATTATTTTTCTTCTAAGAGAAGCAACTGTAAATTTCCAGTTTTCCCCAGTGATGTAAAATGGGATTTTTGCATTGTGGGATTAAGTACATGTCAGCACTAGGTAATACATTTTTTCCTTTTATTACATTATTTACATATATTTAGCAAAATCTTTTAGCTGAAATAGAGCGCATACAGCTGAACAAAGTAATGTCAGGAAGAAAGGGAATACAAATAATACAATACATTAAGTGTACAGTAGAGGGCAGGTTTAGACTTTAACTACATGGAAACTAAAATAACATTACATTTTTCAAGCACAATACTGCAAAGTGCTTCTACTACTTGTTCATAGCTTTGAACCATCTCTTTTGTCACACTATGATCTATCTATCTATTAACATCGATATATAGCTATATATATATATACATACATACATATATATATAGTGACGTTATACGAGGCGCCATAATGGCATGCAATCACTTTGAGGCGTCCAACCCGGGTTATGCCAACCACTGTGGCAGAGCTGGTTTCCGGCCCGGACTTTCTGGTCCACTCAAACCCCTCTCCACTTGCATTTAATGACCAGGAAGAAAGCAGAGGTGAGCTCTATCCTGGATCTCACAGGGAGAAAGCTGAGTGAGCTCTGTGTGATAATTTGGATTCAAGGATCAAGGTTTGCACTGTGCCTATGTTTTGGTCCTTCCAATACAAGCGAGTGCCATTTGGCCTGCATGGGGCCCCTGCATCCTTCCAGAGGATGATGGACAAAACTTTGAGGTCGCATCGGCCCTATGCAGCGGCCTATCTGGATGATGTGGTCATCCACAGCCCAGATTGGAAATAACATCTGTCCCGGGTGCAGGCAGTGGTAGATTCGCTGAGGGTAGCAGGTTTAATAGCCAACCCGAAAAAATGTGCCATAGGTCTAGAGGATGCCAAATACCTTGGGTATGTTATTTGTCGGGGTCCGATCAAGCCCCAGACCAAAAATATTGTGGCCATTCAAAAGTGGCTCCAACCGGTGAACAAGAAACAGGTTTGTGCCTTCCTTGTGTACAGGGTATTACCGATGCTTCATCCCGAACTTTGCCACCACTGCCATTGTTCAGGAATGGTTAAGTGGAATCCCGAAGCCGATAAGGCCTTCCAGAAGTTGAAGCAAGCCCTTTGTGTACAGCCGGTGCTCGTGACCCCAGACTTCACAAAGGAGTTTGTGGTTAAAACTGACACCTCTGAGGTGGGACTAGGTGCTGTTCTGTCCCAGATCAGAGATGGTGAGGAGCACCCGGTCATTTACGTAAGCAGGAAGCTAAATAGGCATGAAAGGAATTATGCCATTGTGGAGAAGGTGTGCCTGGCTATCAAGTGGGGCTTAGAGGCCCTAAAATACAACCTGCTGGGAAGGTCATTCAGGCTAGTCACCGAACATGCCCCCCTTAAGTGGATGTGTAACAACCGAGAGAAAAATAGCCGGATGACTAGGTGGTTCCTGGCCCTACAGCCGTTTAAGTTCTCAGTGGAACACCAAGCCGGAAGGCTCCAAAATGATGATGATGGTCTTTCCTAGGCCCACTGCATGGTCGGGACAGTTGCTCCTCCCCAGGGGCTTGAGCGGGGGGGGGATATGTGGTGCTATGCGAGGCGCCATAATGGACTTGTCGCCTCACATGCGATCACTTTGAGGCGACTAGCAAGAGTCCGACCTGGGTTTTGCCAGCCACCGTGGCAGAGCTGGCTCCAGCCCGGACTTTCTTTTCCACTCAAACCCCTCTCCACCTGCATTTAATGACCAGGAAGAGAGCAGAGGAGAGCTCTATCCTGGATCTCAGAGGGAGAAAGCTGAGTGAGCTCTGTGTGATCATTTGGACTCAAAAATCAAGGTTTGCATTGTGCTTATGTTTTGTGGGTGTAGGGGACAGCCCCACACTGTATAGAGAGGAACCTGATTGTTTAGTTTAGCAACAGACGGTGAGGTTTTGTTTTCTGTTTTGTTATGTGTTTTGATCTTGCAAACCTGTGATAATAAACCTGGCAAGCCGCCGGATCTTAAAGAAACTGTCCTCCATGCTGAATATTTTCCTCTGAAAAGTGATCCCCACGAGCTAATTTCCCACAAAATATATATATATAAATATTGTTTTTTTTTTTTCAAAATTGACACTCTTTTTTTGTTAATAGCGGTGATCAGAAGTGACATAGAGGGGATCAAATACCACCAAAAGAAAGCTCTATTTGTGGGGAAAAAAAGGGCATCAATTTTGTTTGTGTACAATGTCGCACAACCGCGCAACTGTTAGTTAAAGCAACGCAGTGTCGAATCACAAAAAGTGCTTTGGTCCTACAGTGGGAAATCCTTCTGGTCCTTAAGTGGTTAAAATAGAAATGCAAGGCACTAGATATACAGTGGGGCAAAAAAGTATTTAGTCAGCCACCAATTGTGCAAGTTCTACCACTTAAAAAGATGAGAGAGGCCTGTAATTTTCATCATAGGTACACTTCAACTATGAGAGACAGAATCAGAAAAAAAAAATCCAGAAAATCACATTGTCTGATTTTTAAAGAATTTATTTGCAAATTATGGTGGAAAATAAGTATTTGGTCAATAACAAAAGTTCACCTCAATACTTTGGTATATAGAAACATAGAAAAGTGACGGCAGAAAAAGACTGAGTAGTCCATCGAGTCTGCCCCTTTTTATTTTTATTTTTTTTTTGTTTTTTTTGTTTTGTTTTTTTGTTTTCACATTAACCTTGTTGTCTGACTATAGATTTATGTTTCTCCCAAGCATGTTTGAAGCCATTTACTGTTGACTGTCTCACAACCTCTGTTGGTAGTTTATTCCAATCATCAACCACCCTTTCAGTAAAATAATATTTTCTAAGATTAGTTTTGAACTTTCCTCCAGCTAGTTTGAGGTCATGTCCCCGTGTTCTTGATTTTGGTTTCATATTGAAAAGACTGCCCTCCTCTACCTTATTCACCCCCTTCATGTATTTAAAGGTTTCAATCATGTCTCCCCTTACCCTTCTTTCCTACAGGCTGTACACGTTCCTGAAGTCGCTCTTGATATGTTTTATCCCCCAGACCTTTCACTATTTTTGTTACCCGTCTCTGGACTCGTTCTATTTTATCAATATCTTTTTGTAAGTGTGGTCTCCAGAACTGGACACAGTATTCTAAGTGAGGTCTCACTAAAGATCTATATAGAGGAATCAAAACCTCCTTCCTCCTGCTGGTGATCCCTCTACTGATAAATCCCAGAATTCTATTTGCTTTTCCCACTGCCTGGTCACACTGTTTGCTCATTTTGCAATCATCTGAAATAAGCACCCCCAAATCTTTTTCTCCTGTAGTGCTGGCTAACACTGTACCCCCAATGCTGTACTCTCCAAGGGGATTCTTTTTCCCTAGATGCATTATTTTACATTTAGAAATATTGAACTGCAGTCTCCACTGCTTTGACCAATCTTCCAGCAATGCCAAATCATGTTCCATGCTACAGACACATCCGGGGATATCAAACCTATTACACACCTTTGTATCATCAGCAAAGAGACATACCTTGCCCAACAAACCTTTAGTTATATCACTTACATATAGGTTAAATAGAACAGGACCCAATACAGAGCCTTGTGGTACCCCACTAGTGACTGGTCTCTGCTCTGAGAGAACCCAATTTACAACCACACTCTGGGATCTATCCTTTAGCCAACTGCATATCCACTGAACCACCCAAGAGTTAAGTCCTAGTTTGTACAGCTTTTGTATTAGATCATTATGTGGAACTGTATCAAATGCCTTGCTGAAATCAAGATACGCTATGTCCACAGCACCACCCTGGTCCAAAACACTGGTAATATAGTCAAAAATTCAATCAGATTTGTCTGAAACGATCTGCCCTCAGTAAAGCCATGCTGGGTATATACCCTACGTTGGCAATGACAGAGGTCAAACGTTTTCTGTAAGTCTCCATAAGGTTTTTACACACTGTTGCTGGTAGTTTGGCCCATTCCTCCA
Organism: Glandirana rugosa; assembly: GCA_018402905.1. Lineage (NCBI taxonomy): Eukaryota > Metazoa > Chordata > Amphibia > Anura > Ranidae > Glandirana > Glandirana rugosa. The sequence continues at coordinate 9,657 of BLSH010340238.1, forward strand.
TGCAGATCTCCTCTAGGGCAGTGATGTTTTGGGCTGTCGCTGGGCAACACAGATTTTCAACTCCCTCCAAAGATTTTCTATGGGGTTGAGATCTGGAGACTGGCTAGGCCACTCCAGGACCTTGAAATGCTTCTTACAAAGCCACTCCTTCATTGCCCGTGTGGTGTGTTTGGGATCATTGTCATGCTGAAAGACCCAGCCACATTTCATCTTCAATGCCCTTGCTGATGGAAGGAGGTTTTCTCATGATACATGACCCCACTCATTCTTTCCTTTATACGGATCAGTTGTCCTGGTCTCTTTGCAGAAAAACAGCCCAAAAGCATGATGTTTCCATCCCCATGCTTCACAGTAGGTATGGTGTTCCTTGGATGCAACTCAGCATTCTTTCTCCTCCAAACAGGACAAGTTGAGTTTTTACCAAAAAGTTCTATTTTGGTTTCATCTGACCATATGACATTCTCCCAATCCTCTTCTGGATCATCCAAATGCTCTCTAGCAAACTTCAGACGGGCCCGGACATGTCCTGGCTTAAGCAGGGGGACACGTCTGGCACTGCAGGATTTGAGTCCCTGGCGGTGTAGTGTGTTACTGATGGTAGCCTTTGTTACTGTAAATGGTCCCAGCTCTCTGCAGGTCATTCACTAGGTCCCCCTATGTGGTTCTGGGATTTTTGCTCACCGTTCTTGTGATCATTTTGAGCTCATGGGGTGAGATCTCGCATGGAGCCCCATATTGAGGGAGATTATCAGTGGTCTTGTATGTCTTCCATTTTCTAATAATTGCTCCCACAGTTGATTTCTTCACACCAAGCTGCTTACCTATTGCAGATTCAGTCTTCCCAGCCTGTTGCAGGTCTACAATTTTGTTTCTGGTGTCCTTTGACAGCTCTTTGGTCTTGGCCATAGTAAAGTTTGGAGTCTGACTGTTGGAGGTTGTGGACAGGTGTCTTTTATACTGATAACGAGTTCAAACAGGTGCCATTAATACAGGTAACGAGTGGAGGACAGAGGAGCCTCTTAAAGAAGAAGTTACAGGTCTGTGAGAACCAGAAATCTTGCTTTTTTTTAGGTGACCGAATACTTATTTTCCACCATGATTTGCAAATAAATTATTTAAAAATCAGACAATGTGATTTTCTGGATTTTTTTTCTGATTCTGTCTCTCATAGTTGAAGTGTACCTATGATGAAAATTACAGGCCTCTCTCATCTTTTTAAGTGGGTGAACTTGCACAATTGGTGGCTGACTAAATACTTTTTTGCCCCACTGTATATATATATATCGTGGGGGGTTAGCTCAATGGGGGTCACCTTCCCTAGGAAAAAGGCAGTCCAAACGGCAGATTTGCTTAAAATCTGGCTTGTAGCCAGGTTTATTTAAAAGGTGCCGGGCTTCTTCCAGACACCCACAAAACATAGACAGTACAAACCTTTTTGTCTCAGTCCATAAGCAAACTTCCATATGTCAGCTCTCTCAGTATGATTGTTCCTGAGTCCCAGGCCAGAGCAAAACTCAGGTCTCCTCCTGATTATTTAAACTACCTGATGGAGAACTCCAGTGGACCACAAAATCTACTCCAGAACCAACCCTGCCAAGGTGGCTGGTAAAACCTGGACCGGATTCCATCTTAGTCCACTGCTAATGAACGCGTGCGAGACGACATGTATCGTCCATCGATCACCTCGCCTCATATAATGTTACATATCCCCCTCCCTCTGCTCAAGCCCCTGCGGCTGATCAACTGTCCCAACCAGACAGTGGACACGGGAAAGGGCCTCTGCATTATTCTGGAGTTTCCCCGCTTTAAGCTCCACTGTGAATATGAATGCTTACCTTGTCATCCGACTGTTTTTCTCCTTCTTATCAACATCCATTTAAGAGGGGCATGGTCAGTGACTAATTTGAATAGTCTCCCCAACAGTTAATATTTAGGGCATCTAAGGCCCATTTGATGGCTAAACATTCCTTCTCAACAATGGCATCGTTTTTCTCATGTCGGTTGAGCTTTCTGCTAAGGTAAACAAAAAAAAGAATTGACAGTAATAGTGTCCCTAATCAAATATGTTCAGTTATGCCACTCACCAATGTCAGTGTCTCTCACATTAACCTAGACAATTACGTATACCAAGAGCAAAGAGTGTCCCTGTGGAAACACATGGACAAAGAGGTTATACAGTGAGGGGTGGGAAAGGATGTCATCAGTTAAATACCATAAAGTTAAAGTGAATCAACATATTGATGAATACAAAGGAAAGAGCCCCACTATTGGGCCCAAATGGGGTTCAGTGGATCCTCAGGCTATGAAGGGGACACATACAGGGTCACACACAAGGGTAGACAAAAACAGTTAAAACAGCGTCCAGACGCACAGGGGATGGACGAACTAATGCACTGCTCCCAAAGTGAGGGAGTACTGGTTAAATTAGAGTCCTGACGGGAAATCCCGGTTTAATTATGGCTAGACAGTGCAAGGTCCCTGGTACGTGTGTGGGGATGCTGGGAAGGGAAAGCTTAGGGACAGTCTCTGGTAGCCGGATAGTGTAGACACCCAGTGGGATGGATATAGTATGATGGGGATCTCTGTATATATGAGGCATAAAGGGAAAAACCTTTTTGTCTCAGTCCATAAGCAAACTTCCATATGTCAGCTCTCTCAGTATGATTGTTCCTGAGTCCCAGGCCAGAGCAAAACTTAGGTCTCCTCCTGATTATTTAACCACTTCACCTCCGGAAGAATTTCCCAGTTTAGGACCAGAGCACTTTTTGCGATTTGGCGCTGCCACGCTTTAACTGACAATTGCGCGGTCGTGCGACTTTGTACCCAAACAAAATTTGCGTTCTTTTTTTCCCACAAATAGAGCTTTCTTTTGGTGGTATTTGATCACCTCTGCCTCATTTCTGATCACCGCTATAAACAAAAGAAGAGCGACCATTTTGCAAAAAAAAAAAACAAATTTCTTACTTTTTGCTAAAATTCAAATCCAAAAAAAAAATATAAAAAGACATTTTTTTCACCGGTTTTGGCAGATTTATATTCTTCCTCATATTTGTGATAAAAAAAATTGCAATCAGTGTTTATTGATTGGTTTACGCAAAAATGGCCGTGTTTACGGATGGTGAGAATTAATTTTTGGGGTTTTTATTTTTTTTTATTTTTTACTAGTAATGGCGGCGATCTGCGATTTTTAGCGATACTGCGATATTGCAGCAGACATGTCGGACATTTTCGACACTTTTTTGGGACCAATGACATTTATTCAGCGATCAGAAATTTAAATGTCCACTGATTACTGTATAAATGTCATTGGCAGTGAAGAGGTTAACCTGCAGGGGGAGATCTAGGGGTTAACTGTGTTCCCTGGGTGTGTTCTTACTGTGGGGCGGTTGGGCTACCGTGGGCATGAGAGCTCTAACTGATCCCAGTGACAGGGATCAGTAGATCACCCATGCTCGCACTGTCAGAATGGGCATCCGCCGTGTTTACATCCCCGTTCTTTGCCTGTGGCCACTCATCGCGGCTCGCCGGCTGACATCGGGTCCGCCTGAGACACGGGCACACTCCTCAGGAGTGCGGCGGCCGCGCGCGCCCCCTAGCGGCCATTCGCAGATCGCCGCCTTTTGCGGCGATTCGCGGCCAGCGTCCACACTGCTGCCGTAAATATGCAGTAGGCAGTGTGGAACTGGTTAAACCACCTGATTATTCTGGAGTTTCCCCGCTTTAAGCTCCACTGTGAATATGAATGCTTGCAGAGCAAGGAACCACCTTGTCATCCCACTGTTTTTCTCCTTCTTATCAACATCCATTTAAGAGGGGCATGGTCAGTAACTAATTTGAATAGTCTCCCCAACAGATAATATTTAGGGCATCTAAGGCCCATTTGATGGCTAAACATTCCTTCTCAACAATGGCATAGTTTTTCTCATGTCAGTTGAGCTTTCTGCTAAGGTAGACCACTGGGTGCTTCTCCCCCTCTCTGACCTGGGACAGTACAGCACCCAGTCCCACATCAGAGGCATCCGTCTGTACCACAAATTCCTTTGTGAAATCTGGGGTCACCAGCACAGGTTGTACACAAAGGGCTTTCTTCAACATTTGAAATGCCTTCTCTGCCTCCGGATTCCACTTGATCATGACCGACCCTCTACCCTTCGTCAGATCTATCAGTGGGGCTGCAATGGTGGCAAAACTGGGAATAAAATGCCTGTAGTATCCTGTGATCCCAAGAAAGGCACAAACTTGCTTTTTATTTATAGGTTGGGGCCACTTTTAAACTGCCTCAATTTTTTTGATCTGAGGTTTGAATAGCCCCCAACCAATAATCTAGCCAAGGTATTTGGCCTCCTCCAAGCCTATGGCACACTTTCTGAGGTTGGCAGTGAGTCCTGCTTTCTTAAGAGAATCTACTACTGCTTGCACCTGGATAATATGGGATTCCCAATCTGGGCTGTGGATGACTACGTCATCCAAATAGGTGGCTGTGTATTGGCGATGTGGTCTTAAGGATTTATCCATCATTCTCTGGAACGAGGCAGGAGCACC
>BLSH010340263.1:0-19285 GCA_018402905.1 Glandirana rugosa
GTTCGTTGTCCGTGCGATCGTTCGGGTTCCGTCCGGACCCGGACTTTGTCCCGAAGTTCGGACGGACCAGCAGAACCCGAACGTCCAGGTGTTCGCTCAACTCTACATATAAGTTCAAGCATGGAAACACATTACGGTTTGTTTACAATCGAAAGGGAGGAGCCAGGACGTGTGACAAACCGTAATGTGTTTCTATGCGTGAACCTATATGGATACATGTGAGTGCAATAGTTTATTTTTAATAAAACATTTTTAAGAACGTCCTGCACTATGTTAGTACTTTGTCCCCACTTATGAGCAATTACGTGGGAGGATTCTGTCAAGAGCGGGACCCAGTGGTGGAATATTTGATGCACAGGAGGGATCTCTTTACCACATCATAGCTGCCGTTCCATTGCAGGCTGGTTTAGACCTCTGTTATGGGGGTCTGAGCATTCTTGTAAGGGTCAGTGTGTACGGGTGCTGGTGAAGGCTCTCTCTCTGCATGGATTTCTCTTTTGATATCTCCATTCACCTGCCTGATTATTTGAACTCTATATGGTTGTGATACTTAGTTGACTTTTGCCCTTACAAGGACTACATGCTCTTTCTATATGGATTCCATGTTTTTTGCCTCTACAAGGATTATATGCTGTTTCTATATGGCAAATGTTTGTATTTTGTAATCTAGTTATTTTTTTAGTTAAATTCGGTTGAGTCTTTCAATTCGAATTTGGAATTCATATTTGAAATTTTTAGAATTTTCTTCGAATTTACCAATTTCTTTAGATTGGAAATGTTCAAATCGATAAATTTTCAAATCGTTCAAAACTAAAATGTTAAATTTTTTTGATTTGAATGCAGCAAAGTGAACAAACAAAAGAAAATCTTCATCAAATGATTACAATGACCCTTTAAATCAACTTTGGCTTAACAAAAATAGCATTATTTGGAAATGGTGGTGCAATGTAAAATTTGATTTGAATTTTGGAAATTTGGATGAATTTCGGTTCGTTATATCTGAATCTCCGAATAATGAAAAATTTGTCTGAATATTAATTCGGAACTAAACGAACTGCATATGTCTTGTCCAGGATGAGAGATATATTTGTCCCAGGTTTATTCTATACACTAATTGCTTTCGTGTTTGTGCTGTGTAGTGAAAACGAAAGCGAAGTGTTGGCAGCGCAATCAAGGGAGGGAGAGTTGGGTAGACTTTGACAGATTTGGCTGGGAACTCTCTAGGTTTGGGAGGGCCCTAGGTCTGCCCCCTGGGTGGGGAGATGACCAAAAACCATGGAGGTACAGTTATCACTAAACAAAAGTTTATGTGTACAAGAGTCTGTGGTAGAGTTTATATAACAGGATGGTGAATATCCACTGTAGCACTGGTAGGGCTGCACCACTAAGAAGTAACCGGACTCCTGTGGACAACAAAGAACAAGAAAGGTGCGCCTCTAAGTGCAGTAGTGTAAAAAAGTAATTTATTAGACAAGATAAAAAACTACTCACAAAGGTAGTGTGCAGGTGCGCATTGCAGTGTCAGCCACTGCTGGCTATGGTAGTCCTTTGGTCCTTTGGGATGAGCTGCTAGGATGAGGTTCTGGTCTGCCTGGCGGTGGCGGGCTGGGGGGGTGGCGTCGGGGGTTCCCGGCTTCTCCTCCTCTGCCTCCGGTGGAATTTGGCGCGAACGACCGTTCGGTCCGTGCAGAGCAGATGGGCGTCTCATCCAATAGGCAGCTGGTAACGGCAATGCGTTGCGGGGCTCCGCCCCTTCTTCAGGCCGCGGTTGTGGACTATGGTGGTGGGGGGAATTTTAAGGGAAAAAGGTGGGAGGAGTTGGTGCTCAGAGGCCTCCTCCTTGGGGAGGTTGATGTTGATTGGGGGGCCGGTCTCAATATAACAGAAAAAGTCAGTGGAAAAGGGTTATATTGGTGTATCCACAAACAAATGTGAAACTCGTATAAAACTGACAAATATAAAGGTGTAAACAGTAAGAACGTATAAACCATATAAAAACCATATACAAATTTTTTCAAAAATGTAAACACGTTTAAATGTTAAAATGTTAAACGCGTTTAAAATTGACAAATAAAAAATTGTAAAACAGTAAAAACTTGTAAACCATATCAACTTTCCAAAATTTATAAAATTTAAAATTTTTAAAAATGTATAAAATTTATAAAATCAGTAGTAAATGAGCAGTACATGGACTGAGCTGGAGATGCAATTGATACACAGAGGGCCAAAAACATGGGAGCATATTGTTATTCATGGACAGTATAAGGTGGAAGTTGCCCTAGGGGGTCCTAGGGACCTGCATGTGATATGAGTATAAGTGAGGCTTAGGACTGTGGGGACCTGCTGTGTTACTGGGGCTGGCTAATCAAGAGTGGATGTTATGAGGGTGTTCTGGCTGGGGTATCTTTATCAGATGAAGACGTTGCTGTCAATTTCTTCGTTGAGCCCTCCTGGTGATAAAAGATCTAAATGGTATATCCAGAACATCTCCTGTTGGCATAGCTTTTTGTATTGTTCAGCTGGTGGTAAGGTGTTGGGTATGGCTTCAATGATCCATACTTTGAGTCCAGCTGATGACTGGTTATGGTGTGTCAGGAAGTGTCTGGGCACACTGTGGTTGTCTTTGCAACCTTCCACAAATCTGCGATGTTCACCGAATCTTTGTCTCAGAGGCCTGATGGTACGACCCACATAATATAGATTACAAGGACATGAGAGGCAATATATTACAAAGTCCGTGGAGCAATTGTAGAATTGAGAGATCTGGTAAGTTTTTCCTTTGATGGGGAAATGTTTCTGCCCATGATTCACATGTTTACACGTCAGGCATAGCGTTTTTTTGCACTGAAACATGCCCACCAATGGGATGAGACAAAGCTGGTTTGGACCTTTTTTGGAAGATGATTTTAATTTGCTGGGAGCAATCCTGCTTTTGATGTTCCTAGCTTTCCGGTAGGTTATGCTGGGGCGGGGAGGCAAAACGGTTTTGAGGTGTGGATCTTCAAGCAGTATGGGCCAGTGTTTGTTAATGACTCCTTCCATTTTTTTGAGCTGGTTATGGAACTGGGTGGTGAATCTTATAGAGTTAATGTCCTGTTGACGGGTGGTATGAGCGGTGGTGGAAGGATGGGCGGCACATTCAAGGTGGGCTTGTGCGACCAGATCAGGCGGGAACCCTTTCTGGATGAATTTTTCGGTTAGGGGTTTGCTGAGATGATGGTAGTCACTGTCCTGTGTATTGTTCCTTCTGAGTCTGCAGAATTGACTCTTTGGTATATTTCTTATCCATCTTGGGTGATGGCAGCTTTGAAAGTGTAGGTATGAGTTTCCCGCTGTGGGTATAGTGTAGTTCTTTGCCATAATTATGGAACCTTGGTGGAACAGAGTCAGGTCTAAGAAGGCAATCTCATCGAAGGCGTTGGAGGAGGTGAATGATAGACCAAACTTGTTGTTATTGCAATACTCAGTGAACTGCTGGACTGATGTGTCTAGACCGTCCCAGATGATTATAATGTCGTCAATATAACGACCATAAAATATCATGTGGGTGGCGAACGGGTTGTTGTTCCATATGTGGGTGAGCTCCCAGTGACCCATGGTGAGGTTGGCATAACTCGGGGCAAAGATAGCGCCCATCGCGGTGCCCATCAGCTGGAGGAAGAACTGGCCATTGAATTCAAAGTAGTTATGTGTGAGGCAGAATTCAACTGCCTCCACTACAAACTTTGCTTGTTCCGGGTTGATGCTGTCATTGCTGGATAAAAAGTGGGATATGGCTTTGATGCCAATGTCGTGTGGGATTGATGTATATAGGGAATTGGCATCCAATGTTATCCATCTGTATGTGGATTCCCACTTGTAGTTGTGGATTTTATCCATGAGGTCGGTTCCATCTCTTATGTAGGCCGGTAGGTCCTGGGCCAGGGGTTGCAGGAAGGTATCTGCATATTGTGAGAAAGGGTTGGTGATACTACCCATAGCTGCTACGATTGGTCTACCAGGAGGGCGCTCGCTGTTCTTGTGGACTTTGGGTATGTGATAAAAATAGGGTATATGATAAAAGATATTGTTAAAAAATTGGAATTCCTGTTTGGTGAGGATGCCTCGTTCCTTTGCTTTTGTGGTAAGATTACGTGCTTCAAGAGTGTATTCCTCTGTGGGGTCGCTACGTAGTATGTTATATGTGGTTGTGTCGTTGAGGAGTCTGTAGGCTTCTTCTAAATAGTGACTTTTGTCTTGGATGACGCTGCCTCCGCCTTTGTCTGCTGTTTTTATGATAATATTGGGGTCATCAGTCAATGCTCGTAGTGCAGTCTTTTCGGACGGGGTTAGGTTAGAAAACTGGTGTTTCTTTTTAGGTGCCTGAGTATTGCACATTTTGATTCGTTCCAAGTACACTACCTGATAATAGGTTTGTATGTATGGCCCTTTACTGCTGGTAGGGTTGAAGACAGATTTAGGTTGGAAGGTGGTATGTTGTATGTGGGGAGACTCAGGTGGATCTTGGTAGTGGGTGAAGAGCTCGTTGCTGTCATCAAGGTATAGGTCTTCTAGTATTTGTAGTGCCTCTGTCTCCTGGTGGTTGAATTCTGGTACTGTAGGTGATGTGGGGGAGGCGGATCAGGTGATGGATGTTTTCTGGATTTAATTTCAAAATGTCTTTTTAACGTGAGATTTCGGATGAATGCATTAAGATCCTTGAATATGGTGAAAGGATTGGGATGACTGGTGGGGGCAAAGTTCAGCCCCTTTTGAAGCAATGATTTTTCTGCCGGAGTTAGCATGTGAGTGGAAAGATTAAATATTTTTATGGTGTCCTTTGTTTCACCCTCTTTTGGCTTCCCTTGTTTCTGTGAGTTCTTCTTCCCCCTCGCTTACCTCTGAATCTAGCTTTCTTTTTCTGGGTAGCGTAGGGGGATACTCTAAAAAATCAACCGCCGTTATGGGTGTTTCAGCAACTGTATCTCCAGATTTGCTTGTGCCAGTATCTCTGGTGTTGGGGTCCTTGGCCCTGGATGTGTCCTGAACAGTTGTGGTGTCCGGAGGAGGGTGGTTGGTGATTCCCTCAGTACAGGGGTTAAGATCTGTAGAGTGTGGCTGGATCCTCGTTGGTTTGTTCCATGCAGGTGCTCCATTGGCCTTTTTTGCTGAATCCTGTTCTTGCTCTTTATTCTGTATGGTGGGTACTGCGGTTGGCTCCTGCCCTTTGGACTGATGTAGGTTGGGCTTGGTTTTAGACAAGGTGTTGGTGGTCGATGTGATGCTGGGTTTCATGCCTGTATGGCTGGAGGATTTTTGACGGTCTCTGGAGGTGGGTGGATGATGTCTGGGGGTTCTTGATGTGGCTGGTTGACCAGGTGTGGCAGACTGATTCCATGGTTGTTGTTTTTTGGTAGGTGGGTGATGTGTCCTAAGTGTAGGAATGGGGGTGGTGCTCAGGAGAGGGTATGGGTGGGTTGGTGGCCAGTCAGTGCTCCGGTCGTTGGGTGTAGGTTTCCAGGTTCTATTACGATTCTGCTTTTTCCAATTGAAAACCTTGTTTAAATTGTAGTCATCGAGGTCTCTTCTGACCTTTCCCATTTTGGCGCTGATGGTGGAATCCTTTCTTTTTATTGCGATTTTGTAAAATGTGGAACCATTTGATTGGTAGGTGGTTGGTGAGTGTGGTCAGGACCTGGATATGTTCTTTTAGTTCCTGAATGGTCTGTTGGTACTTGTGCTCTCTCTGTTTAATGATTAGCTGCATCCACTTCTGGGTACAGAATTCTGCTAGCTGGGACCACTCTGTGGCTAGTTCAGGGGACAAGAAGGGACAGGCTTTCAGGATTCTGAGACCTCTGGGTGTGATGTAGTGTGTGAGATATTCTAACATAAAGAATTTATCCCACCAATGATGGTTAATAGTGTTTATGGTGTGTTCTATTTTCCTGAACACCTTGGTATATCTGGCCGTGAGTTCTGGGGATAAAAGTACATTTGTTGCAAAGAATTCTGCAGGAAACAATTTATACAGTTCATCAAGGATTTAATACTTAATGACTTCAATGTTATGAATGAACTCCATGGTAATATGGTGGTGTATACAGATGACCTTGATACAATCAACAACAAATATATATCTTTAAACCAGGTGAAAAAGATGAAAAAGGAGAAATACCTGGGGATGGTGCGTATCTAATGATACCTGGGTCAGGAGGTGGCCCAACAAACACTCTGACTGATGCAGCTGCACAGGTCGGTTAGGTAAATGGAACAGAAAGCGAAGTGTTGGCAGCGCAATCAAGGGAGGGAGAGTTGGGTAAACCTTGACAGATTTGGCTGGGAACTCTCTAGGTTTGGGAGGGCCCTAGGTCTGCCCCCTGGGTGGGGAGATGACCAAAAACCATAGAGATACAGTTATCACTAAACAAAAGTTTATGTGTACAAGAGTCTGTGGTAGAGTCTATATAACAGGATGGTGAATATCCACTGTAGCACTGGTAGGGCTGCACCACTAAGAAGTAACCGGACTCCTGTGGACAACAAAGAACAAGAAAGGTGTGCCTCTAAGTGCAGTAGTGTAAAAAAGTAATTTATTAGACAAGATAAAAAATTACTCACAAAGGTAGTGTGCAGGTGCGCATTGCAGTGTCAGCCACTGCTGGCTATGGTAGTCCTTTGGTCCTTTGGGATAAGCTGCTAGGATGAGGTTCTGGTCTGCCTGGCGGTGGTGGGCTGGGGGGGCGGCGGCCTCAGTGGTTCCCGGCGTCTCCTCCTCTGGCTCCGGTGGAATTTGGCGCGACCGACCGTTCGGACGACCGTTCGGACGACCGTTCGGTTTGTGCAGAGCAGATGGGCGTCTCATCCAATAGGCAGCTGGTAACGGCGACGCGTTGCGGGGCTCCGCCCCTTCTTCAGGCCGCAGTTGTGGACTATGGTGGTGGGGGGAATTTTAAGGGAAAAAGGTTGGAGGAGTTGGTGCTCAGAGGCCTCCTCCTTGGGGAGGTTGATGTTGATTGGGGGGCTGGTCTCAATATAACAGAAAAAGTCAGTCGAAAAGGGTTATATTGGTGTATCCACAAACAAATGTGAAACTCGTATAAAATTGACAAATATAAAGGTGTATATAATGTACCTAATGACTGAGAATCTGACATCTTCCCTCAGAGACTCACAGACTTTCCACCCCAAGACCAGACCATCCCCAGCTACGGGTAAGACTGCACCACGGGATGGGGGTGGAGAGAGTGAAAAAGGGGGAACTAAAGGTATGTTTGAGATTGTTTCTAATGTCTGGCAAGAGCAGCCTGGAAGACCAATCCCACAGGAGGTGACTAGAAAGTTAATTTGTTACCATTGCTAGGAAGAGGGACATGTAGCGGCAGTTTGCCCAGCTATTGATGAACCAATGCACCGTGACTTTCTTACAGAGAGACGGCAGTCTTTATTTGCAACTACATGCACTGCAGAAAAGGGAAATGAGAAACCTTTATGCAAAATGTGTTTAGATGGTAAAAATGTTGTTGTATTGTTGGATTCAGGTAGCCTGGTTACCTTGGTAAAACCTGAACTGGTGGCGGGAAAAACCTTGCAGCCTAGGAAAATGGCGGTCATTTGTGTACATGGGGACTGTCAGAGAACCTCTGTTACAGATCCTTCGAAAATGCCTATTCCTATATATATTCCAGGTGCGCACGGATACGCACGGGAATGCGGCATGTGCGCGGGCATGTGCACGACGCTGTGGTGCCAAACAGTCCATTTAAACCGGACAGCACCATGCAGCCAGTGCTGTCTGTCCTACAGCGTGTCCATGTTCTAAGTGCCAGTTTCCTGATTACCTGTTACCTGTTCCAGTGACCCGGCTCGATCTGACCTTGCTTCATCTCTGCCTGCACTGACCCCCAGCTTACCCACAACTACTCTTCTGCCTGATCCCAGTGTATCTTTGCTGCCCACCTGTTGATGACCCTGCTTTTACCTGACAACTCTTCTGCCTGCACCTTCTGTACAGCATTGCCAGCCAGTTGTCGACCCAGCCTGCATCAACACCCTACTACTTGCACGAGCCACGACCGGACCTCTCAAACCACCAACAGTGAACCAGTCCAGCCCTCATGCTCCCAAACTCCCTGTCTGCTCTATCAGGGGTTCCTTAACCAGGGCCGTAACAGTGGTTGCCTCCCGCATAAGACAGACTCCACCACCAGGTGCAAGACAGCTGCCTCGTGTTCCCAGCTACCCAAGTCCGACTCCTTTCGCTTCAGTGACCTCTTCCTCCTCTCCCTCGGATCAGCCTGAGCCGATGCAGATAGGACTTCTGCACCCTTCTCTCACCCCTGAAAAGAGTCAATGAAGATTTTCTCAGAACCTGTGTCTCTACTGGGGGGAACCAGGACATGTAGTAAGATTATGCCCCGCCAAACACGGTAAGTGTCTTCCGGTTACCATAGATGAAATGCCTGCCATGCCAAGTCAAGCCTCTTTGTTATCTCCCTCTCTCTGCAGCTCTCTGGAGGGACTATCCTGGTCCCAGCAATTATTGACTCTGGAGCATGCAGTTGTTTCATGGATGAAGCATTTACAGCCTTATGCCAGATCCCTCTACAACCAAAGACTCACAAGATGGTCATCTGCCTGGCCGACGGATCCCCCATTAAATCCGGCACAGTCACCCACGAGACTGTTCCCTTATCCACTACAACAGCAGACGGCCATCAGGAACTGCTTCTTTTGGATGCTATAGCATCCACTCTGTTCCTCATCATTTTAGGCCTGCCCTGGCTCCGGGCACATAACCCCAGTATTGATTGGACCACCGGGACTATCAAATTCCGGTCCACTTACTGTCACCAACATTGTCTGAAACTGACCATTTCAGACAAGCCCCTGCCTTGCTCTGCTTGGACTCAGATTCAGACGCTGACACCAGCTTATCCATTCCCTCTGTCTACCACAGTTTTTTAGATGTCTTCATCAAGAAGGGGGCTGAACGGCTACCACCCCACAGACCGTATGACTGCCCCATTGAGCTCTTACCGGGGGTGGAAGTGCCTTTTGCCAGGATCTACCCACTGTCTGAACTGGAGCTAGCCGCTCTCAAGGTCTATCTGGATGACAATCTGGAGAAAGGTTCTTCTTCATGGAGAAAAGGGACCATTCCCTATGGCCTTGCATTGATTACCGGGAACTCAACCGAATCACGGTTAAAAACTGTTATCCTCTGCCTTTGGTTCCGGAACTATTTCAAAGATTGGGGTCCGCCATCATATTCACTAAACTTGATCTCCGTGGAGCTTACAATCTCGTCCGTATCAGAGAGGGCGATGAATGGAAGACCACTTTCCGCACTCGTTTTAGGCACTACGAGTATTTGGTCATGCCCTTTGGGTTGTGTAACGTCCCCGCAACCTTCCAGCACTTTGTGAATGATGTGTTCCGAGACTATTTAGACCTATTTGTAATAATCTACCTGGACGATATCCTGATCTTCTCCTCGTCCCTTGAGGAGCACAGCAGGCATGTTACCCAAATTTTGAGCCGCCTTCGGCAACACTGGCTATACGCCAAGGCAGAGAAATGCGCTTTTGAGCAGCCCAGCATCCAATTCCTTGGGCTAGTCAAAATGGATCCCCAAAAGGTCTCCACTATCTTGGACTGGAAGAAAAGATACTTGCAATTAATGTCCGTGATTGAATAGAGATTTGTCGATGAGTCAAATGGGTTCTCCATTTGTCAGATGTTCGTACTTCGATGGTAAAAGGAGAGCTGACAAGTGTCCTTTCCATTCCCTTTTTCTCTGGGAGAAAAGGGGTGAGGCCATATGCCCCTGACCACTCACATGGGTAAGGAGGATCTGTGGGCTGTCCGGGTGCGGGATAGCATAAGGACCCTCCCTGACATACAATTCTATACCAATATTCATATTTACCAAATGTACAAGGTGCATTCCTGAAACTGATAAATTATAGTCCAGTATGAAAGTTGCATTCCAACAAGTCTAAACATGACAGGTTTCTTTTCTGATAAAAAAAACATGACAGGTTTCCAAAACCTATTTTCTCTAGGAGGAAGAAGTGTTACCAGTGGTTCCCCATATGATCTCTTAGGGGTGTCTAGCCTTGAATCGTTACAAATTATCAGAGGAAACTAAATATGTCCATATTATGTCTGTGCTATTATTATTTTGAAAGTTATAACACATGCTGACGTTTCAAGCTTACTCTGCTAAACTGTCTGCATCTTATGTGGATTGAGCTTTTTACAACAGAGGTTTGCTCAACTTTTCTAATTGCTGAAGCCTAGACAGACAGGTTTATGGCTTTAGAGATGTGTATTAAGAACTGATAAGAGATGTCTGCTCAGTCACCCGTTTGTGTATTGGATAACTGAATGAAAAAAAGGTGGGGGCACGGTCCCTGTGATCTGTCCTCCACAAACCAATATGCTGAGATGTACTTGAGACATGACAAAATGGTTTCTAGCACACAGCTAGGCTTCAGTTCCATACACAGGACCATTACACCTTATATTACTGCTCTGGTGATAGCCCCAAATGTGTTTTTTTACTTTCCCTTTCAGTGATATTGGTAAACAGGACAAACAGAGAGGGTGAATCTCCATAATGGGGGCGCAGACGGCAATTAAAACCTGACAAAGGTTCTAATCCATTTCCACTCTATCCAAAACTGAAAAAAAAAAAACATTTCTAAAGAGCCATAATGATTTGTTTTGTTTTTAAAAAGTGTTTGGGGTGTTTTAAACCCTTGTCAGCTCTTCTTTTTTGGCCCATCAGAGAGGATTTCCTTAATTTCCTACCTTAGTGAGTGGGAATCATATTTTTTATACACTAGAACGGGTGTCCCCTTTGGAAGATTTCTCCGATATTCCTTGTACGGTGGCTTTTTCAATCAATGGTCACCAGAACAAAATCAATCTTCCTAGCAGAAATACCGGAAAACAGTACAAACCTTGCAACACTTTTCCAAATAAACTAAAAAAAAAGTATGTAAACAGTAATTGCACCACACATTTCACTATGAATGTCAGAGTAAAGGGCCATACATATGGGACAAATTTCAGGTGGCAATGGCCGGTTCAATAGAAACTGGCTGACATTTGGACCGTGTGTATGGCAGCTGGTATGGCCTTTGTTGAAGGGGCATGCGATCAGCATTCTAAGCCAATAGCTGAGAGCACTGACCTGTGTGTTCTGCCCCCCGTCAGAACACACTAGCTCAGCAGGAGAGATCACTGTACTAACATTGCATAGTTAGTACTGTGGCTCCTCCCAAGCTGTCAGTTTTTTTTACGTTCAGCCCGCTGGGTTGAACAAAAATGAAACTAGTAGCGTGTACTAGGCTTAAGAGTAATAATTCTAGTGCCAGAACTCATGTTTAACTCTAAACTGATAACCTGTAAGCCAAACTCTCTACTCATGCGACAATAACCCCTTGCACTATCAATAGAAAGCCACTTAGTAAGATGAAAACTCTTCATTAACTGAATTACACTCTTTAACCACTTCAGCCCCGGAAGGATTTCCCAGTGTAGGACCAGAGCGCTTTTTGCGATTCGGCACTGCGTCGCTTTAACTGACAATTGCGCGGTCGTTCGACATTGAGCCCAAACAAAATTTTCGTCCTTTTTTTCCCACAAATAGAGCTTTCTTTTGGTGGTATTTGATTGCCTCTGCGTCATCTCTGATAACCGCTATAAACAAAAGAAGAGCGACAATTTTGAAAAAAAAAAACAGTTTTTCTTACTTTTTGCTAAAATACAAATCCAAAGAAGAATATGAAAAAACATTTTTTTCATCGGTTTTGGCCGATTTATATTCTTCCTCGTATTTTTCCGCGCAAAAGTGGCCGCGTTTACGGATGATGAGAATTAATTTCTTTTTATTTTTTTTTTTATTTTTTACTAGTAATGGTGGCGATCTGCAATTTTTAGTGGTACTGTGATATTGGGGCGGACATGTCGGACCATTTTAACACTTTTTTGGGACCAATGACATTTATACAGCGATCAGAAATTTAAATATCCACTGATTACTGTGTAAATGTCACTGGCATTGAAGGGGTTAACCTGCAGGGTGTAGTGAGGGGGCTGGGCTACCATGGGCATAAGAGATCTAACTGATCCCAGTGACAGGGATCAGTAGATCTCCTATGCCCCCACTAACAGAGCGGGGAACCACCGTGTTTACATCGGCAGTTCCCCATTCTTTTGCTGTAGCCGCTCATCGCGGCTCGCCGGGCGGACATCTGGTCCACCCGAACCATGGGCACACACCTCAGGAGTACGGTGGCGTGCGCGCGCCCCCTAGCGGCCGACCACAGATCGCAGCTTATTTACGGCGAATCGCGGGACGCAGCCACACTGCCGCCGTGAATATACGGTAGGCAGTGTGGAAGTAGTTAAAGTCCAAACTCACAAAGAATAAAGCATCCTAATCTGAAATGGTGAATGTTCATTGGTTAACATTACTTTATGGTTTGTCAGTACTGGGGTATGAATGTTCGTCAGGTTGTACCAGTGAATTATTTCCAAATCATCACATTTTTTGTCTATGAATATTAAATAACACAGAAGAGGACAAGTCAGGAAAGCTTATGACTGCTTGTTTCTCTGTTTAATGATTTTGTTCTCTAACTTGTACTAATCTGCAAAGGATTAGAATGAACAACAGCTCTGATGAAATTTTTATGAAATAATGCTGAATGTAAATAATTAAGGATAGACATTGTTATAAAAATGAAAGAAGCAAAATTAATACTTATACAGTAGATACCAAGTAAGAGTTTATACAATTTTCCATACTCTCCCGCTGTGACATTCATTGGTTTAAGTGTGATTCTCTCTAAAAGACATTCATCTAAGAAATACATTTGGCTTTTACAAGTTTAAAAAGTTTGGAAAAACATTTGGGTTGTAAAAATACTAAAACACAACATAAATCTACTTCCTTTCCACCTCACAAAAAATGTTTCTCTATGAAATATTTTATTTTTTAGAATATTATGAGAGTGATTAATTATATCCAGTGCTGTTGATAAAAAAAAAATACAAACAAAGAATTAGAAGTTCAAAAACCAGAATAAAGAGTTTCATAATACATTGTTAGGGAATTTTCATAGATTCATAGCTGCAGCTTTAAGAATATCACACTGTGGGATACAGAAATTGTTGAAAAATTGACGTGGTGGGTGTTACATTTGAAGCACATCTAGGACAGAAATTAAGTGGTTTTATCTAAAAAAAAAAAAAGGGACACTGAATATTTTTCTTTGAAAGTGCTACACACTATAAAGTGCTGGATCTCTTCAATGACAAAGGAGGAGGATTAGGTGTTGTGGAAGTGCTGCAAGACTTCAGAAAATACTGAAAAACTGACTGAGCCTGATTCTAAACAAAACGTTTCATTTTGTTTTGGATAGAGAAGGAAAGTGCTACATCCTCAGAACAGCGATAATAATTGTCTTCAATGGAGACACAGACAAAAACACATTTTTAGTACAGAAATTAAGGGCTGAACCCTTCTGACATGGTGACAATAGCACCTTCCATTTCTTGTATAGCCATCACAAGTACAGGAAGTAAGGGAAAACTTCCCCAGTGAAGTCACAGACTGTTAGAAATTCTGTATATACAGTACTGTAGCCCTACAGAACAGACAGTGCACAGTCCACATGCTTTGTTGC
Organism: Glandirana rugosa; assembly: GCA_018402905.1. Lineage (NCBI taxonomy): Eukaryota > Metazoa > Chordata > Amphibia > Anura > Ranidae > Glandirana > Glandirana rugosa. Next base: position 13,683 of record BLSH010340263.1, read on the forward strand.
TTAACTGCAGACTAGAAATAGGAACTTTTTTCAGATAAAAGGTATAGAGCATACCATAGATTCAGCTTCAAACTTATAAACACTACCATCTATTGGTTGAAGAATATATCTCTATCCATGAGAAAATATGGAAACCTTGGATGGATTTTTTCCTTCCTCCTAACTTTGATCATAGCCTCCTGACCCCTTGAACAACCCAGTCGTCTCCCCAGTGGGATATCGAATTCCTCCGTATGAGCCCCCTGAACTCTTACTACTAGAAGGCACAGGATACCCTCCACCCTCTCCTCACTCCTCTTCCCACCCCCCTTTTTATTATTTATTTCTCCTTCGCCCTATCTCTCTCTCTTTCCCCTCTCTTTCTCTCTCTCCTCCACCCCTCCTCCCCTCTGCCCCTCTAGCCCTTTTCCATCCATCACAATTACTACAGGTCTCATCTCAGCAACTCCACCTCCATGGAGCAGACAATACTCCTACTTTTGTTAATCCAGTTCCCCAGCTTCGGAGGTCCATAACAATCCCATATAGGACTCTTAGCCTGATAGACTTCTAACCCTAACCTAACGGGACCTGGGGTGGCCTTCCTGTCTAGGCGCAGATTGTCCCCATTGGGGCGCAGAGACAGGTGGACTGTCCCCAGGCCAGCCTGTTAACCACTAGTTCACTACTAGCAGATTACCCTCGGATTACACCCCCTTCACCGGATAACAATGCACAACTCATCGAGTGGAAACTCACCCCCAACCTGCCAGGACAATGTTTGTATGACCATACTTCTGCTCTATTGTCATTACGTTTCAAAGCATGAGACTGTTTTTGTACTTCTGTACCACTGTTTTTACTTGTAACCTACAATAAAACTTTTGAACAAGAAGAATATATCTCTACTAAATACTGATATACAGTAGTTGTTGCACAAAATACAATTCTGTATTCCCACACCCCCACTCAACAACTACCCCTTATATTAGTCCTATTAAGGATATCACTTCTATAAACCTATTTCTTGTAAGCAGTTTTGTTAAAACATCTGCAATCCACAGCAGCAGCTCTGATCCACTTTTGTTACTCATGAGTTGAAAGTCTTTGCATCTCATCCCATGAATCTGCATATCTGCATCAAACAGCATAGTTCTTCCACTCTCACCTAGAGTACAGTTCATTCTTTCTGCACCCCGTCTTGTTCTGGGTTGTATGGTACAGTCATTTTGAAATATTGTACCATGTTTTCTGAGAATCGCCTGTGTGTTATCGATTGTATATTCAGTTCTATTGTCTATGTGCAATACCCTCAACATTTTGCCAAATTTCTTGCTTACTTAAGTCAAATACTGTTGAAAGTTCTCTGGTACTTCACTTTTATTATCTGACAGATATAGTGTAGTATACCTGAAGTAATTATCTATAAAAGTGAGAAAACACCTCTTCAATTTTTCATTGGACCCCAGTCAATTTTTCATTGGACCCCAAAGGTCTGAATAAATTAAGTCCAGAGGTTTCTTAGCTCTGCACTACTGTAGCTACTGTTACTCTGCTTTGGAAAAACTTTTCTTATCATTTTTCCTTTTATACAGCTGGTGCATTTCATTGTTTGATCACATGGACTAATTTTTAATCCACTTGCATAGTCATTCATTTCTTTATTATGTAAGGACTTATGTGCCCAAGGTGTCTATGCCATGTTTGAATGCAGTTTGAATGGTTTTCCTTCTTGACAGTATTAACCACCTCATTGCATTTCAGTTGATACAGTTCATCTGTAATTTTGTCATGTGACTCTTAGCTCCTGAATAAACACACTATGACTGCAAAGATGAGGTGCAACTTTTGGATTGAAAAATATATTCATTAACTAAAGAAAAATCAGTTTCTTCCTTCACACTTTTGGCCTTCTGTAGTTTAGTTTGTTTTTGCATTATTACAGATTCTGCCATCTGCTTTTAAATTACCTAGTTTCTTGCACACAAAACATTCAATAGTTTCTTGTTGCATGTTACTGTTTTTATTCCTATTTTTCATCTTTAAAGCAGACTCCGTGACAGAAGCACCTTCACTATTAATGCTTTCTGTTTTATGCTTATATTCATCCACAAGCTTGCACTTAACATATTCCAATGTCAGTTCATCATCTGGATGTGCATCAAGTGCTGTGACAAGAATTTCATAACTTTCTGGTAAGCCACTGAGTAATAGTGCTGCAACATGAAAATCTTTTATTTCTTCTCCTATATCTCTAAGGCATTCAACCAGGTGTGCCTTATGTAATCTTGCATATCCTGGCCTTTCATCAGCTTTGTTCAACACACAGCCATTAATGTCTAAACCGATGGCAACAAAAGTGAGTAGACCCCTAAGGGAAATTGTCCAAATTGTGCTCAAAGTGTCAATATTTTGTGTGGCCACCATAATTTTCCAGTACTGCCTTAACCCTCTTGGGCATGGAGTACACTAGAGTTTCACAAGTTGCCACCGGAGTCCTCTTCCACTCCTCCATGATGACATCACAGAGCTGGTGGATGTTAGAGACATTGTGCTCCTACCCCGTCCATTTGAGGATTCCTCACAGATGCTCAATAGGGTTTAGGTCTGGGGACATGCTTGGCCAGTCCATCACCTTTACCCTCAGCTTCCTTAGCAAGGCAGTGGTCATCTTGGAGGTATATTTGGGGTCGTTAACATGTTGCATTACTGCCCTGTGGCCCAGTCTCCAAAGGGAGGGGATCATGCTCTGCTTCAGTATTTCACCGTACATGTTGGCATTCATGGTTCCCTCAATGAACAGTAGCTCCCCAGTTCTGGCAGCACTCATACAGCCCCAGACCATGACACTCCCACCACCATGCTTGACTGTAGGCAAGACACACTTGTCTATGTACTCCTCACCTGGTGGCTGTCACACATGCTTGACACCATCTGAACTAAATATGTTTATCTAGGTCTCATCACCACAGGACATGGTTCCAGTAATTCATGTACTTAGTCTGCTTGTCTTCAGCAAACTGTTTGCGGGCTTTCTTTCTCATCTTTAGAAGAGGCTTCCTTCTGAGACGACAGCCATGCAGACCAAGTTGATGCAGTGTGCGGCGTATGGTCTGAGCACTGACAGGCTGAGCCCACACCCTTTCAAACTTTGCAGCAATGCTGGAAGCACTCATATGTCTATTTCCCAAAGACAACCCCTGGATTTGATGTTGAGCATGTGCATTCAACTTCTTTGGTCGACCATGGCGAGGCCTGTTCTGAGTGAAACCTGTCCTGTTAATCCGCTGTATGGTCTTGACCACAGTGCTGCAGCTCAGTTTCAGGGTCTTGCCAATTTTCTTATAGCCTAGGCCATCTTTATGTAGAGCAACAATTCTTTTTTTCAGATCCTCAGAGAGTTCTTTGCCATGAGGTGCCATGTTGAACCTCCATTGACCAGTATGAGAAAGAGCGATAACACCAAGTTTAACCCACCTGCTCCCATTAATGGCTATGTGTTGAGTTATTTTGAGGGGACAGCAAATTTACAGTTATACAAGCTGTACACTCACTACTTTACATTGTGGCAAAGTGTCATTTCTTCAGTGGTGTCACATGAAAAGATATAATAAAATATTTACAAACATGTGAGGGGTGTACTCAATTTTGTGAGATACTGTATATGTATGATTTGATCACCTTCTATAATAAGGGAGATTGTGCTTTGAGCTTTTTGGTCTTTCTCTATCCACTCATCTGAAGGGTGTTCTGGCCTGACTTTATTTATACATTTCCATGTACCTTCTCGTATTAGCAGCATTTTAATTTTGAATTCCCAAGACTGTTAGCTCTGGTTTGTCAGATTCACAAATTAATGCTCTGTTGCAGCTGTGTTAATGACCATTTTCTTTTATTATGTTGCTGTATCTTGCACTTCTTTACTGTAGCTGGCTATGACTAGGCTATGACTGGGTTCTCAGCCTTTCTCTGGACTATGCCTGAGCCCATAACCTGTTAGAAATTCTGTATATAACCCTACAGAACAGACAGCACACAGTCCATGTTGGCTTTGCTGCTTAACTGCAGACAGAAAACAGGAGCTTTATTCATAGAAAAGGCTTAGATCATACCACAGATGCAGCTACAAACGTATAAACATAGCCATCTACTGGTTGAAGAATATATATCTACTAAATAGTGATGTACAGTAGTTGCACAAAATACAATTCTGTATTCCAAAATTAAAAACCTAACAGAAATATAAATTCTTCCCCCATTATATTTAAAACAAAAAATGGCTGAAGTTAAAACTTAAAGGATAAGTTCACCTTTTGGGAGCATGTTACACCCATATTTAGGGTGTAATATGAAATATGCTTCAGGTCTGCCCTGTGCACCTCGCCCCCCTTCCACCACCGACACAGCTCTGCCCGCACAGCCACTTCATTCATTCATTCACAGCGATCTGTGAATGAATGAACTGCAAGTCTTATCTTCTGCCATGGCAGACGACCTGAAGTGCTCAATGAGCGCCCTTGTAGTTCATTTCTCCAGCTTTGTATGGGCAGCTGGAGGCAGTGTCTGCAGGAGCTTTACAATGCACCCACAATTTTCTGATCATGGGTGCAATGCTCTGCAGGCTCACCAGAAAAATATAGTAAATGCACATTTTTTTCCTAAAAAAATGTGCAATTTTTTTTTCTTAAAGGTGAACTTTAGCCTTTAAAATGTTGATGGTCATAGGCAGGCCTGGACTGGCCGTAGGGAACACTGGGCATGAGCCTGGTGGGCCGGGCCCTTGCGCTGCATACCCTAAGAAGGCCGGCCTGTCGCACAGCGGGAGGTAAGCGGTGGGCGGCCGGTCTGGACAGGGCTCATACAAACCGTGGCCACCGCTCACCTCCTGCTGTGCGACCATGCCTAAAGCAGGGTTGGTGCCAGCAAACTTCAAGGTGTAGCAGGAGAGACGACTTCCGTGACACACAGTAAGCACCTGCAGGAGAAGTAAATATGGATACTGAGCACTCCGACTAAAAATCACAATAATAAAACTCACAAATAATAATTATTTAAAAGTGCATATCTTGTGCATGTAATAATAAATAATAGTTGTGAAGTGACTCATGTGATTGAAGCTCATACATAGACTCAAACATAATCATCAATGTTAAAAATAAACGTTAAAAATAAATGCATCCACTAAAAAAGTCTTATAAGTAAAAACAATAGTGCTGCAAGGTGCTTCAGTGCTCAGGAATGTCCACTGGTCAGTGAAGAAGATCTGTGGGGGGGGTGCTTTCAACTCTGCACCCTCCCTATTGGTGATGTGCTGTACACCCGTGCTCTCAGAACTCTCACCTTAGACCCAACTTAGATAAACAATGGGTAAATCCTCCTGTTAGGTTCCTGCTGTGGTGACTGGTTCTCCTCGCCTTCTGGGTGAAGACTCCTTCCTTCATCCACTCATATATTAGCTCTGGTATGTGCTAAGGATTGAACTCCTGGGTATGGCTTAGTTTTTTAGTGAGTCCAGTGCCCTCCACTGGTCATCATAGCTCGAGAGCCATCATGTATAGGGATTAGGAAAGAAATGCTTCCATAGTGTAATATGTTAAAACTGAGCATTTATTATTAATAAGTGA
>BLSH010340300.1:0-12445 GCA_018402905.1 Glandirana rugosa
CGCTCACTAAACTCGTTCCCGCAGCCGCCGTCGTATGACGGCGATTTGCGGGAACGAGCCACTTTGCCGCCGTCAGATGCCGATCGGCGGTCGGCAAGTGGTTAAAGCAACATTTACACAAACATGATGGAGTAACTAAGGATAATAGGTTCCCTACCCTCTACACCCCCGAACTTTGGTGTGCCTTCATCCCCAAACAAGATATGGCGACCTCCATTTCGGGGTGTGTACCACTGGCCACCCGAGTGTCTAGGTCCCTGCGTGGCAGGCCTCCCCATGGATATAGGTTGGATCAGCACTATTCCCTGCAGAACTTCTCCTGGGTAACCCAGGGGCTTATGCTTGAACTTTGTTGCCAACAGTAAACTCCAAACAATATAAAGAGAACCCAAAGTCATCTTACCCCCTCCGGATTAGATTCCTAGGGCCCATGCCTCAGTCAGGCCTTCAGTAGGTCGTCAGCCCAGGCCATCCATCTGCTCACCAGGGACCCATGCGGTGTATGTCTGACCCGTTTTAAACAAGTAGTCATAGCCAGGGGGGCTACACGTAACGTAAGGATAACATCAGTGAAACAGTCTCACCTCCCCCATCACAGGTCCCATCTCTCATGTAGGTTGCAGCAGATAGGGGGACTTCAATATCATGTAGTCATCAGCCTCTGGGAAGTGTCTCCAACCACTGCGTTGCCTCCTCTGCTGAGGTGAAGAACCGGGTTGTTTCGCCATCTTGGACTCTCAGTCGCGCATTATTCTTGCACCTTCATATTTCAGGACATCCACCTTCCTGACCTCTCTGAGAACCAGATCCCTGTCCCTGTAATTTAGTAGGCGCATGATGAACGTTCGTGGAGGAGCTCCCGGGGGCCCCCGGGTAGCAGGCATTCTATGTGCCCTCTCCACAACGAACAGATCAGAGAACCGGGCCTGTGGCAAGAGGGACCGTAGCAGGTCCTCTGTAAATGTCAGTGGGTTGTTTCGTTCCGCACCTTCCGGGAGGTCCACCACCCGAAGGTTGTTCCTCTTACTGCGATTTTCGGCATCTTCAGCGCGCCCCTCCAGATGTTTTACTTTAGTGCGGAGCACGTGTAGTAATGCATGCTGCTCTCTCAGCCCCTCCTCCACATCCCCCACCCTACGCTCCGCATCAGTCAGCCTGCCCCTGAAACCGTCCATGTCCTTGCGAATAAGGCCTATATCAAGCTGCACGGCCTCTAGTTTTCCCATCAGGGTGGTCTGACATGTAGTTATAGCCTGCATTAGGGCTTTAAAATGGGCGTTCTCAGTCTTTCCCAAGTCTGCCCGCTCCGTCTGCGCAGCCATGCTGGCTGGAGTGACTGAAGTCTGCTCGGCAACGGCCTGCACCGGCGTGGTCGGAGACGTTTTTGCAAGGGAGGCTCAGGTCTTGTAGTATCCACTACCCTTGCCCTTGGTCATACCGTTCTTGGGAACACACCCTACCTTAGGAGCCCGTCAGATCGTGTGGCATCTGCAGGGAAACGGATAAAAAGCAGATGGCCATGCAGGAGCTCCTCGTCCGCTCCGGTGGCCATCTTGGACACGCCCCCACAAACAAAAGATTTACTGGGACAAAGGAAAGCTGTACAGGGAGAGTTTGTCTGCAAGGGAAAACAAAGCTGAGTTCGGAAGCAGGCAGCTGGTGGTCCTAAGCCAATTCAGGGGAAAGCTCTTAAAAGTAGCCCACGAGATCCCCCTAGCAGGTCACTTGGGGATCACTAAGACCCGGGGGTAATTAATACATAACTTTTATTGGCCCACCATGCTGACAGACATAGCTGACTACTGTCGGTCCTGTGATACCTGCCAGCGAGTTGGCAAGATAGGAGATGTACACAGGGTTCCGTTAAAACCTTTGCCTGTGATTGATGAACCTTTTAAGAGGGTGGCAGTAGATATTGTTGGACCTCTAGCTATCCCCAGTAGTTCAGGCAAAGTTTTATCCTGACAGTTGTTGACTATGCCACACATTACCCAGAGGCGATGGCTCTCTCCTCCCTCCGGGCAGACAAGGTCGCTGATGCTCTGCTGGGAATCTTTACAAGAGTGGGATTCCTGGCCGAGCTCATTAGCGATCAAGGCCCTCAGTTTGTGTCTGATTTGATGCATGCTCTCTGTCAGAAAATACAGATGACGCATATCATGGCCAGTCCTTACCATCCACAAAAGAATGGCTTGTGCGAGCGTTTCAATGGTACCCTGAAGCAAATGCTGCGCACCTTTGTGGAGTCCCATGGTAAGGACTGAGAAAGGTACCTGCCTCATCTGCTGTTCGCTTACAGAGAGGTGCCCCAGGAGTCCACAGGCTTTTCGCTATTTGAGCTGTTGTACGGACGAAGGGTAAGAGAACCCCTAGACCTAATCTGTGAGACCTGGGAGGGCAAGATCGCCGACCCAGAGGTCTCTGTTGTGGATTACGTCCTGAGATTCCAGGATAAAATGGAGACGTTGGTGGGGATTGTGCGGGAAAAAATGACTCAGGCCCAGACCAGGCAGAAACGTTGGTATGACCGCAATGCTAGGGAGTGGGCATATAGCGCTGGGCAGCTGGTGTCTGTTCTGCTCCCCTTGCGGCAGAACAAACTCCAGGCCGCATGGGAAGGCCTGTACCCAATTACCCAGCTGAATGATGTTACATACCTAGTCCGGTTGGGAGAAGGGAGTGGATGGCAGAAGGCCTTCCATGTGAACATGATTAAAGCCCATCATGAGCGCACGGCCTATGCCATGCCGGTCTGCAGCAGGCCGGAGCCTGAAGAGGCTGACCCATTCTTAGACTTGTTAGCTGACACTAGGGAAGTCAACTCCGACCTCCTGATAAACCCCAACCTTACCCCCGCACAGGTACCTGGGCTGAAGGAAGTGCTGGCAGTCCATGGGAGCCGGTTTACGGGGATACCGGGGTGGACGGACCTCGCTGTCCACCAGGTGGACACTGGGGCACATCCCCCCATTAAACAGTCAGCCTATCGCGTCTCTCTGGAGGTGCTGGTTGACATGAAGAGGGAGGTGGAGGAGATGCTGCAGCTGGGGGTAATTCGGAGGTCCCACAGTGCCTGGGCGTCCCCAGTGGTCCTGGTCCCCAAAAAGGATCAGACGACCAGGTTCTGTGTGGGCTACCAAAAAGCTGAATGCGATCACCACTGCAGACGCCTACCCCATGCCCCGGATCGATGAGTTGTTGGATAGGCTGGTGTCGGCCCACTATATCATGATCATGGATCTGAGCAGAGGGTACTGGCAAATTCCTCTGGCCCCTGAAGCTTAGGAAAAGTCGGCTTTTATCACCCCATTCGGCTTGTTCGAATTTACTGTCATGCCGTTTGGGATGAAGAACGCCCCAGCTACCTTCCAGAGGGCCATGAAAGACTTACTGGAGGGGCTGGAAACCTTTGCCGTGGCTTACCTGGATGACATTGCGGTGTTCAAAATATAAAAAAACACTGCTCTCAAATACATCGATAAATACATAAACAATAAATTAATAAATTATAAATTGAGCAGCTGCTATGTGAATAAAATTGTGAAAAAAGTCTACTATAAATGGTAATAGCAAAAAGCAGCGCTAGAGTTAATTCATTGAACTCATACACTTAAATATAAGGAAAAGTGCTAGTGCAAACTATCAAAAGTGCAACAATGTGTATAAGGCGCAAAAGTCCTCTTTAATTGAAGCAGCTATGATGTTTTCAAAACAAAGTCCTCCACCACTGATCACCGCATGCGTGTGCACACTATGGGGGCTCACCAGAAATCAGAAGGTATAACGGCTCATCTTTCCACAACAAAAAGAGCTCATCGACTTCTCAAGGGTCACCTCCACAAGGACTCGGTACACAGAGGGTAAATCAGCTCGTCTCTCCCCAGAAAGAAGGCTCATCCCAGATTCACTTCATGAGGATCACCACCACAACACAGATACTCATGGGAGACAAGTAAGGAAAAACCCTCATAGTGTATCTCTTTGTATTCAAACATTTATTAAACAGCACCATATGCGCTTACATTAAAACAGTTAAAATCGCATGTTTCCTTAAAACGAACTTCCTTTTCCTGTGATCAAGTCGGAAGTGACGAAACGCGTCAGCGCGTGGCCACACGGCGATCTGAGGCGAAGCATTGTGCCGACGGCTGGGACGCTCAGGAGGTGGATGAGAGGAGCGCTCTACGGCCGGGCGGTAGGAAGTTTGTTTTAAGGAAACATGCGATTTTAACTGTTTTAATGTAAGCGCATATGGTGCTGTTTAATAAATGTTTGAATACAAAGAGATACACTATGAGGGTTTTTCCTTACTTGTCTCCCATGAGTATCTGTGTTGTGGTGGTGATCCTCATGAAGTGAATCTGGGATGAGCCTTCTTTCTGGGGAGAGACGAGCTGATTTACCCTCTGTGTACCGAGTCCTTGTGGAGGTGACCCTTGAGAAGTCGATGAGCTCTTTTTGTTGTGGAAAGATGAGCCGTTATACCTTCTGATTTCTGGTGAGCCCCCATAGTGTGCACACGCATGCGGTGATCAGTGGTGGAGGACTTTGTTTTGAAAACATCATAGCTGCTTCAATTAAAGAGGACTTTTGCACCTTATACACATTGTTGCACTTTTGATATTTTGCACTAGCACTTTTCCTTATATTTAAGTGTATGAGTTTAATGAATTAACTCTAGCGCTGCTTTTTGCTATTGCGGTGTTCAGCCCTACCTGGGAGGAACACTTAGTGCACCTGTCACGGGTCCTGGACCAACTGACAGCTGCCAATCTGACTGTCAAGCCCAGCAAGTGTTAGATCGGCATTACTGATGTCCAGTACCTGGGACACCAGGTGGGGGGAGGCACTCTAAGACCCGAGACAGGGAAAGTGGAGGCCATACTGGCCTGGCCAGCCCCTCAAACCAAGAAACAGGTTATGTCATTCTTGGGGACAGCTGGCTACTATAGGAAATTTGTAAGTAACTATAGTAGCCTGGCAAAACCTTTGACTGACCTAACCAAGAAGAAACTTCCCAGAATCCCAGAATGTGAGACGGCATTTCAGGCCCTGAAGGAGGCGCTGGCCAGCGCCCCTGTGCTACAGGCTCCCAACTTCACCCACCGTTTCTTAGTGCAGACTGATGCCTCTGCCTATGGTTTGGGTGAAGTTCTGAGCCAAGTGGATGACACCGGAAAGGAACACCCCATCCTCTACCTGAGCCGGAAGCTGCATCCCAGGGAAGTAGCCTATGCCACGATCGAAAAGGAATGTCTCGCGACCGTGTGGGCTCTCCAGAAGCTGCAGACGTACCTCTATGGGAGGCACTTCATGGTGATCACCGATCACAATCCCTTGAGCTGGCTAAATCGTGTTGCTGAGGAGAATGGCAAGCTACTTTGTTGGAGCTTAATCCTTCAGCAATATGATTTCATGATCCAGCACAAGAAAGGCAGCGCCCATGGGAATGCTGATGGGCTGTCACGCCAAACTGAGCCGTAGAAGTGGGCTGCGTCAGGACGGGAATCGCATTCCCATGCAACCACCTCAGGGGGGGAGATGTGATGATATCACGTGTGAGACACACACAAAGTCATGATATCACGCGTGAGACGCAAGCAAGGCTGCCTCACTTTTGGAAAGCAACTCAATTTTGTGATGGTCAGCTATTGCAGTTTGAACGTAGGACAAGACTCCTCATTTCCACTCCCTCCCTTTCTGGCCAGATCAACTTCAGAGGGGGCCATCTGATCATGGTTTATGACTGGTCAGGAAGAAGAGGCCTGGTCGCTTATCTTAACCACTTCCACACTGCCTACCACATATTTACGGCGGCAGTGTGGCTGTGTCCCGTGAATTGCTGTAAATGAACGGTGATTTGCGGAGTGGTAGCTACCGCCGTACTCCGGAGGAGTGTGCCTGCAGCTCGGGCGGACCCTTTGTCCATCGGCGAGTCGCTATGAGCTGCCAGAGCCAAAGAGCGGGGAACTGGAGATGTAAACACGGCGGTGACCCACTCTGTCAGTGCGGGCATAGGAGATGTCACTGGGATCAGTTAGATCTCTTATGCCCATAACAACCCAGCCCCCTCACAGTTAGAACACGCCTAGGGAACACATTTTTTTTTTTATTATTTTTTATTGATTTTGTATGAGACAACAAAAAACACAGTACAAACCAATGAGGGGCCAACCTGGCTCCCCCTGAGATCGAGCAGATCCCCAAATAACTAGGCATATAACTCCTAGCTAGCCAAAATGTAACCCACCAGATCAAAATTTCACCCCCCTCCCCTTCTCTCTTGCCCAGTCGAGCTTCCTTCACCCTTAACCTTCGAATAAGATAAACATTTGTCCCAAGTTAATACACTGTCCTTGTTGAACGGAGACTTTTTGGGGAGTCATTTCTCATCACCAAAAACAAGGATATACATAGGTCTAATCCTGCTCGCTGTGCCATTTTAGTATCCTATTCTATGCCACCCCCTGTCCAGCTGCCAACAGAAAGATCTTGGTTACAACCCCTAGCCCACTGAGTTAGATGAGTCATACCAGGCTCTCCAAACCTTATCAATTTTTTTCCCGCAACCTCTAGCTATGTATGTAGACTTATAATGAGGCATAATTTTATTGATCAGCTTCTTCCACTGTACCAGTTCCAGGGGTGCGGCTTTCTTCCAGTGAAGAGGGATAACCTTTTTTCCACAGTAAAACAAGATGGTGAGGAGTGTTCTTTGGGCCCTGGAGGGCACTACATCATCCACCAGTTCCAAGAGACATACCCAAATTGTCATGGGGATAGGGACCATTAATACCTCAGCTATGCAGGCAGTCAGGGAACACATTTAACCACTAGATCTCCCCATGCAGGTTAACCCCTTCACTGACAATGGCATTTACACAGTAATCAGTGCATTTTTATAGCTTTGATCGCTGTATAAGTGCCAATGGTCCCAAAAAAGTGTCAAAATGGTCCGACATGTCCGCTGCAATGTCGCAGTACCGCTAAAAATCACAGATCACCGCCATTACTAGTAAAAAAAAAAAAACCCCAGAAATGAATTCTCATCATCCGTAAACACGGCAAACCAATCAATAAACACTGATTGCGATTTTTTTTTACCAAAAATATGAGGAAGAATATAAATCGGCCAAGACCAATGAAAAAAACATTTTTTTATATTTTTTTTTTTTGGATTTGTATTTTAGCAAAAAGTAAGAAAAACAGTTTTTTTTTGCAAAATTGTCGCTCTTTTTTTGTTTTTGTTTGCAGAGGTGATCAAATACCATCAAAAGAAAGCTCTATTTGTGGGGGAAAAAAGGACACAAATTTTGTTTGGGTACAACGTTGCACGACCGCACAGTTGTCAGCTAAAGCGACGCAGTGCCGAATCACAAAAAGTGCTCTGGTCCTAAACTGGGAAATCCTTCCGGGGCTGAAGTGGTTAAACAACCATAAAACAAACTGATGTTTGGACATGCGACATAGTAAATCACCCCCAGCAATCCTGGCCTTTTCAGTAACTCTGAAACAACATGAAAAGGTAGAAAAACTTACACACAGTCATAACTTCAGCTTAGATCATGCCATAGTGATAAAACATACATATTTGAATGTAGAATTTCAGCCCGGATAATTCAAGTATAAACATTCCCCCTTGTTACCCAAGAAGGGATAGAACTAGTCTATTCCCTCCCCAGGGTCCTAGAAGGTCTCAGAACTCTCACGTTTGGAGTCATTTGAAAGCTTTATGCATGCTGAGATTGAATTTCTTACTGGGAGATTTGCCAGGCGGCCCAATCTTGAAATATGCTTTTCATACACAATGCATGAATTATGAAGCATGTATCGCAACGGCCCACCCTGGACATTGTTTAAGAAAAAGCCCACTCATGCGATTGGCCAGAGGAATATGGCTCCACCCCTTGTCACCCAGAGAAAAGGGATTGCCAAGATCAATTGTCAGTTCTCAATTACCATCAATGAAGCACCATCAGAGAACCAGAAAATAATTTGAAACACTGATTAGGCACGGACATTTCAAATGCAGGTATTTTCATTCTGTTCCTTTGCTGTATATTTTGTCTCAGTATTTTGCAACCTTCTTTTATTTTTCTGTAAATATTTTACTGCACCTTAAACTTGACCTTTTCATTATTAAACCTTTCTTTGAAAAGTGTTAATTTTGTCCCTAAAGCTCTTAATGCAACTATCGCAAATCTGTTCCTCTGAAGAGCGCTACTGTTTTTTTAAAATAACACATCTGGGTATACCTGTCTGCGGTGACAGCGTGTGTTACATTTGGTTATTCTGAAATACTGGTATTGCTGAAATTCTGAGTTCCTCTCGCTCGGTTCCGAAAGTAGAGGTGATGGCAGTGAAAGGGTTAATTGTTTGAATTAGCCCGGTAACAATCGCTCTCAGGCGGCTAGCATTTAGACGGTGGTTCCACAAACTGGGAAATCTTTGTGCTGAAAGCAGCTGAGAGTGGCATTGTTACGTTCGTGACAACCTGTCGGTGAGGAGGGCAGCAATCTGATACCCACGTTCGTCACCCCCCCTCCCCTCCTCATAGGCAGTAGACAGAAGGGATGTGCAGAGCTGTGCTGTGACAAGACAAGCTCTCTACTAATCTATTTATAGCACCCATCCCAACACATAACAGATGAACGAAACAGCAGAAAGATGCGGGACTTAGTGCTTTGGAGAGAGATAAGTAAACACTACAGATATATGTGCCTAGGTCAAATTTCATGAATCGGGTTTACATCCATTTTAACTCTGAGGATGGTGAAACATTTGATGTTACAAGTACATGCCCATTGTCCTGGCCTCTCTGCTTTCCTGTCTATGTGACCTGGAAGCATCAGTGAGACAACCTCAGAGGATCGTACTGAGGAGATCAGGTAAAAAGATTAATGTATTCATATTATATCACTTGGTACTATATACATTCTAACAATAAAACGTGTTTGCATGTAAGCATTGTTCTACTGTACAGGTACATCTCAAAAAATTAGAATATCATCAAAAAGTTCATTTATTTCAGTAATTCACAAATACAAACTCATATATTCTATAGATTCATTACACAAAGAGTGATGTATTTCAAGCATTTCTTTCTTTTGATTTTGATGATTATCGCTTACAGCTAGTGAAACCCCAAAATTCCGTATCTCTGAAAATTAGACTATTGTGACAAAGTTCAATATTGTAGACTCATGATATCACACTCTATTTAGCAAATTAACTCAAAACACCTGTAAAGGTTTCCTGAGCCTTTAAATGGTCTGATTCGGTAGGTTACACAACCATGGGAAAATTGCTGACTTGACAGTTGCCCAGACGACAGTCATTGACACACTCCACAAGGAGGATAAGTCACAAAAAGTCATTCCTACAGAAGCTGGCTGTTCACAGAGTGCTGTATCCAAGCATATTAATGGAGTGTTGAGTGGAAGGAAAAAGTGTGCTAGAAAAAGGTGCACAAGCAACAAGGATAACTGCAGCCTTGAGAAGACTGTGGAGCAAAGGCTATTGAAGAATTTGGGGGAGATTCACAAGGAGTGGACTACGGCTGGTGTCAGTGCTTCAAGAGCCACCACACACAGATGTAACCAGGACATGGGCTTCAACTGTTGCATTTCCTGTGTCAGGTCACTCCTGAACCAGAGACAATGTCAGAATTTTACCTGGGCTAAGGAGAAAAAGAACTTGACTGTTGCTCAGTGTTCCAAAGTCCTCTTTGATGAAAGTAAATTTTGCATTTCATTTGGAAATCAAGGTCCCAAAGTCTGGAGGAAGAGTGGAAAGGCACATAATCCAAGTTGCATGAGGTCCAGTGTGAAGTTTGCACAGTCCGTGATGATTCGGGGAGCCATGTCATCTGCTGGTTTTGGTCCACTGTGTTTTATTAAGACCAAAGTCAGTGCAGCCCTCTAGCAGGAAATTCTAGAGCACTTCATGCTTCTCTCTGCTGACCAGCTTTATGGAGATGCTGATTTCACTTTCCAGCAGGACTTGGCATCTGCCCACACTGCCAAAAGTCCCAATACCTGGTTTAAATGATCATAGTATCACTGTGCTTGATTGGCCAGCAAACTCATCTGACCTAAACCCCATAGAGAATCTGTAGAGTATTGTCAAGGGGAAGATGAGCGACATCAGACCCAGTGGCGGAACTACTAGGGTTGCAACAGTCGCATTTGCGACCGGGCCCTGGCTTTCTGTCACTATAAGGGGCCCCAAGACAGCGCAAAAAACGTATGGTCCGGTGCCTGATGTAGCGGCTGCAAGGAGGGTGAGCTCTAACACCACTGGTACTCACTTCCGGCTCCAGTGACTGGCTCACTGCTTGTGCAGAGTATTTAAGGTCCCAAATGCTGCGATTACTCTGTATGGCAGAGGCCGCATTTCTCCCCCCATTTCTCACCCCTCTTGCCTCACACTAACACACAGACTGAAGCCCCTTCCCCCTTGGCTCGGATGTCACAGACAGGAGGAGGAGGGGGGGAATGGACACAGCATCGATGGGATTGATCATGCTGACCTGAGGTTTGTACTGAATGTGAATGCTCAGCACTTGCAGGGGAAGGGGACTTAGAGAAGGGGGCAAGTTGCCAAAGAAGAATACTTGCAGTGATTTTTGGAGGGGGGGTGTCAAGCACCTAGTGGTGGAGTCTGACTTATGCAGGGAGTAACCACTCTTGCGCACCTGATTCAAGAACCCCTGGTAGAGCAGACAGGTGGTTTCCGGAGTGCAGGACGACTCAAGGGCTGGACTGGTCCACAGATGGTGATGGGATGTCCTGTGTGGCTCATGCAGCTGTATAGGGTAGTGGTACAGGCTGGGTCGGCAACGTGGTACAGAAGGGTAAAGCAGAAGGATCATCAGGTACAGGCTGGGTTGTCAACAGGCTGGTGGCAGAGGTACAAAGGGATGATCAGAATAGTGGTCGTGGACAAGCCGGGATTGGTGCAGGCAGATATCAATCAAGGTCAAACAAGCCGGGTCACAGGTAAACAGGTACAGGTAACAGATCTCTCAGGAACACTACATGCTGCATGGTGCTGTCCGGTTTAAACGGATTGTTTGGTGCCACAGCGTCGCGCACACATGCGCACCTGCAGCATGCGTGTGCACACCTGTGCATGCATGCGCAAAGGAATGGGCATTCTGGAAGGATTGGCAACAGAGGTTCCCTGAATAGGCATTCCAGAAGGATTAGCAACAGAGGTTCCCTGAATAGGCATTCCAGAAGATTAGTAACAGAGGTAATCTGACACGTTTCCTGACATTGCCCCCACCCCAAGGGGCAGCCCAGGCAGGTTCTTCTTCCAAGCTGGTTCCTTTTAAAAGAACTGATCAATTCCTGCGCATGCACATTTGCATCGGGCTCCCAGGAGCTCTCCTCTAGACCATACCCCTTCCACTTGACCAGATACTGCATGGAATTGCCCCTCTTCCTGCAATCCAGTATAGCGACGAGTTCAAACTCCTCCTCACCATCCACCAGAATCGGTTCCGATGGGGAGGAGGTCCGTCCCGGGAAGGGATCTGGGGGCCATGGATTCAGCAGGGTAACATGAAAGACCGGATGAACGTGTAGAGACAGAGGAAGGTCAAGTTCATAAGCTACCTGGTTAATCCTCCATTTCACAGAGAAAGGACCAATGAATCTGGGTCCCAATTTCTTAGATGGGCAGGCTAGTCTTAGATTTCTTGTGGAAAGCCAGACCTGGTTACCAGTGGCGTTGCCAGGTGGGTGCGGGGGGTGCGGTTCGCACCTGGGTGACACCCGCCAGAGAGGAGACACCAGACACGGATACACAACGGGTGACATTGCACAGCTGTTGCGCGGTGCAGACACAAAGGCAGCAGACTGCTCTTGTGGTGACAGAGGCAGTGCCACTGGAGATCAGTAGGGAGCCCCGTGAGACTCGGTAGTATTAAGTATGGACTCGAGGAACTAGGAGGAGGCCGACCACCCAGGAAAAGGGAAGAGACCAGAGAGGAGGAACCGAATCTGATGAAGGGAGCAGTAGTAAGTAATCCTTACAGAACGTGGTACTGAACACTCGGTCCAGCCGCACACACACAGCACATTCCATTCCCTCAGATAAAGCCTCAAGCTGTGCTGTCTGTGCCCCCGGTTAGAATGTCAGAGCCAACTGTATGCCTGGACAGGATGTGCAGGAAACAGTTGAGGGGTTGGGGGGCGTTTAGGAGAGTCTCACCCATCTCTGTCACCCCCCACCCCCTTCCTCTCTGTCACCCCCCACCCCCTCCCTGTTACCCCCACTCCCCTCCCTCTCTGTCACCCCCTCCCTCTCTGTCACCCCCACCCCCTCCCTCCCTGTCTCACCCCCACCCCCTCCCTCTGTCTCACCTCCCACCCCCCTCCCTCTCTGTCTCACCCCTCCACCCCCTCCCTCTGTCTCACCTCCTACCCCCCTTCCTCTC
>BLSH010340300.1:41546-53972 GCA_018402905.1 Glandirana rugosa
GGTTTTCTTAGGAGACCAGAACCCAAAAAAAATGCTGAGTTTTTGTAGTGACGATTTTTGTCTTGCACTGCCTGACTGTATACAGATAGCCCTATCTATCTAGTATATATTTCCCTACACTAACCTGCCTGCACTAACTGACTGTATATAGATCGCCCTATCTCTCTATCTATCTATCTATCTATCTATCTATCTATCTATCTATCCATCTATCCATCTTTTTTCTTTTTATCTATCTTTCTATCTATCTATCTTTTTTTTTCTTCTTTTTTTTTTCATAATTAGGCCCCATGCACACAGAACGTTTTTTGACTGTTTTTCAGCTGCAGACATTTTTTTCTACAGTCAATAAACCCTCCATCATGTTATCCTATGTGTTCATGCACACATAAGCTGTTATCCAACGTTTTTAGCAGTGATGTTTTTGAGTCGTAAAAAAAACCCAAGACCAGAGGATTCTTTTGGACGTTTTTCAGCTGTAAAAAAGTTCAAATGCTCAAAAATGCCCAAAAAAACGCTCAAAAACATCAATCCCCAACGTTTTTGAACGTTTTAGATCAATTGAAAAAAAAAAAATGCTGGCCATTTAAAAACGCTAAAAAACACGAAAAAACGGCATTAATAAAACGCTGGTAAAAGCTGAAAACATCCCTGATAAGCTACTGATGTTTTTTGGCTGTTTTTTTAAAGTCCTGTGTGCATGAAGCCTTAGCTATCTAGCTAAACTGCCTGCAATCCGCAACCTAAACTCTATCTATCACCGCCGGCAACACACACTACATAGAGCAGCTGTGGGGCATGGATTGAGGCTACTGAGCAATCAGCAGGCAACATTCAGCCGCCATTGGAATGCATTATAGGGCGCACAAAGTTCCCGCTAACGCCCCATAATGTTCGCAATGGCGCGAAAGGACGAACACCTGATGTTCGAGTCGAACATGTGTTCGACTCAAACTAGGAGCTCATCCCTACTGGTAACACAGGTCTGCATCGTTCCAGGCCATGTCCGCACTACAGCGCCTGAATGCAGAGAGGTAATCTTCCGCCGTGCGGCGGCCTTGCCGGAGAGAGTGCAAGACGGCCTCGGCTGTTGCGGCCTGATGAGGGTCCTCATATACACGGGCCATTGCTTCAAAGAATAAAGTCAAAGTGGAGACTTCTGGGGATCTGTGTTCCCACAGGCGGTGAGCCCAGGCTTAGTGTTCCACTGTAGCAGGGAGATCACTAATCCCACCTTGGTAGCTTCAAGGCAGAAGGTGCAGGGTTAAAGTCTAAAGTAAAGTTCGCAGGAGTTACGGAACCCCCGGAACTTACTGTGATCCCCAGAAAACTTGTCCGGCAGGGGCACCTTGGGTTCTGATGGAAGGGCCACAGTGGTGCGGGCAGCGGACTGACTAGTCCCCGGTGCGGCAGGTGCCGCCAACTATTGTACCCGTTCTTCCAGGTGGGTGTAGCCCTCCTGCAGGTTCTTAACCACCTGCGTGAGCCCTGCTAGGTGGGCAAAGAGTTCTTCCATAGCAGAGGGTACTCCCCGCGCAGACTCGGACATGGCTGTCCGTTACTGTCACGCACCTGGTGGTGGAGTCTGACTTATGCAGGGAGTAACCACTCTTGCGCACCTGATTCAAGAACCCCTGGTAGAGCAGACAGGCAGTTCCGGAGTGCAGGATGGCACGAGGGCTGGACTGGTCCACAGATGGTGATGGGATGTCCTGCGTGGCTCGTGCAGCTGGATAGGGTAGTGGTACAGGCTGGGTCAGCAACTGGCTGGAAATGTGGTACAGAAGGGTAAACCAGAAGGATCGTCAGGTACAGGCTGGGTTGTCAACGGGCTGGTGGCAGAGGTACATAGGGACGATCAGAAGAGTGGTCGTGGACAAGCCGGGATCGGTGCAGGCAGATATCAATCAAGGTCAAACAAGCCCGGTCACAGGTAAACAGGTACAGGTAACAGAACTCTCAGGAACACTACACGCTGTAGAAAGGACAGCACCGGCTGCATGGTGCTGTCCCTTTAAAAGGATTGTTTGGCGCCACAGCGTCGCATACCTGCCGCGTTCCCACGTGCACACCTGCACCTTGTGTGCGCACTCCTGTGCGCGCCTGCGCAAAGGACTGAGCATTCTGGAAGAATTAGCAACAGAGGTTCCCTGAATAGGCATTCCAGAAGGATTAGCAACAGAGGTTCCCTGAATAGGCATTCCAGAATGATTAGCAACAGAGGTTCCCTGAATAGGCATTCCAGAAGGATTAGCAACAGAGGTTCCCTGAATAGGCATTTTAGAAGGATTAGTAACAGAGGTTCTCTGACACACTCCCTGACAGGGGGTAAGAGGATGCTGTATGTGCTAGGGGGGACTTTGGGAGGGAGAGAACTTGTGCTGGGGGGGTTATTTATTAATACACTATACTGAAGCAGGAATGTAATTAAAAGTAAACAAATCTGTATTTTACGCATACATGTGATTTGTTAAAAACAGAGGTAAAGCTTGTTAAAAACAAGGGTTACAGTTTGGTTGTCCAGGATGTTGTTGGCCTGGCTGAAGAATCCGAGAGAATGGCCTACGCGTTTCTCGGGCTGATCCACTTCGTCAGGGCTACAGATCTTATGTAAATTTTTTATATAGTACATAGTGTAATGATATACAAACGGGTTATGAACATCACATATTAATGTTAAAAAACTCAAACAGTCTAACCATATTGCATATAAGAGTGCCAATAGGTATTGGGTATTTATTTTGTGGTAATCAATTGTACAACCAATTCAATTATGATAAAGATTGTAATATACACTGTGATATAGTGTAGGAAAGAGGGGGGAAAGGAGAAAGGGAAGGGAGGGGGAGGAGAAAGGGGGGGCAGGCATTCTGGATTGTGAAAAATTGCATCAATTTAAACAGCAGAGAAGAGTTATAGCACGTGTATAGAAATAGCTTGAGATGAATGATCAAAAATTCACCTGTAAAAAGATTATCACCAGCTTGATGGAATTTACGCCTGAGGAGCCCGTGGGGATTGGCTTTGTGTACCCCTAGCAAGAAGGGATGTCTTCACAAATTGATGGCATGTTGAATATTTATGATAAATTCAACAATTATACCTAAAAATAGGATTCATATGGGTGTAAGATCTCTAAGCGGAAAATGGAGGAAATGAAACGAAAGGGGGGGGGGGGGAGGACAGGGGGGGAAAGAAAGGGATGGAAAAGAAGGAGGCAAGAAGGGAGGTAAGGAGCAGGAATAAAGGAAGATCGGAAGATGGGGGGTGGGAAAGGAGATGGAGGGGAGAAGGGAAGAAAGAAACAGGAGGGAGGAAAAAGAGGAGGGGGGAAGGGAGCAGAAAGAGAAGGGATAAGAGAGGTCAGGGAAGAGGAGCAAGGGGGGGGGGGGTGGAAAGGAAGAAAGAGGGGATAGGGGAGGGGGAAGGGAAAAAAAAAAAGGAAATGAGGAATGCGGGTTCACAAGTAATAATGAGTGGGTATACATAGAGGCCTTACCTCAAACAGATGTTTTACAGGGATTGGACATTTGTTCAAAATATAGGAGAAGGATATAGGGGGCAGACAAACAACACCCACTGCGGTAGCCCCGCTAGCCGTGTCAGAGACAGACGGATGGCGCTTTGGTTGAGTCTACATAGAAAATCAATAGACTGTTCAAACATCCATAACTATCAAAAAAAGGGGGGGGGGGGGGGGAAGGAAGAGACAATTACCATCGGTCAGCACATGGACAATATCCATACACTGACCAATATGCTGCAACGTTTCTCGAAGATTTCCTTACCCAAGCTGCAAAGCCTTCACACAAACGATTTACATGCACCTATGTCCATATACTGATGGCTAACCATGCTCCATCAGCTGCTAATGGGGTTTTAAATTAGGGAGATCATCCAATTGAGGGGGAAGGGCGAAGGAATCCCTGAGGCCTCCCCCATCACCTGGATCGAAGGTCTGGAATGACCTTAGGGATCCCGAGGGATGGGAGAGGGCTCATCTTCCCATCGTGACTGCCGATGTGAGGTGTGTATACCTGTCAAGGTGCACAACTCAAATGTAAGTCCCCTTCCACGGTTTGCATCTCCCTCCCATTACCCGCAGGCTGGGAGGGAAAGCAGAGTGCACCCTATGGAGGGAGGGGGAGGGACAAGTTCCAGCAAAGCACTGGAAACAACGCAGCTAGAGAACGGGTCCCGCTGCTTGTGTTCCACCCGGCGAGTGCGCGCAGCCCAAAATGACGTGGAGGTGGACAGCGTCGTTCCAGAGCAGGGCACGTGCGTTGGTGGCCTGGGTGACACACTTGTGGGATCCCAGTGTGGTACAGGGATAAAAGAGAGAGGTGTGTGATGACACACCAAGACTCTTTCTACCACAGACGGTGGGGAGACAAGGGCCAGGCTAAAGCCATCCTGCTGATGATCAAGAAAAACAAAAAAACAAACAAATAGCATTATATCAACAGCTACAGTATGAAAGAGCCTGTAAGGTACAGCCTTAACGGATTGACCTTAGAACTTCTTTACTATAATGAGGCCATAAGTCAGTAATGCATAGCTAAAGGTGCAGAGTACTACTACAACTATTGCCTATACTAATCCTCTTTCCACCACTGTCATAGTGCATTTACAGTACAAGCAAGGATAAAGACAAGAATACAAAAATATACAGCAAAGTTAAAACACATCACAATATTGTCTTAGTCTTAGATCAGTGGCTAGATGCCTTGAGTGTGGAAGTTTGATTTGGATTTGGATTTTTTACTCAACCACCACCTTCTAATACAAGTTCTCTCCCCTCCAAAAGTGTCCCCTTGCACATATAGCATCCTCTTACCCCCCCAAATTACTGCAAGTATTTTTCTTTGACAACTTGCCCCCACCCCCCCTTCAAAGAGATGTTGGCTGCTAATGACGGGACAATCGTGGTGTCGGGGATTCCGGGCACCTTGCTAGAAATTCAGGGCAATTACTCCAGGTGCCTACACTAGTGCCCCCGTCAGACAAGTTAGTGGAGCCAAGAGCCTGAACTTTTTTCGGCACTGGGCTCCAAGACTCCGGGGCCGGTTCACATCACAAATCACAAAGGAATGCGCTGTGCATTCCTGTTCAGTTCACATATCTTCCAGGTGCTGTGCGATTTCAGCCCCTTCATTTGAAGGGGCTGAATTTGTGTCAGTCTGCACCAAGAGCTGTGCATGCGCTACTTTACAAAACACACAGCAACTGGATTACATGGTACTGTTGATCATACAATCTGGTGCAGGCAAACTGCACTTGTGACCTGCATTTGGGGAGTCATTAAGTTGACACCCGCTACAGATCACTATGGCAGTGCACTTTGAATGCAGTGTGGGAAATGTACACAGAACGGAGGTTTCCCTCATGGCATTCTGGTACGAACAGACCCTTAGTCCAGATACACAGGATTTCATTTGTATCTCAGGAAGGTCCCACCAAAACCAGGACAGTTGGGAAATATGGATGGAGAGGATTTGTGTTTTGGGGGGGTTTGTACTGGGAAGGGGGATTTGGGTAGTAGGATTTGTGACAGAACTGAGGAGAATACTTATGGTGGCATGGGGGAAAGGATTCATGCTGGGGAGGATGAGTGGGGGGAGAGGATTTGACCAAGCATGGGGGGAGGGGGCTGTGCTGGAAGAGAGGACCTGGCGGAGAGGATCCATTTGTAGCCAATGCCCCCCTTAGAGGTGGCTGGTTGCTGTGGTCCACCTGTTGCTCTACCCTCAGTCACACATTTCCTTTCATCCGGAGTCATGGAACAGGCCGGTACTTTGTTTTTTTTGTTTTTATTAGGGGTTTAAACTTGCATGGGGTAGGGGTGATCATGAGATGCCCAGTAGATGAAAATTAAATCTTCTATATACACTTCCGTATACATACTCTTTCTTACTCCAACACAGACTTGCTTCAATTCTCACTTTACTCCCAGTTCCTCTCTCCCGCACACACTTGGTTCCGGCCTAGCTAGCACATAGTGAGGCCTGTGTCTCTGTTAGCAGGACCTCTGAACCACCCATTACAGGCAGGGGCTACGAGCCCCCAGAGTGTAGCAAATTACATTTGTGCTAGCAAGGGTTGATGGGCTACTGCCCATCCTCTTCCAGGCCACCTCAGCCCTCCTCACTGCTCCGGCCTGCTCCCAGGTTGTGTCACTCACCAACACTGGTGGATCCTTTACAGAGTCCTTTTTCTGTAGCCTTCTCTGTTGCTCCCCTGCTCACTTGGTCAGAACTCCTCTGTGTGTTGTAAGAGGGGTTCTTCCCACTTCCTGAGCCTCCAGGCCCAAGGTCACCTCCCCCAGACTGGGGACTCCCTCAAGGCCTCCGCCAGCTCTGCTACATCTCCAGCTCTTCCACCCAACACTCTCCTGCACCAACTGGGCTGACCCCAGGTATTTAAGGAGGCCTGCCCCCTGCCAATCCAGGTTGGGGATAGGTCAGAGCTCCTTAAGATACCTCAAGCAACTCCACTTCCATTTCCCCACCCTCTCTTCCAGATCATTCTGAACCTGAAAGGAGGGGGTTACCAAGGAGTGCCATTACCTGCAGTCACCAGTCCTCCCTGGGTCACTCCCCTGCCCAAATCAAAACAATCAGGCCTGCACACCAGTCAGGCCTGATTAAATTTACCTCACCTATAAAGAAAAAAATCTCTCTTCTGCACCTACCTATTAGTAGAGGGCACTACATGTGCTAGAAGTGGAGAGAGGATCTTGTGGGGGTGGATATGTTCTGAGTGCATTTGAAGAGACATCCTTCACATTGCACCCCATCACAAATATGGGCGTAATGTGAAGGCGGTCCCAGCGCGGGAGAGGGGTGGCAGGTTAAGTGGAAGGGCATCAAAAATCAAACGCCTGTGTAGATAAAAATTCTTGCACTGGCCCTGCTGTTACTAATAAATGCCGTCTGACTTGTCCCCCCCCCCCCCGGGTGTGGCTCCCCACCGCTGCAAGCCCCATGCTGCCAGTCTGACCTTCCATACTCCATCAGTGTCCCCAGTGTGAGCCACTTGCTCTCAGAGCTCTCCTCCTGCACCACTGCGGCTCATACTTCTGGGGTCGGGAACGGGTATGCTGGTTCTCCTGTCATGGGTCATCTGCTCAGGGTTCGCTCACTGAGCCTGTTGGTAACATCCTGTTTGAAAGCCTTTCGGATGCTGGGAGTGTAGGTCTTACATGCCGGTAAAATCTATAACATTTATGGCAATACCAAAATACAAGTGGAACACAGTGGCGGAACTACCAGGGTCACAAAGGTTGTGTTCTGCCACCGTGGGGGGACCCTAAAATGGCAGGAAGGGGCCCGCTGTAGGACTGTAATAAAGGGGCCCCACGATGAGAATAAAGGGCCTCAGGCTTGGAGGGAAGGGCCCTGGGACCAGAGATCGGGGGGGCCCTTCATGCTTTCTTGCACTGGGGCCTTGAAGGTTGTAGTAACACCTCTGATCAGACTCAACAATGCAGACAAGCTGAAGGCTGCTATCTAAGCAACCTGGGCTTCCATTAAACCTCAGCAGTGCCATAGGCTGATCGCCTCCATGCCACACCGCATTGATTCAGTAATTCCTGCAAAAGGAGCCCCGGCCAAGTATTGCGTGCATACTATAGTGTACATGGACATACTTTTCACTAAGCCAACATTTCTGTATTAAAAATCCTTTTTTTATTGGTCTTATGTAACATTCAGTTTTTCTAAAATACTGAATTTTGGGTTTTCACTGGCTGTAAGTCATAATCATCAAAATTAAAAGAAAGAAATGCTTGCAATATATCACTCTGTGTGTAACCCAGCTATATAATATATAGGTTTCACTTATTGAATTGAATTGAATTGCTGAAATAAATGATCTTTTTGATGATATTATAATTTGTTAGATGCATCTGTACCTGTACATTTACACAATGCCCTCTAAAAAATTAACTAGACAACGTTATGTTTGTATTAAAAATAGACTACATCTTGGTAACATTCAGTTTAGAGAAATGTACATAATGCTGGACTGTAATGTATGACTGGACTACTGCACACACACTGCTCCAGAAAAATAAAGGAACTGAAGAGCAAAACAAGTTCCGAGAATTTGAGTCGTTTCAATAAACAGCATACTTGCTATGTAAAGTTTTATTTACATACCTAATTTACAGTGCACCTGGAAAGTATTCACAGTTCTTCACTTTTTCCACATTTTGTTATGTTACAGCCTTATTCTAAAATGGATTAAATTCATGATTTTCCTCAACATTCTACAAACAATACCCCATAATGACAATGTGAAAGAAGTTTGTCTTTGCAAATTTATTAAAAATAAAAAAAATCAAACGTACATACAGTAAGTATTCACAGCCTTTGCCATGACACTCAAAATTGAGCTCAGGTGCATCCTGTTTCCACTGATCATCCTTGAGATGTTTCTACAACTTGATTGGAGTCCACCTGTGGTAAATTCAGTTGATTGGACATGACTTGGAAAGGTACACACCTCTCTATATAAGGTCCCCCAGGTTAACTGTACATGTCAGAGCACAAACCAAACCATGAAGTCCAAGAAATTGTCTGTAGACCTCCGAGACAGGATTGTATCGAGGCACAGATTTGGGGAAGGGTACAGAAAAATTTCTGCAGCATTGAAGGTCCCAATGAGCACAGTGGTCTCCATCATCTGTAAATGGAAGAGGTTTGGAACCACCAAGACTCTTCCTAGAGCAGGCCGCCTGGCCAAACTGAGCGATCTTGTAGAAGGGACTTAGTCAGGGAGGTGACCAAGAACCTGATGGTCATTCTTTTTTTTTAAATAAACTTTATTAGAATTTTTCAATATTACAAAAATCCCCAAATTGGGGGTTGAAGTACAAAAAATATAATTACACAATATGAATTGCATAGTAACATTAAGTTAGTGAAAAGTTACAGCAGATATGTAAGATGACTTTTGTGGCACATCCAATGCTGTTGAAAGCGGGTACTATATTGTATGCTTTGATCATGAAATTGAGGTCTCATGTGGGATAGTTAGGAATAGTTTAGCATTATTTCTTGTTTTAATTCTATTTGCTATTTGCCTGTGCCCTTGATTGTTTGTTTGTGGAGGGATTTCTCTGAGTGTGAAGGATTTTCAGAGGTTAGAGGGGGTTTACTTTGATCATTTTCTTGTAGTACAAGTGAGAGTATAGTCAGCGTTAAGCCCCTGTTGGAACGTCAAGGTAGGGTTAAGGTGAAGATCAGGTGCGAGGTGTCTGATGTTAGTGGGTCATTTCCTATCACTGCTTTTTATGTTTGGGATTGGATTTTAAGTCTTCCTAAGGATTGTGCTATGTCAGACTTGAGGTACCATTCTGAGTATTGGAACGGTAACATAAAGTCTCCTAGTTCGCTGTAATTGAGGGAGTGTTCTAGGAAGTTTCTCCACCTAAGGAAGAATTTCTTAGTTCCAGTGAAATTTGTATTGATGGTGTCTTGTTTCTCTAGAAGTAATAGGGAGTGAAGTATGCTTTGCAATTGTTTTATCTTGGGTGGTGCTGTATGGATCCAGGCTTGTAAGATGACTCGTCTAGCCGTTAGGAGACAAATATGTACCCAGTTAGGGATGTTATTGGTTGGTGTGCTGTGGTCGGGAGCTAAGGGGTTGGCACTGAAGAGGCATAAGAGAGGGTCTTTCGGAATGTTTAGCTTGCTTATGTTTTCACTATAAGTGAGGACCTTGTCCCAGAATTCGGAGACTTTTGGGCATTGCCAGAGTCTATGGTATAGGGATGGTCTGCTGATGTCACACCATGGGCATATGCCATGTTTAGGTCTGTCTGGGGAAAAGACCAGGGGGATGTATGCTCTGTGTGCTATTTTAAATTGGGTTTCCCTCCAGATTTCCGAGGTGGTTAAGGAGCGTACCTTTTGATAACCCAATAGGATTCTTTCAGGGGCCTGCGTATTTTCCAGGATGGAGCTCCAGGGTTGGAAGTTTAATGAAGTAGTGCTCGGTGCTTGTGCCATGGCCAGTTGTCTTATGATTCTGGAGATGGAGTATTTGCCCTCCGCTGCAAGTGTGTCTAGGAAAGTTTTTTTGAATGGTAGTGGGAATTTGCCTTGGCAAGATTGTAAGTAAGTTTTGATTTGCATGTGCTGAAAGGCATGTGTGTCTGGTAGTTGGAATTCTGTTCTGATGTCAGAGAAAGATTTAAAGGTGTTCGTGGTTGCGTCGTATAATTGATGGGCATGGGTTAGGCCTTTGTCTTCCCAAGTCGTAAATGCCAGCGAGTCTGTAGAGGGATGGAACATGGGGTTCCCTCTAATAGGGAGGGATTGCGAGATTGAGAATGGTAGGTGAAGCGTTTTCCTTATTTCCCTCCATGCCAGGAGGATGTCCCTCAGGACTATACTTTGTTTGATTTGTACCGGTAGTGAGGCTATCCTGGCATGAAGTAAGGCAGGTAATCTAAATGGGTAAGCGGCTGCTTCTTCCAGTGGAAGGTTTGAGTATATAGATTGTTTAGTTACCCAGTCGAGGCAGTTCCTCAGAAGGCATGCCATGTTGTACTTTCTTAGGTTGGGTAGGCCCGTCCCCCCCTCATTTTTCGGGAGAAAGAGTTTTTTGAGTGCCACCCTAGGTCTCTTCCCATTCCAGATAAAGTTGGAGAATTCTGTTTGTAATTTTTGCACATCCTTATGTTTGAGGAGAAGTGGAAGCGTTTGGAGGGGGTATAACAGTCTTGCAAACGGAATCATTTTGATTAGGTGGCATCTCCCGAAAAGTGAGAGGGGGAGGGACCGCCAAGTATGTAGGTCTTTTATTATTTTAGTTATTAAGGTAGGGTAATTCAGTGAGTATAGGGAGGAAGGGTCCCTGCCTAATTGTATACCCAAATATTTAATTTGGCCTTTTGCTATTAGGAAGGGCGAGTATGGCGTCCAAATTTCCATCTTTTTTGGGTTGAGTGGGAGTACTTCGCTTTTGTTGAAGTTTATTTTCATTCCAGAGCAGTCCCTGAATTTGTGGAGTATATTATTTAAGAGTGTGAAGTCTTTAAGTGGGTCGGACATGAATAGAAGTATGTCGTCAGCAAAGAGTGCCGAGCGACAGGTTATGTTTCCAATTTTAACCCCGCTAATGCCTTCAGGGGAATTAAGTATGCGAGAGAGTGGTTCTATGGCAAGGTTGAACAGGAGCGGGGAAAGTGGGCACCCTTGGCGGGTTCCTTTGCCCAGGGGAAACTCTGGGGATATAAAACTTGGCGTGACAATTCTGGCTGATGGTTTGGCATACATTGCCCGTATAAACGTCAAGAAGGGGCCTGTGAATCATACCGCTTGTAATACTTTGAAAAGCCATTCAAAACTGATATTGTCGAATGCTTTCTCTGCATCTAATGATAGTATAGCTGTGTTTGAGTCTGGGTTTCTTTTGGCTTGTTCTAGGACTAGAAGGACTTTTCTGATGTTGAGAGTGGCTGACCTGCCTTGTATGAAGCCTGATTGTGCAGGGTGAATTAGTGAGGGGAGCATTGTCTCCAGGCGTGTTGCAATTATTTTTGACATAATTTTCGCGTCGACATTGATAAGGGAGATGGGTCTGTATGAGCCTGGGGATAGGGTGTCTTTATTTGGTTTGGGTAAGAGTTTAATGTACGCCTGTTGGCCTGTGGGGAGGTAGGAATTCCCTTTCCAAATATGGGTGTATACATGGTGGAGCGTATCTGGAATAAAGTCTAGTGTTATTTTATAGAAATCAGAAGATAGGCCGTCTGGGCCTGGGGCTTTGCCTCTAGTTAGCGATTTGATTGTGGTTTCAATTTCTGTTAGGGTGATAGGAGCGTTAAGTGCCTCTAATTGGGTTACATTTATTTTGGGTAGACCTGCTGCTTGTAGTATTTCCTCTGCTATGAATGAGTT
This sequence comes from Glandirana rugosa, assembly GCA_018402905.1. Classification (NCBI taxonomy): domain Eukaryota; kingdom Metazoa; phylum Chordata; class Amphibia; order Anura; family Ranidae; genus Glandirana; species Glandirana rugosa. Next base: position 53,456 of record BLSH010340300.1, read on the forward strand.
AATGTTGTCATTGGTGTATAAGTTTTTGTAGAATGTTGTAAGTAGTGTTGAGCGAACCCGGACTGTAACGTTCGTGTCCGTACCGAACTTCCGGGTGTCCGTGGCACGGACCCGGACCCGGACCCGGACATTTCAAAAATCGTTCGGGTTCGGTCCGGGGTTCTGCTATTTTACTCCACGTGTTGAGAAGCTGCAGGGCAGCCAATCAACAAGTGTTTCACTGGTTTGCCCTTAGAAGCCATCACAGCCATGCCTACTAATGGCATGGCTGTGATTGGCCGGTGCATCATGTGACCCAGCCTCTTTATAAGCTGGAGTCACAGTGCTGCAGTCACATGCTCCTTGGGTTAGTGTAGGGAAAGGTAGCTGACTGCGTGAGGGACAGATTTGAGACATTTTAAGACCTGATCCTGCATCCTGAGATAGATTACTTTACTACTGCTGTCTGTGCTGTTGCTCTGAGGACAGATAGCAGAAATTAGAGATTTCACATACCGCTGCTTTGAGTTGCAGATCA
>BLSH010340300.1:56104-76227 GCA_018402905.1 Glandirana rugosa
CTACTCGTCACAGACCAAATGAGGTCTGTACTACGAACCGTAAGTCCGGTTTCTCAGGTTAGAAACAAAGTAGTATCGTATCTTAAAACAAAGAGTAACGGACTCTCAAGAAATCCACGAAAAACCGTTTGAGGTCCGCCCGACAGTACACGGAAAATGACCCCTCACCGAAGGCAGACCGGGGAGATGCTATGTCCGGACTAACCACCTGACATCGTCTCTACCAACAAGAAAAACCTTTCAAGAGGAGAGAGGTGTCTCTTTAAGACTTCGAGACAGTCTTACTGGTAGTATGAAGGCCAAGGCCGCGACGTACCTCTCCTCGATCCTCTGGTGTCGAGGCGAGGGGTCAGTCGATTAGCCGTATATTTTCGCCGCTAGTCCCACGATTGTAGGACGGTTCGTGTGGGGTTGTCGTGTCCCTTGGCATACCTGGCGAAACACCCTGTGCTGTTGGGGTGTGCTTGGCAGGATGTTAGCACCCTGATCGCCGCTTTTATATGCCGATTAGCTGACTGGGGAGCGGAGCTGTGGTCTCCTAGCTCCTCTCCATGCAGCGCCGGAACCGGAAGTATGATGGTCATTCTGACAGAGCTTCAGAATTTCTCTGTGGAGAGAGGAGAACTTTCCAAAAAGAACAACCATCTCTGCTACAGTCCACCAATCAGGCCTGTATCGTAGAGGGGCCAGACGGAAGCCACTCCCCAGTAAAAGGCACATGACAGCCCGCCTGGAGTTTGCCAAAAAGCACCTAAAGAACTCTCAGGCAATGAGAAACAAAATTCTATGCTATGATGAAACAAAGATTGGACTCTTTGGCCTGAATGCCAAGCATCATGTCTGGAGTAAACCAGACACTGCTCATCACCTGGCCAATACCATCCCTACAGTGAAGCATGGTGGCAGGATCATACTGTGGGGATGTTTTTCAGCAACAGGAACTGGGAGACTAGTCAGGATCAAGGGAAAGATGAATGCAGCAATGTGCAGTAACAACCTTGATGAACGCCTGCCCCAGAGCACTCTGGACCTCAGGCTGGGGCAAAGGTTCATCTTCCAATAGGACAATGACCCTAAGCACACAGCCAAGATAACAAAGGAGTGGCTACAGGGCAACTCTGTGAATGTCCTTGAGTGGCTCAGCCAGAGCCCAGACTTGAACCAGATTGAACATCTCTGGAGAGATCTGAAAATTGCTGTGCGCCGAAGCTCCACATCCAACCTGATGGAGCTTGAGGTGTCCTGCAAAGAAGAATTGTCTAAGAAAACACCCACTCATGCGAATGGCCAGAGGTATATGGCTCCACCCCTTGTCACCCAGAGAAAAAGGATTGCCAAGATCAATTGTCAGTTCTCAATCACCATCAATGAAGCAACACCAGAGAACCAGGAAATCATCTCAGAAACACTGATTAGTCACGGACATTTCAAATGCAAGTATTATTTCCGTTTTATTCTGTAATTTTGTCTCATTATTTTGTACCTTTATTTTTCTGTAAATATTTTACTGCACCTAAAACTTGACCTTTTCAATACTAAACCTTATTTTGAAAAGTGTTAACTTTGTCCCTAAAGGTCTTAATGCAACTATTACGAATCTGTTCCTTTGAAGAGCGCTACTGTTTTTAAAATAACGCATCTGAATATACCTGTCTGCGGTGAAAGCGTGTGTTACAGGTGGTTATTCTGAAATGCTGGTATTGCTAACATACGGATCTCCTGGCTGGCATCCAGAGGTGGTGGCAGAGAAAGGTTTAATTGTTTGAATTAGCCCGGTAAAAATCGCTCTCAGGCGGCTGGCATTTAGACGGTGGTCCCGCAAACTGGGAAATCTTTGTGCTGAAAGTAGCTGAGAGTGGCATTGTTACGTTAGTGACAAGCGCGATATTAGATCAGGGGGGTCTTCATTCACCGGTCGGTGAGGAGGGCAGCCATCTGATACCCGCATTCGTCACATACTGGTTGGCAGCGGTCGGATAGTTTCGCCTTAAGAGCATTCAGTGCATTGTTAGGAATTAGCTCTGCACTGAAGGATTGTAATCTTTTTTGGAAACAGTCCTTAGAGACAAGCTGGTGCATATTTTTTGTTTTCAAAGAGACATACAGCAACAACTTCTTTCTATGTCTGCTTCTGTTCTATCTTTTCTGCTTGCAAAATGTCTGGGCCATCAGTGTATAAGAAGATGAACAAAGATGACCTGACTGCTGAGAGTACAAGAGGCCTTGACGTCAGTAACAAAACTTGTAAAGACATGATAAAGGCCCTACAGGAGTATGATATCCGAGTAGACCTGAACTAAGGGGAACTTGAAGCTGAAGGGGTTCCCAATACTCCAGAGCCAAGTGGTTCAGACTCAACGACCTCACAGGATAAGCAAAGAGGAACTGAAACGGGAATACTACTGATTGTCCCTTCTGGGCCGCAGTAGGAGTAGGCTAGCCCCAGATTGCCTGCAAACAGCAGAGACTCTCAAATGCAGCAAACACTCCAGAGCATCAGTGAAACGGATCTTGGGCTGTACCTGCAGTTTCTGGAACGCCAGGCTGAGAGAGAGGAACGCCGGTCTGAGAGAGAGGCTGCGCAGAAGGAGGCTGATCATGGGCACCAATTTGAGATGTTGAGGCTCCAATAGCAGCACCGACAGGGTCAGAACCTTGGATCCCTAAAGCTAAGGGACACCTCTCTGCCTGCAAGCCCAGCCACTAAATTTCCAGTCACGGAAACGGACAGTGACATTGACGTGTATCTACCGTCGTTTGAAAATCTTGCCATCAGTACCATTTGCCCCCAGCACAATGGGCTCAGTACCTGACACCAGGGCTAAGAGGCAAGGCCCTGGACGCGTATGTGGACCTGGCAGAGGAGCAGGACAAAGATTACGAAGCCTTAAAGGCAGCAATCATTCAGAAGTATCGATTAACTCCTGAAGTATACCGAAAATGGTTTAGGTCCCGGCAAAAAGGGCCTGGGGACTCTTGTACAGTCAGGTCCATAAATATTGGGACATCGGCACAATTCTAATGTTTTTGGCTCTATACACCACCACAATTGATTTGAGATGAAACAAACAAGATGTGCTTTAACTGCAGACTTTCAGCTTTAATTTGAGGGCATTTACATCCAAATCATGTGAACGGTGTAGGAATTACAACAGTTTGTATATGTGCCTCCCACTTTTTAAGGGATCAAAAGTAATGGGACAGATTAACAATCATAAATCAAACTTTCACTTTTTAATACTTGGTTGCAAATCCTTTGCAGTCAATTACAGCCTGAAGTCTGGAACGCATAGACATCACCAGCTGCTGGGTTTCATCTCAGGGGATGCTCTGCCAGGCCTCTACTGCAACTGTCTTCAGGGCCGGCTCTACCACTAGTTCCTGCTTGTTCTTGGGACATTTTCCCTTCAGTTTTGTCTTCAGCAAGTGAAATGCATGCTCAATCGGATTCAGGTTAGGTGATTGACTTGGCCATTGCATAACATTCCACTTCTTTCCATTAAAAAACTCTTTGGTTGCTTTCGCAGTATGCTTCGGGTCATTGTCCATCTGCACTGTGAAGCGCCTTCCAATGAGTTCTAAAGCATTTGGCTGAATATGAGCAGATAATATTGCCCGAAACACTTCAGAATTCATCCTGCTGCTTTTGTCAGCAGTCACATCATCAATAAATGCAAGAGAACCAGTTCCATTGGCAGCCATACATGCCCACGCCATGATACTACCACCACCATGCTTCACTGATGAGGTGGTATGCTTTGGATCATGAGCAGTTCCTTTCCTTCTCCATACTCTTCGCTGCCCATCACTCTGGTACAAGTTGATCTTGGTCCATAGGATGTTGTTCCAGAACTGTGAAGGCTTTTTTAGATGTTGTTTGGCAAACTCTAATCTGGCCTTCCTGTTTTTGAGGCTCATAAATGGTTTACATCTTGTGGTGAATCCTCTGTATTCACTCTGGTGAAGTCTTCCCTTGATTGTTGACTTTGACACACATACACCTACCTCCTGGAGAGTGTTCTTGATCTGGCCAACTGTTGTGAAGGGTGTTTTCTTCACCAGGGAAAGAATTTTTCGGTCATCCGCCACAGTTGTTTTCCATGGTCTTCCGGGTCTTTTGGTGTTGCTGAACTCACCGGTGCGTTCTTTCTTTTTAAGGATGTTCCAAACAGTTGATTTGGCCACACCTAATGTTTTTGCTATCTCTCTGATGGGTTTGTTTTGTTTTTTCAGCCCAATGATGGCTTGCTTCACTGATAGTGACAGCTCTTTGGATCTCATATTGAGAGTTGACAGCAACAGATTCCAAATGCAAATAGTACACTTGAAATGAATTCTGGATCTTTTATCTGCTCCTTTTAAATGGGATAGTGAGGGAATAACACACACCTGGCCATGGAACAGCTGAGCAGCCAATTGTCCCATTACTATTGGTCCCTTAAAAAGTGTGAGGCACATATACAAACTGATGTAATTCCTACACCGTTCACCTGATTTGGATGTAAATACCCTCAAATTAAATCTGAAAGTCTGCAGTTAAAGCACATCTTGTTCGTTTCATTTCAAATCCACTGTGGTGGTGTATAGAGCCAAAAAGATTAGAATTGTGTTGATGTCCCAATATTTACCGAATGGCTGGAAAGGGGGAAAATCGCACATGGCAATCCCTCCTCTGCAAGCCAACCGAGCCTCTCAGCGGTCTGAACCTGCAGTCCCTAGCATCAAACCCGCCATGACTGATAACCGCAGGTGTTACACCTGTGGCAAGTCTGGCCATCTGTGAACACAGTGCTCGGAGCAGAGGAAGACAACATCATCTGGCCACCCGGCCAGCAACCCTTCCACCGTGCTGTTCGTCAGTGGGAGACCTTAAGAACCCAATGCCAACTTGCAGCCAGTCATCGTGGGTCACCAGACTGTAATGGGTCTCCGGGACACCCGAGCTGAAGTCACCTTGGTCAGACCGGAGGTGATAGAAGAAACAGACATCATCCCTGAGAAGTTCCTCAGTTGGGGGAACCCTGGCACATACCCCGGGCCTATGTGTTCATTGATTGGGGTGCTTGGAGTGGGATAAGAGAGGTGAGAGTTTCTGAGGAGATTCCTACTGCTGTGTTGCTGGGTGCTGACTTGGGGACCCTTGTCTCCTACTATGCCCCTGCTGAGGACACCCCCTCAGAAACCTCTGGACTCCCTAAGGTACTGTGTGCAGATGTGGGTATGATACCTGGGCAATCTGGAGAGGGGTAGGGGGAAGTGGACATGCAAGGTTCTCCTTCTTCAGAGAAAGGAGAAGAGACAAAATTGAATGTAAATGTAAATGATGTATGTACCAATGATGTCACACGTATACCTGTTGAATGTAATGTTGATAATGATGACAATGTATTACCCATACTGGTGGTCAATCGCAGTGCTGCAAGGGCTGCGGAGGTACAGGCTTGCTGAACAGCAGGAGGAGGTTTCTGGGCCCTCTCCGTGTTCTGACCCAGTAGGCTCTACCTCTGTTGGGCTTCAGCAGCTGTCCTCGTTTGCCACAGGACTGCTGGCTGGGACTTGTGGTTCAGCCTTTGAAGCAGCACTGCAGACAGACCAAACGCTGGCACAGCTCAGGAGTTTAGATGACAGCCCCCCTGCAGTAAATGGCAAACAAAAGATTTACTGGGACAAAGGAAAGCTGTACAGGGAGAGTTTGTCTGCAAGGGAAAACAAAGCTGAATTTGGAAGCAGGCAGCTGGTGGTCCCAAGCCAATTCAGGGGAAAGCTCTTAAAAGTGGCCCACGAGATCCGCCTAGCAGGTCACTTGGGGATCACTAAGACCCGGGGGCAATTAATACATAACTTTTATTGGCCCACCATGTTGACAGACATAGCTGACTTCTGTCGGTCCTGTGATACCTGCCAGCGAGTTGACAAGATAGGAGATGTACACAGGGTTCCGTTAAAACCTTTGCCTGTGATTGATGAACCTTTTAAGAGGGTGGCAGTGGATATTGTTGGACCTCTAGCTATCCCCAGCAGTTCAGGCAAACGTTTTATCCTGACAGTTGTTGACTATGCCACACATTACCTAGAGGCGGTGGCTCTCTCCTCCCTCTGTGCAGACAAGGTCGCTGATGCTCTGCTGGGAATCTTCACAAGAGTGGGATTCCTGGCCGAACTCATTAGCGATCAAGGCCCTCAGTTTGTATCTGACTTGATGCACGCTCTCTGTCAGAAAATACAGATGACGCATATCATGGCCAGTCCTTACCATCCACAAACGAATGGCTTGTTCGAGTGTTTCAATGGTACCCTGAAACAAATGCTGCGCACCTTTGTGGAGTTCCAGGGTAAGGACTGGGAAAGGTACCTGCCTCGTCTGCTGTTCGCTTACAGAGAGGTGCCCCAGGAATCCACAGGCTTTTCGCCATTTGAGCTGTTGTACGGACGGAGGGTAAGAGGACCCCTGGAACTAATCCGTGAGACCTGGGGGGGCAAGATCGCCGACCCAGAGGTCTCTGTGGTGGATTACGTCCTGAGATTCCGGGATAAGATTGAGACGCTGGTGGGGATTGTGCGGGAAAAAATGGCCAAGGCCCAGACCAAGCAGAAACGTTGGTATGACCGCAATGCTAGGGAGCGGGCATACAACGTTGGGCAGCTGGTGTATGTTCTGCTCCCCTTGCGGCAGAACAAACTCCAGGCCGCATGGGAAGGCCCATACCCAATTACCCAGCGTCTGAATGACGTTACATACCTAGTCCGGTTGGGAGAAGGGAGTAGACGACAGAAGGCCTTCCACGTGAACATGATTAAAGCCCAACATGAGCGCACGGCCTATGCCATACTGGTCTGCAGCAGGCCTGAAGAGGCTGACCCACTCCTAGGCTTGTTAGCTGACACCAGGGAAGTCAACTCCGACCTCCTGATAAACCCCAACCTTACCCCCACACAGGTACCTGGGCTGAAGGAAGTGCTGGCAGTCCATGGGAGCCGGTTTACGGGGAAACCGGGGTGGACGGACCTCGCTGTCCACCTGGTGGACACTGGGGCACATCCCCCAATTAAACAGTTGGCCTATCGCGTCCTGGACACCAGAATGTGAGAGGGCCTTTCAGGCTCTGAAGGAGGCACTGGCTAACGCCTCTGTGCTACAGGCTCCCGACTTCACCCGCCGTTTCTTAGTGCAGACTGATGCCTCTGCCTATGGGTTGGGTGCAGTCCTGAGCCAAGTGGATGACACCGGAGAGGAACACCCCATCCTCTACCTGAGCCGGAAGCGGCTTCCCAGGGAAGTAGCCTACACCACGATCGAAAAGGAATGTCTCGCAATTGTGTTGTCTCTCCAGAAGCTGCAGACATACCTCTATGGGAGGCACTTCACGGTGATCACCGATCACAATCCCTTGAGCTGGCTAAGTCGTGTTGCTGGGGAAAATGGCAAGATACTTTGTTGGAGCTTAATCCTTCAGCAATATGATTTCACCATCCAGCACAAGAAAGGCAGCGCCCATGGTAATGCTGATGGTCTGTCCTGCCAAGCTGAGCCCGTAGGAGTGAGTTGCGTCAGGGCGGGAATCGCATTCCCCTCCCATGCAACCACCCAGGGGGGAGATGTGATGATATCACGCGTGAGACACACACGAAGTAATGATATCACGCACAAAGCAAGACTGACTCCATCTTGGAGGGGGAGCTACTTAAATGGCTGCTAAGTTTTGTTCTTTTTTTTCTCCTTTTAACACTGCCAGTCCTCATTTACACCCCCTCCCTCTCTGGCCAGATCAACCTCAAAGGGGGCCATCTGATCATGGTCTATAACTGGTCAGAAAAAAGGGCCTTGTTCGCTTATCTTAAATAAGCATACACCAAACTGATGTTTGGACATGCGATCCCATAAATTACCCAGGCACGCTAACCTTAGGATGACCCTCTCCCTGTGTTAAAACTTACCCAAAAAATATATATATTCATAATTCCCATTAGAAGTATGCCATAGGGATAAAACATACATATTTGAATATAGAATTTCAGCCCGGATAATTCAAGTATAAACATTCACCCCTTGTTACCCAAGGAGGGATAGAACTAGTCTATTCCCTCCCCAGGGTCCTAGAAGGTCTCAGCACTCTAATGTTTGGAGTCATTTGAAAGCTTTATGCATGCTGAGATTGAATTCCTTACTGGGAGATTTGCCAGGTGGCCCAATCTTGAAATATGCTTTTCATGCACAATGCATGAATTATGACACAGGTATCGCAACGGCCCGCCCTGGACATTGTCTAAGAAAACACCCACTCATGCGAATGGCCAGAGGTACAGTCAGGTCCATAAATATTGGGACATGGACACAATTCTTATCTCTTTGGCTCTATACACCACCACAATGGATTTGAAATGAAACAAACAAGATGTGCTTTAATTGCAGATTTTGAGCTTTAATTTGAGGGTATGTACATCCAAATCAGGTGAACGGTGTAGGAATTACAACAGTTTGTATATGTGCCTCCCACTTTTTAAGGGACTAAAAGTAATGGGACAGATTAACAATCATAAATCAAACTTTCACTTTTTAATACTTGGTTGCAAATCCTTTGCAGTCAATTACAGCCTGAAGTCTGGAACACATAGACATCACCATACGCTGGGTTTCATCCCTGGTGATGCTCTGCCAGGCTTCTACTGCAACTGTCTTCAGTTCCTGCTTGTTCTTGGGACATTTTCCCTTCAGTTTTGTCTTCAGCAAGTGAAATACATGCTCAATTGGATTCAGGCCAGATGATTGACTTGGCCATTGCATAACATTCCACTTCTTTCCCTTAAAAAACTCTTTGGTTGCTTTCGCAGTATGCTTCGGGTCATTGTCCATCTGCACTGTGAAGCGCCGTCCAATGAGTTCTGAAGCATTTGGCTGAATATGAGCAGATGATATTGCCCAAAACACTTCAGAATTCATCCTACTGCTTTTGTCAGCAGTCACATCATCAATAAATACAAGAGAACCAGTTCCATTGGCAGCCATGCATGCCCACACCATGATACTACCACCACCATGCTTCACTGATGAGGTGGTATGCTTTGGATCATGAGCAGTTCCTTTCCTTCTCCATACTCTTCTCTTCCCATCACTCTTGTACAAGTTGATCTTGTTCTCATCTGTACATAGGATGTTGTTCCAGAACTGTGAAGGCTTTTTTAGATGTTGTTTGGCAAACTCTAATCTGGCCTTCCTGTTTTTGAGGCTCACCAATGGTTTACATCTTGTGGTGATCCCTCTGTATTCACTCTGGTGAAGTCTTCTCTTGATTGTTGACTTTGACACGCATACACCTACCTCCTGGAGAGTGTTCTTGATCTAGCCAACTGTTGTGAAGGGTGTTCTCTTAACCAGGGAAAGAATTCTTCGGTCATCCACCACAGTTGTTTTCCATGGTCTTCCGGGTCTTTTGGTGTTGCTGAGCTCACCGATGCGTTCTTTCTTTTTAAGGATGTTCCAAACAGTTGATTTGGCCACACCTAATGTTTTTGCTATCTCTCTGGTGGGTTTGTTTTGTTTTTTCAGCCTAATGATGGCTTGCTTCACTGATAGTGACAGCTCTTTGGATCTCATATTGAGAGTTGACAGCAACAGATTCCAAATGCAAATAGCACACTTGAAATTAACTATGGACCTTTTATCTGCTCCTTGTAAATGGGAGAATGATGGAATAACACACACCTGGCCATGGAACAGCTGAGCAGCCAATTGTCCCATTACTTTTGGTCCCTTAAAAAGTGGGAGGCACATATACAAACTGGTGTAATTCCTACACCATTCACCTGATTTGGATGTAAATACCCTCAAATTAAAGCTGAAAGTTTGCAGTTAAAGCACATCTTGTTCGTTTCATTTCAAATCCATTGTGGTGGTGTATAGCAGGGCTTGACAAATTTGCCTTGAATCTAGGAGCCAGCTAAAAAAGTTAGGAGCCAGTTTTTCATAGAGCAGCCAGTCAATAACTCCACCGTTACATCAGGGTTATAAGCTGGCCAGAAAGAGTGACACTAAAATATCTGTTATGGGGGAAACTCCTTATTATGCCAAATGCATCGTGACTGCGGCATGTAAAACGCCCTCATCTGCTGCCTAAGGGAGGCCAATGGTGGGTGGCAAAAACATGTCTCTACTGCACATTTTTACCACCCAACTTGTACATCTAAACAAAGCCTTAGTGACATTGTAAATAAAATACAAAAAAAAGGTGAAAAGTATTCCAGCGCTGCTGAACTTCTGCTGCCTCTTTGCAGCCACTTCCTGCCTACATGTGTGTCCCCCACAGTGACTTTTTATTGCTCTGGCGGGTTTCCGGTCACCATGAAATACTGGAGCCCAGCTGCACATAGAGTGGTAATTGTTGATGGTACACAGGGCTTTATCACAATTTTGTTGCTTAGAATAAAGGTCACTTTTCTCGCGGTGTGACATCAACTTTCATATTATACAAAAAAAAAAATGGGCTAATTTTATTGTTTAGTTTTTTTTTATTCATTAAAAGTGTATTTTTTCCAAATAATTGTGCTTGAAAGACCGCTGCGCAAATACCATGTGACATAAAATATTGCAGCAACCGCCATTTTATTCTCTAGGGTCTCTGCTAAAAAATAATATATAATGTTTGGGGGTCCAAGTCATTTTCTAGCAGAAAACACTGGATATTTAATTGTAAGTCACTAATGTGAGAGAGGGTTTAGTCTTTAAATGGTTAAACTTTCCTGATAGCCCGGAGATCATTGCTTTGAAAGAACGAGAAGATACATTGTTGTTCCTTTATTCTCCTAACTCTCAACAACTATCCGGGCAGCCTGTTTGTTACTTTTCTTCATTCTAAGTAGAAACAAATATCCCGGGCAGCCGCCAAGTGTAACAGCTGTTAGATGAAGCAGAGAACTCTCGGCTCTCGCTGAATCTGACAGCTGTTTTACCATAGTGATAGAAGGAACGGCTGACACTCGCCAGGACGCGATTTCTGGTCGCCATGGCGACCTGGCGCCTGGGGTTTGTCGAGGCCTGGTGTATAGAGCCAAAAAGATTAGAATTGTGTCGATGTCCCAATATTTATGGACCTGACTTTATATGCATATCTCCGTTTGTGCTCACCGAGAGCCCTGGGCCCTGTACTAACGATCGGGACCTCGATTTCCTGTTTCCTCTCACTGGCTACCACAATGATCAGTCACTGTGAAGCCGGCCCCTGTGTTTTTTCTTTCTGTGAATGGAGAGGAAAGATACTATGTATCTCTCTCTTTCCTTGCAGAAAGAAAAAAATGTGTTTGTAAAAAAGTAAAAAGAAAGAAAAAATACCTAGATCAAGGTTTGATCTAGGTCAGTGCCAGGGTTAGAGCTTAGATCAAGTAAGGGTCAAAGGTCAAAGTCAGGGTCAGTATATTTTGGGCAGGATTTTTTTTTTTTAAATTAGCATCCACGTCAGTGTGTTTTAGGTAGGACAGAACAAAAAAAAAAGCAAAATGCACACTATTGCTTCTGGGCTGTACTACGGGTACAAACAAAAACTGACATACACATATGTGTTTTGGGTTGCTCTTTGGTGGTAGTTATGGTAGTAACAAGAAATATACATATACATTTAAAAAACAATGATTTTTTTTTACTATTTTGGGACAGTTTTTGACAGTAAAAAAATAAATAAATAAAAATCAGGAGATATCTATAACTATTTACTACCAAATGAAAGCCCAATTTGTCCTGAAAAAAAAAACGCGGTATAATCTACCTGGATGCACAAAGTAATTGTGATGATCTGTATGGCTTTACTAACATGTCAAAATGAAAAATTGTGCTTAGGCATTTAGATTAGTTTTACCCTTAGGCATGAAGGGGTTAAGGTGAAATGATCATGTGAATCCTGCCAATTGCCAAAAACTGGTATATATATATGGATACATTATAATTACTATTCCTGGTAACCACAGATCTTGGACGTGGGGCTTTGACATGCTTGTTTTTTGTGAGCACTGGCAGCAAGATTTTTCCTGCCTTGAGGAACATCGGATTTATTTCCTGTCTTAGGGGGCAGCTTCTAGTCTTTACAGTTACAGATTTCCTATACTGCTATGTGAAATGTTTGGTGCAAATCTCACCTTATATCAGATATATACATCAGCTTCATACATACCCGTATAGTCCCTTGCTAGACTTTTCCACACCTCCCATTGACATACTACCTTGCCAGATCTCTCATTAGCATACCATAGCCAAGCCTGATGTGCCTTGCCTCATGTGTCCTCTTGGTATGTTCACGCATGGTCCCTTGTAGGCCGTGAATGTGCCACCATTCCGCCTCCATGATTATGTTAGTTCTGAATTTTTAGCTTCAGTTTGCTCTGGTTGGTGTTCAATTCACCCCCCATTTTGTAAGATGTCTGAATCCCCCTGAGGAAGATTTTTTAGTGTAATCAAAATGCGTTGGGGTCCTCTAAGCAGGAATCTGTTTTTGGACATTCCCATATATCAACCTGCATTGTTTATGGACATCATTAATTGTACTAACTGGGGTTACTGATACTAGAACTCATATTTTAAACAGCACTTTTTTATTCTTTTTTTAATTGTATCTTAACATTTGTACTAATAAACACGTATTTATATGTCCTGTGTACTGACTGAAATTTTGCTGTATTTAGTATAAATAGACTTATGGGCACCATTTTGTTATACAGTATCTCACAAAATTGAGTGCACCCCTCACGTTTTTGTAAATATTTTATTATATCTGTGACAACACTGAAGAAATGACACTTTGCTACAATGTAAAGTAGTGAGTGTAGAGCTTGTATAACAGTGTAAATTTGCTGTCCCCTCACAATAATTCAACACGCAGTCATTAATGTCTAAACCGCTGGCAACAAAAGTGAGTACACCCCTAAGTGAAAATGTCCAAATTGGCCCCAAAGTGTCAATATGTTGTGTGGCCACCAGGGGCGTAACCAGGGGGTGGCTATCAGGGCTGCAGCCCCAAATGTCACCACCACAGCCCGAGTGTCATGAGGGTCCCTAATGGCGGGTCCGTGGCTCTATCAAGTTGCCCGCCTGGCGAGCAAGCAGCTTGACAGAGCCGCGAGCGGGCGGCTTGACAGAGCCACGAGCGGGTGGCTTGCCAGAGGCGCGAGCGGGCGGCTTGACAGAGCCACGGGCAGGGCCGGACTGTAGTTGGATACCGGGAGGTTTCCCGGTAGGCCGACTGCCCTGGGGCCCCTTCCAGCTGTGGCTGCAGCGGCAGCCAGGGCGGATCCATGTGCAGAGTCCTCCTTCCCTCCCTGCACTTAGTACATCACAGCGGTCTCCCGCTGTGTCACTATAGAGCAGGAATATCCGGCAGCCGGCCACTGTAGCAAAGCTCTGCCTCCTTGACGTGATAGATGAAACACTGTCCAATGCCGGGAAATTCAAACAGTATTCCCTCTATCACGTCTAGGAGGCGGAGCTTTGCTACAGTGGCCGGCTGCCGGATATTTCAAATCCCTGCTCTATGGTGACACAGGGGGAGACCACTGTGAGTAATCCATGCACTGGCGAGGCTGCATATGGGCACTGATGTGGGTACAGCTGGGCACATGATGGCTGCATATGGGCACTGATGAGGCTACAGAAGGGCACATGATGGCTGCATGTGGGCACTGATGAGGCTACAGATTGGGAACATGACGGCTGCATATGGGCACTGATGAGGCTACAGATGGGCACATGATGGCTGCATATGGTCACTGATGAGGCTACAGATGGGCACATGATGGCTGCATATGGGCACTGATGAGACTGCAGATGAGCACGATGGCTGCAGATGGGCACTGATGATACTACAGATGGGCACATGATGGCTGCATATGGGCACTGATGAGACTACAGGTGGGCACATGATGGCTGCATATAGTCACTGGCGAGGCTGCAGATGGTCACAGCAAGGCTGCATATGGGCACTGATGAGGCTGCAGGAGGGACACTCCGCTAGGGGACACCTGTGTAAGGAGGGACACTCACCGCTGGGGGACACCTGTGTAAGGAGGGGCACTCCGCTGGGGGACAGCTGTGTAAAGAGGGACACTCCGCTGGGGGGCACCTGTGATGTAAGGAGGAACTCCCCTGGGGGCACCTGATGGAAGGAGGGACTCCGCTGGGGGCACCTGATGGAAGGAGGGACTCCGCTGCGAACACCTGATGGCATCTGGTAGCAGGCGACAGTGGCAAGTGACACGCTTGGGGCTCCCACTGATTCTGGTGAGTAGAACTATTTCATTTTATATTACAATGTAATATTCTTCCTTCTCTTCTCTTTCCTTCCCTTCCCTTCCCTCCCTAGCTTTCTTTCTTCTTTCCTCCATCCGTCATTCATCTCAGATGCGAACCACGCCCCCGAAAGCCACGCGCACTATTTCATTTAGACCACACCCATTTTTCACTGATTCCTTCGGACTAGAGCCCCTGGTCTTTTTCCAACCTAGCAACGCCCCTGGTGGCCACTATTATTTTCCAGCATTGGCTTAACCCTCGTGGACATGGAGTTCACCAGAGCTTCACAGGTTGCCACTGGAGTCCTCTTTCACTTCTCCATGACGACATCACAGAGCTGGTGGATGTTAGAGACCTTGCGCTCCATAACATTCCATTTTAAGATGCCCTACAGGTGCTCAATAGGGTTTAGGTCTGGAGACATGCTTGGCCAGTCCATCACTTTTACCCTCAGCTTCTTTAGCAAGGCAGTGGTCATCTTGGAGGTGTGTTTGGAGTACACAGCTCAGCATCACAGGACACAGTATACAGCTCAGCATCACAGGATACAGTATACAGCTCAGCATCACAGGACACAGTATACAGCTCAGCATCACAGGACACAGTATACAGCTCAGTATCACAGGACACAGTATACAGTTCAGCATCACAGTTGGGGTATATAGCAGCCAGTATCACAGACAGGACACAGTATAGAGCCCCAGCATCACAGGTGGGGTATATAGCAGCCCTTATCACAGGTGGGGGTAAATTGCAGCCAGTATCACAGGTGGGGTAAATTGCAGCTAATAACACAGGTGGGGTATATTGCAGCCAATATCACAGGACACAGTATACAGCCCCAGTATCACAGGTGGGGGTAAATTGCAGCCAGTATCACAGGTGGGGTAAATTGCAGCCAATATCACAGGTGGGGTAAATTGCAGCCAATATCACAGGTAGGGGTGAATTGCAGCCATTATGACAGGTAGGGGAAAATTTCAGCCAATAACACAGGTGGGGGTAAATTGCAGCCAATAACACAGGTGGGGTAAATTGCAGCCAGTATCACAGGTAGGGGAAAATTTCAGCCAATAACACAGGTGGGGGTAAATTGCAGCCAGTATCACAGGTGGGAGTAAATTGCAGCCATTATTATTATTATTATTATTATACAGGATTTATATAGCGCCAACAATTTACGCAGCGCTTTACAACTTGAGGGTAGACAGTACAAATACAATACACTTAAATACAGTAG
This sequence comes from Glandirana rugosa, assembly GCA_018402905.1. NCBI lineage: Eukaryota > Metazoa > Chordata > Amphibia > Anura > Ranidae > Glandirana > Glandirana rugosa. The sequence goes on from BLSH010340300.1 coordinate 71,611, forward strand.
GAATCAGAGGGCCCTGCTCGTTAGAGCTTACAATCTAAAAGGGAAGGTCAAGAGATACAAGAGGTAATAACTGTGGGGGATGTGCTAATAGAGAAGATAAATGTATAGTTGTTAGGTGGGAGCCAGATAGGCTTCTCTGAAGAGATACGTTTTCAGGGATCGTCAATATCACAGGTGGGGTAAATTGCAGCCAGTATCACAGGACACAGTATAGAGCCCCATCATCACAGGTAGGGGTATATAGCAGCCAGTATCACAGATGAGGTAAATTGCAGCCAATAAAACAGGAGGGATAAATTGCAGCCACTATCACAGGTGGGGTAAATTGCAGCCAATATCACAGGTAGGGGTAAATTGCAGCCAATATCACAGGTAGGGGTAAATTGCAGCCAATATCACAGGTAGGGGTAAATTGTAGCCAGTATAACAGGTAGGGGTAAATTGCAGCCAATATCACAGGTAGGGGTAAATTGCAGCCAGTATTACAGGTAGGGGTAAATTGCAGCCAATATCACAGGTAGGGATAAATTGCAGCCAGTATCACAGGTCAGGGTAACTTGCAGCCAATATCACAGGTAGGGGTAAATTGCAGCCAGTATGACAGGTAGGGGTAAATTGCAGCCAATAACACAGGTGGGGTAAATTGCAGCCAGTATCACAGGTAGGGGTAAATTGCAGCCAATAACACAGGTGGGGGTAAATTGCAGCTAGTATCACAGGTGGGGTAAATTGCAGCCAATATCACAGGTGGGAGTAAATTGCAGCCAATATCACAGGTGGGGTAAATTGTAGCCAATAACACAGGTGGGGTAAATTGCAACCAGTATCACAGGACACAGTATAGAGCCCCAGCATCACATGTAGGGGTATATAGTAGCCAGTATCACAGGTGGGGTAAAATGCAGCCAATAACACAGTGCACTATGTTAATTTTAAATTAACTTTTTTTTTTAAGGGGACCTTATTATTAATTTTTTTTTTGGGGTGGGTGGTGCAGCCCGCCACTGCATTCATGGTTCCCTCATAGAACTGTAGCTCCCTAGTGCTGGCAACACTCATGCAGCCCCAGACCATGACACTCCCACCACCATGCTTGACCGTAGGAAAGACACTCTTTGTACTCCTCACGTGGTTGCCGCCACACACGCTTGACACCATCTGAACCAAATAAGTTTATCTTGGTCTCATCAGGCCACAGGACATGGTTCCAGTAATCCATGTCCTTAGTCTGCTTGTCTTCAGCAAACTGTTTGCACACTTTCTTGTGCATCATCTTACGAAGAGGCTTTCTTCTGGGATGACAGCCATGCAGACCAATTTGATGCAGTGTGTGACGTATGGTCTGAGCACTGACAGGCTGACCCCCCCACCCCTTCAACCTTTGCAGCGATGCTGGCAGCACTCATACATCTATTTCCCAAACACAACTTGGCATATGATGCTGAACACGTTCACTCAACTTCTTTGGCCGACCATGGCGACCATAGCCTATGCCATCTTTATGTAGAGCAACCATTCTTTTTTTCAGATCCTCAGAGAGTTATTTGCCATGAGGTGCCATGGTGAACTTCCAGTGACCAGTATGAGAGAGTAAGAGCAATAACACCAAATTTAACATACCTGCTCCCCATCCACACCTGAGACCTTGTAACTCTAACCAGTCACATTACACTGGGAGGGAAAATGGCTAATTGGGCCCAGTAGGGGTGTACTCACTTTTGTTGCCAGCTGTTTAGATATTAATGGCTGTGTGTTGAGTTATTTTGCGGGGGGACAGCAAATGTACACTGTTATACAAGCTGTACACTCACTAATTTACATTGTAGCAAAGTTTTATTTCTTCAGTGTTGTCACATGAAAAGATAGAATAAAATATTTACAAAAATGTGAGAGGCATACTCACTTTTGTTAGATACTGTACATTATTATTACTATACAGGATTTATATAGCACCAACAGTTGCACAGCGCTTTACATATAACTTTAGCTTAGTGTTTCTAAACCCTTGCATATACCCCATGAGGTGAATAGCCTAAGGGTCTTTCACACATACGGACCGTTCGTCCATTTTCTATCCATCCGTTGACGGATGAAAAACAGACGTCAATACATCTCTATGGAAAAACGGATCACAACAGATGATAATCTATTTTCATCCGTTTTCATCCGCTTCTGTCAACATCTGTTTTTTTGAATGGATGAAATCCCTATTTTTCATTCGTCAAAAAAACAGATCGGACAAAAAACGGATGTAAGCGGACGAACGATCCGTTCTTTGCATGAAAAAAAAATGACTCGGGACTCAAGTGGTTGAGGACTCTAGCTGGCAGATGTAAAAACAGATGAAAAATGGATGAAAAACTGATGTAAACTTCATCCGTTTTTTCTTTGAAAAAAAGTGACTGAACTGATCAAACGAATGGTCCGTATGTGTGAAAGAACCCTTAGGTTATACACAGAGATGAAACAAATCCTAAGTTGTCATAAGTTGTATCTGTTTATCTACAGCCCTCTCTCATCTTACACAGCATTTCTCAGCTGCAGAAGGCAGGGGGCAGGGATCTGATGTCACACACTGCATAGCATAGAGCAGAATTGAGTGTAATCTGAGACCTGAGTGGAGGGAATGGACACACACACTCTACACATTCTCAAACATGCACGGTTGAGGCTGTCTATCACCTGCTATGTGCTGGTGGGGGGTCACATTCCAGAATTGCCAGGTGTTGGCATAGAATGTCAGAAGTGACTCATATAGCAAAGGAATGAGAGAGGAGATAGAAATCTTACTAGGTGCTTTGAATAGAGGAAGGAAATGCTTTGTTCATTATTACTTTAGAGGTTTACAACCACTCTAATATACACTGTGGTATTCAGAGGCGGCCCTTTAATTAGGCAAATTAGGCGGTTGCCTAAGGCCTCGCACCCACAGGGGCCTCGCGGCAGCCTAGTTTGCCTTATTAAAGATCTGCCTCTGCTAGCAGCAGAGATCCCTTGCCATCAGCTTAGCGCCGAGTCCGTTCATTGATACAGGGAGAGGAAAACAGGCTGCGAGTGGGAAGAGTTTACCGTGTGATCGGAGCTCACTGAGAGCTCCGATCACAGCCACAGAGAGACGCTCAGCTCATCAGAGCCACTGCTGACCCCCCCCCCCCCCATCCTGCAGACAGCACAGCCAGACAGGAGAGAGCTGCTTCTAATCCTCCTCCCTGTCCTCTCCTCCTGTGTCTGCCCCGCCCACACTCCCAGACACACAGTGTTCTACCTAAGAGAAGGGGATGTGGGCGCGGGAAGATTAAAGCTTCAAGCCCAGCAAATGTAAAGGGAATATGGAGTCTGATCCATCCATCCAGTCCCTCCTGCCTCCGAGTGAGTACTGTGATGTGGGGGTGCCTCTCTGTCTCTCCCCCTCTCTCTCCCCTCCCCCTCTTCTCTCTGTCTCTCTTCTCTCTCCCCTTCTCTCTCTCTCTGTCCTCTCTCTCTTCTCTCCCCCAATCTCTCTCTTCTCTCTCCCCCCTTCTCTCTCTCTCTGTCTTTCTCTCCCCCCGATCTCTCTCTTCTCTCTCCCCCCTTCTCTCTCTCTCTCTCCTCTTTCTCTCTTCTCTCCCCCTTCTCTCTCTTCTCTCTCTCTCTCCCTCTACTCTCTCTGTTCTCTCTCTCTTCTCTCTCTCCTCTCTCTCTCTTCTCTCTCTCCTCTCCCTCTTCTCTCTCCCCTTCTCTCTCTTCTCTCTCTCTCTTCTCTCTCCCCCTTCTCTCTGTTCTCTCTCCCCCCTTCTCTCTCTCTGTTAGGTACCTGGTAGTGAGCCTGACGGTCGGGGGTGGCCTCTCCTACGACTCTGGTTCGTGGGACCGCTGGAGTTGGGACATCGGCCACAGGAGCACGGTGGGGTAAGAGTGCCTGTAGAAGTCCAAGAGTATCCATCAGCAGTGGTCAGGAGATGTGCTGGAAGGGAGCTGGTGTTCAGAGCAGGATACTTCATGGGACCAGATGGTCGCAGCCACAGCAGCAGAGTCAGGGACGAGCAGGGTCGGCAACGGGCTGGCAGCAGAAGTACAGAAGGATCAAGCAATCGGGTGGTCGTAGGCAAGCCGGGGGTCGGTACGAGTTCAGGCAAGGTCGGGACGGGCCGGGTCACAGGAACAGATAACAGGTCGCTCCGGAAAACAGGTCACACGCTGTAGATCAGACAGCACTCGTTGCAGGGTGTGCACAGCTGAAGTAGAGCCATTTGGCGCCGAACGTGCGTGAATGCGCAAATAGTGCCCAAAAAGTCTCTCTCTCTCTCTCTGCCCTTCTCTCTCCCCCTTCTCTCTCTCTCTTCTCTCCCCACTTCTCTCTCTCTTCTCTCCTCCTCCTCTTCTCTCTCTCTTCTCTCTCCTCTCTCTCTTCTCTCCTCTCTCTCTCTCTCCTCTCTCTCGCTTTTCTCTCTCCTCTCTCTTCTCTCTCTCTCTCTTCTCTCCTCCTCTTCTCTCTCTCTCTTCTTTCCTCTCTCTTCCTCCTCTCTCTCTCTCTTCTCTCTCTCTCTCTCTTGCTTCTCTCTCTCCTCTCTCTCTCTCTTGTCTCTCCTCTCTCTCTTCTCTTTTCTCCTCTCTCTTCTCTCTCTCTTGTCTCTCCTC
>BLSH010340300.1:83599-108728 GCA_018402905.1 Glandirana rugosa
AGAGTGGTAGGCATTTGCGCGGGTGAAAACGCGTTTGGTTAGTTATTTGCGGCTAACGTTAAAAAAAATAGCATTTATACTCCTTAATATATTTAGCCGGTTTTTGCCACTTTTTTTTACAAAAAAATATAAAAAAAAAAACCAAAACTTAAAATCGTTTTTCATTCTTTAAACCCAAAAAAACGTTTTACCAGCGAGAAGAAAACAAATATCGCCGCTAGTCTTTACTGCGTCTCCGCTAGTTCATGTATCAATGTATCAGTCACTCCAACCTTTTTCTGTGCTCAGGTAGTTCAGGTTGGGTACACACACAAAAAAATACAGTCAAAATAAATGTAACATATAGGGGGTTACAACACCAGGGAATCCACACGTAGATTATTAAAAAACTTTAATAGATATGATGGTCGTCTTTGGTGACAAAAACCTTCTCTTAAGGTGTAAGAGTGACGAGAATGGCATTTCTTTGGGGACGCGTAAAATTCCAATTTGGCGGAAAGAAAGTAAGAGTCGCTTACCGGCGCACAGAAGTACAAAAGGGAACGCGACTTATCAAAACGGGGATATCGCCCCAGAACATTGGGGGATATACAATGTAAATAAAACTGACATAAAAAAACACACACATGGGTTGGACTTGATGGACTCGTGTCTTTTTCCAACCTCACTGACTATGTAACTATGTACTTGATCGCCTCTGCGTCATTTCTGATCGCCGCTATAAACAAAAGAAGAGCGACCATTTTGCAAAAAAACCCAAATTTCTTACTTTTTGCTAAAATTCAAAACCAAAAAAAAAAATATAAAAAAACATTTTTTTTCACCGTTTTTGGCCGATTTATATAATTCCTCATATTTACGATAAAAAAAATTGCAATCGGCGTTTATTGATTGGTTTGCGCAAAAGTGGGCGCGTTTACGGATGGTGAGAATTCATTTCTGGGGTTTTTATTTTTTTTGTATTTTTTACTAGTAATGGCGGCGATCTGCGATTTTTAGCGGCAATACGATATTGGGGGGGACATTTCGGAACATTTTGACACTTTTTTGGGACCAATGACATTTATTCAGCGATCAGAAATTTAAATGTCCACTGATTACTGTATAAATGTCACTGGCAGTGAAGGGGTTAACCTGCAGGGGGAGAGCTAGGGGTTAATAGTGTTCCCTGGGTGTGTTCTTACTGTGGTGGGGTTGGGGGAGATCTCTTAATCTTTAAAACGGCGTCCCACATTGGTCGACTTGTCTCTATTCTTACCCACACTGTATAAATGTTTATAGATAGTACCAACGTTTCCTTGCTAGGCTATACCCCCGGTGGATGCTGGATAGGGCCATCCATATTGCCAACTCTACAGATAGGATTCATTTGTTGAGGGGTAAGAGAAGGAATGGAAGGGCTACACTTGAGGAAAACAATACATTCAACAAAAGGTTAAATTTGAGTACCCCATTTAGTTCAGAATTTGGTGAAATCAGAATTATCATACATAAGTATTTGCCTATTCTCCATGAGGATTCCACTTGTGCTGACCTTTTGAAAGATGGCGTCAACATAGTATCTAGACGAGCCCCACACTGGGTAATTATCTTTCCCCAAGTCTGTTTGAACCCACAAAGATACAGCCCTATACTTGGTTACACTTCAGAGGCAATTTTCGTTGTGGTAGTACTTGTTGTCCTTGTTGTGATCATATTATTGGAGGAGAAATTGTACGATCTAATTCTACCAACAAAGAACATAAAATTCGATCATTTTATAATTGTAATACTAAATATGTGGTGTACATTATCACGTGCAAACTATGTAACATCCAATATATTGGTCGAACAACAAGGAGACTAAGAGACAGGTTCTATGAACATTTATACAGTGTGGGTAAGAATAGAGACAAGTCGACCAATGTGGGACGCCGTTTTAACGATTCACATGGGGGTGATATTTCTGCAGTGGGAGTATAAATCTTGGAGAAAGTGGTTTTGCCTAAAAGGGGAGGCAATATTTTCAAACTGTTGTGTAGGAGAGAAGCGTTTTGGATTTTTTATTTCAAAACTCGTATTCCATATGGCTTGAACTATGAATGGGATATCACCCATTTTTATGAGTAAGTACAGATTGCTTACCTCCTGCGCAAATATGTTTGTAAATCCACAATCTTACAACTTGGAACTTAGTCTGATTTCACCTTATCTTCCCTGTCTCTACCCCCTTTATCCCCTTTATCCCCTCTCCCCTCCCTCTCCCCTCCTTCCCCCCCCCCCTTCCTTCACCCTCCATTGCAGTACATCCTTGTGATTTAGGGAATACATGTGCGTGTGCTGTTTTATTGGTTTAAAACAGCACACTCTAGGATGCTGCATTTGTTAGGAGCTACATATCGTACCAATAAGATCTGACATTGTGCTGATCAAGAAGAGGTTTATTTTGTGTCCACACATATTTTAGGACCTCAGTTGATTGATATCCCTTTATGACAACATAGAGGAGATGGACTGTTGGCCTTCTTTACATCACGCTGACACATGTCCCATGTCCCATTTTCCAAATGGATAGATATCCATATATGATGTACAATATAATAAAAATAAATAATGGACTTTGATTTTGATTATTATAAGTCTGCCTTTTAGGTTTTTGCACGTTTTGCAAGTGTAGCAATTTCAGTAGTCCTGCAATATATTTATTTTTTTGTCAGTAGGGGAGTGGATATAATAATATGGGTACTCGGTCGGCTGCAGGTATTTGTAGTGGTTTACTACCGATTATTGTATATGGTCGCTGTTGGTGCAATTCTAGCCATATACATTCAGATGGCTTGCTTTTCTTTCTTTCTTCTTATACTTTAGTCTCACATGAATTTGATTAATATATGTCACAAGAGTGAGGGCTTTTTTGATATATGTCCCATACATCTACTGCTCTCCATGCCATAGGGACTGGATGGGTGCCTGTTGCGATGTTTTGTGGCATGTGCAGTGGAGGCACAGGAGTATCGCTTTGAACGGTTACGAGTAATGGCTTGATTTCCCCTCACACATAGGACTATCTGAGTATTGCCTTTGGACGGCTATGAGCAATGGTTTGGGATTTACCCCCCATTCACAGGACGATTTGACCGGACAGCTACTCTTATATGATCTAAGTAGAGGGCCATTTGCTGCGAATAATGATCACCTGCCTAGATCTGTTTTTGAAAATTGTTTTGAATCGCTGTAGTCCCTTGACACATGTGTCCTATATATTTATCAATCTGTATGTTACAAAGGATCGGATGGGTGTCTGTTGTGGTGCCTGGAGCGTGTGTAGAGTAAGTACTGTTTCCACTAAATATCGCTCTTGGACGGTTGTTAGCAATGGTTTGGAATTTTGCCCCACAGACAGGAAGATCTGATTGATAAAATGATTCCCATAAGAGCTAGCTTAAAATTTTAAGAAGAGCTCCACCTACTGTGGCTTTTGATCATCTATCTAGACCTGTTTGGATTTTTCCAACTCATTGTAGTTGTTGGGACATACACATATAATATTTTGAGGTGTCTACAGCCGATCGGATCGGTCGGTGTAGTTCATGGATAGAAATCTAGATCTGTGTAAGTATCCCGGGCATATCAGATGGGCGTTTGTTGCGGTGTTCGCAGCGTATGTAGTGGTGATATCTTCCCAGTGAGCATTGCTTTGGAATGGTAGTAATGGTTTGGGATTTTGCCCCATAGACAGGACGATCTGACTGAAAAAGCGGCTCTAATACGATCTAGTTTGAAGCAGAATGCCACTTGTTGTGGCTATTGCACATTTGCCCAGATTTGTCTTGATCTCTTTAACTGGTTGTATTTGTTGGGACATACACATACAGTTTGTAGCCAATTGGATTGGTTGGTGTAGTTTATTTTTCACATAGTACTTTTTTTTTTTTTGTTTTATAAAAATATATATATATATATCAAAATCCAGGTTTGTGTCAGCATCCCGGGTATGTGAACTGAGACTGCATGCAGCAACAATTAAGCATTGGTATATAAATCAATTAGGATATGTGTATATATATATTTTTTTTTTTATATGTTGCTGCTTGCCGTCCAGGGATGAATTTGGGATCTCATCCAGTTTATGTACCACCACAATTTATACACTATACATTAACATACATGCGGATCACACCTATATTAAAAGATTTGATTCTCTATGTTTTATTTTTTATTTTTGTCTCAATTGTATATGCATGTTTTGTAACCGTGTGTATGTGGTTGTTTATATATTTTTACTTACATTGTTGCATGGGATTACCATCTTAAAATTGTTTGCCTATGAAACCATATGTAGCAAATTTTTGGCAACGATGTTAACACAAGAGAAAAAATATTGTTCTTTTCTGTATATGTTCTTGGAATATGGGACATTATTTTAAACAGGGTTGTTTTTCATTGTTTCACATGCTCAGGTGCTGTGCATAATTATGCTAATTGTCATCAGCTGTTTTAGAGGGGGATGTGACTTTTTGAGTCTGAAGCCTCAAATAGCTGATCATTTGTGTACTGTCTTTGTAATGATTAAGCTTGTGGTATACGAGTGAAACGCGTCTACCTCCTTTCCTGTACATGGCTATTTGATGAATAACATTTCAAGCTGCTAAAATGTATTTGTGGAGTGCTGCCTACCTTTCCTTTTGAGTCTACATGCAATGCGGTGGCAAGCACCTACGTGGGTCTGGCTTGAGCAGTGTGTTCCTACCTTTAATTTCAAAGACAGTCAGTGCAGAATTAAAAAAAAAAATTCTAAATTACACACGCCAGCTCCATTGCTTCTACTAGCTTAGGGGGGTGTATTTTTTCCATTATCTGTGCCCCTTTCTGATGATCATGTGCTGGTCTATTTCTTCCATTTTGGGCACATGACCATTCCGCTCCTGCTTGCATGTTCTTCTGCCTTGGCTCAAGTCCCGGCCAGCCGCCTGCCCGCCTTTCTCCTTGCCTTCCCCGGCAGAGTGATTTTCCTCCGATCCCCTCCCAGTAGTAGCCGGGCACGGAGAGTGAGACTTGAGAGGCTGTGAGGCGGCTCAGGCAGAAGCAGTGACAGCAGAGAGAGGCAGCTGAGCTCAACTGACAGTGTCCAGCAGCAGGCACAGAGGGGAAGTGGATCTGATTTTGGGGCTGCCAGTGCCTTCAAGGCTTCAACATCGGTGCGCTTTGGGGGTGCCTGTGAATACATTGCACTGTGTCTGTCTCTCTGGCATAATGCATGGTATCATAGCTCACTGGCAGCAGGCATTCTATCATGGCTCTGGCTGGCAGTGCTCTGTCACAGACAGTGTCACATAACATGGCTACTAGGTGCTGATTTTGCTAACTTATTGTTCATAAGTATCAGCACCCACTGTGACAGTGCCAGCCAGAACCATGATAGAGTGCCTGCTGCCTGTGAGTTATCATAATGCTGATGATCTTAACCAGTTGCCAACTGCCCCATAGCAGAGTTACTGCTACAGGGTGGTTGCGCTGTGCAGGATCATGTATATATACGTGATCCTGCATTTCTGAGTATCAGAGCCGATCAGAGGGTCTGGCGGACTCGATGTCTGTCGTTACCCGCTGATCGTTTTGTACACAGGCAGAACAGCGGTCTGCCTGTGTAAACAAAGCAAATCACCATTTTGTCAGTATGGAAGACAGCAGGGACAGGGATCTATGCCTTCCCTTAGTAAAAGTACCTCCCCCACAAAAACACTGGTTAGGAACACATTTAACCCTTTGATCGCCCCTGATGATAACCCCTTCCCATCCAGTGTCATTAATACAGTGACAGTGCATATTTTTCAAACTGATCACTGTATTAGTATCACTGGTACCCACAAAGTGTCAAAAGTGTCACTTGGTGTCCAATTCGTCCTCCACAATATCGCAGTCCCGCCATAAGTCGATGATTGCTACAATTACTAGTAAAAAAAATATGTCCCCGGATTTAATTTTAAAAATCTGGTTTGTCATTGTGTCTGAACATGGAACACATCACCTGTGCCATCTGTTAGCATGTCAGATCACAGTATGTTAACACATGTCACTCCCTACATAACATATCTTGACACTCATCAGAGGTCCCCCGTGTTATAGGTGCTCATCAGTCCAGGATTTTGTAGGTGAGTCTTATTTACTAAAACTGGAAAGCAGAGATGCAAAATCTGGTGCACCTCTGCATGGTAGTCGATTAGCTTCTAACTTCAGTTTGCTCAATTAGGCTTTGACAAAAAACCTGGAAGCTGATTTGTTTCAATACAGAGCTGCACTTTTTACCCTTCAGTTTTTGTAAATCAGCCCCTTAGTGTTTTCTGGCTTTGTCCAATATGTGTATCAGGCTAACCAATCAAACTTCATATCATTAGAGCTGGGACATTTACTATACATGAGCTCACTGGGGTTGATTTACTAAAACTGGAGAGTGCAAATTTTGGTGCGACTCTGCATAGAAAAAACAATCAGATTCCAGGTTTCTTTGTCAAAGCTTAACAGGCTGAAGTTTAAGGAAATTGACCCCACTGTGTTTATCTGGTTTTATTATTTGTTTTTGTAGTGTTCTCACCCATATAGAATAAAGAAAAGTTTGAGATCACTTGTCTTTTTTTTTAAAACGGAGAACCTTTGCCTTTTGACCTTCAAAATAAACCAAATTAATATCCTCTGTATGTGCCCAGCTGCAATAAATAAAGTCTGGATTTTACGTCGGAGCCTTCCCCATGATTTAAACTGCCTGTGAATCTACTCAAGTCAGCAAGTTGCCATATTATAGATGCAAACGGTGTCTCAGGAGGGGGGTGTCTTTTGCATATAGTGAAATTTGAGACATAGCAAAATTATCTAACCTAAAAAGAGTTTTGGATACCCCCTCCCCCTCTTCCATCACATATGAGCAGCATTTAATTTCTCATTCTAAGGGGTTAATAGGAGAAGCACCTACTGGACAAACAGATAATTTATCTGACAGCATACATTACTTGAGATAAACATAATTACATGTCTTTGTTTCTGTTATAATATTTGGTTTATTTAGACTGATAATTTTGATTACCTTACAGATCTTCCTTGGCGTCCACAGATTGAAGAAATACATTTGTCTGACCTAAAACTCAACACTGAGTCCAGAATACAAGTGAACATTTCTGGATATTTCCCTAAGGAGCTGAGTGTGGAATGGAATAAGATGAAGATGGGGACAGAGGACTTTGTTGCTGTTGGTAACAATGAATACAAGAGTGAAATTAGTAAACATCAGACACCACCAGATAAGACATACAGCTGTACAGCCAGTCTGTTGTTCACCCCAACACTGCCAGAAGACCAGAGGTCAGAGTTCATCTGCAGAGTGCAACACCCTAGTCTGAGGCAGCCCATAGAGAGAAGAATAGGACCCCTACAAATTATGGGTAGGTATTCTACACTGACAGCCCATAACTATTAGGTTCACTGCTTGCCTACCAGGGCAGTTTTTCATTATTTTTCACACATGTTGAAATCTGCATTTTCTTCTAGAAAATACTTAGAACCCCCAAAACTGATATATTTTCTGAAAGCAGAGGCATTGGAGAAGAAAATGGTGGATGTTGCAATGTTTTACGTCACAACATATTTGTGCAGGCTTTAATCAAATTCAACGTTTAAGGAAAAAATATACTTAAATTCATTTTAGTGCACACAAACACAATATAATACACAATTTGTAGGTAAAATATAAAAGATAGAGTTTCACTGAGTAAATAGATACCAACAGGTCAAGAAAAAACTGTACATTCCTGTGAAATGGTGAGAAACTACAGTACCTAAAATTGTCCACAGTTGATGCTGTAAAAGCCTTTCCAGGTTATCAGTGTAGAGTAAGTCATTAATTATGCCCTAGAATTATTGCTCTCACTCGGACGTTCACAGCAATTCATCACATATGTGGTGCAATCACCGCACTGGATCTAAATGCTGCAATTACCTGCATGTGCAGGGGGACAAGTTTGTGTTTACAGTTTATTATTATTATTGTTATTTACTTAAATTTTTTTTTTTACTTTTTTTTAAATTTAATTTCATTGCTATCACAAGGGGAAGAACAATCCCCCATGATAGCTTTGGGCAGGTGACAGGTAAACTTTTTGGACATATTAGGGGTCTATTATACCCCTGATGTTTCCCCTGCCCTTCAAAACAACTAACCAAGAACAGATCGTAACAGACAGAGAACAACAGCTCTAAAACCAGAAGTGGCTAAGTCCTTGTCGCTTCTGGGATCATTTGTCACAAAGGAGATGGAGGAATGTATGTTCCTCTATTTCATTTGTGGGGAGCCATCTGACTACTTATTGTGGTCCCGGGCTCCCCAGAGGAATGCGAGAGTCCTGGAAATACCACGGGAAGCAGCGGGAGGAGGGGGATCTTTGGAGTGCTGCAAAATTGATTGAGTGGCAATCACTGGCTGAAAAAATAATAAGTATAACCACTTGCTGATCAGGACATTTTAATACATATGTCTTTTGGCAAGTGATTAAATGAGCTTCCCGTCACATAACCCTCCTCAGCACCTCTTCTGTTAGTGATCCAGCGTTGTAGCCTGGGCCTGCCATTATCCAGACATGTCACTGCCCCTTGCCATGAAACCAATATAACACCGCTGGAGTCTTCAGGACTTGTGAGGAGTCCCCTAATAGTCAGCCAATGGTAAGGTCCACATCCTCTAGCAGTAATGTGGACTTATGAAAAAGGACCCTCCCACTTAGCAGCCCCAAAAGAGAGAAGATTAGGGTTCCGGCATGTCACATGACCATAGTGAGTATTTGGGTCATTTACAGTATATATATTTTTTTTAGTGTGCGAGTGTCTGTGTATGTGTGTGTGGGGGGGTTGCTGGCTGGAGTTTGGCTTTATGAAATTATTTTAAAGCATTGTATACTCTGGTAGATACATCCTCTTTAGACCCCCTGTCTATGGGTATGTCTAGCTGCCGTGCATCCCCCTGATGTTTTAGTGTGCCCAGAGGGGCAGGTTCAGCATCCAGCCTGGAACACAGAACATCTGCATTCTGGGTATTCATCCCTGACTGTAACAAGCCCTAAATGCGGGTGCCATTAGGTACAGTGTTCAGCCCCATCCAGCCACAGCCTGCCAAAGACTGTATCAGGCTGCAAGAAAAGAGACTGGGTGCTGCACCTATTTATCCTTGGTAAACTAAAACACCGGGAGAGATCAACAGCAGCCTGACAGCCCCAATGTGCAAGACTTGTACAGTAATCACATCTACGAGGGTGTACAAAAATAACTGAGCAAGACTAAAATGAACACAAATTAATACAAGATGTTTAAGGGAAGGTTAAAGGAGAGCATAAATTACCTTTACTTACATTCTCCTCGCTCACAGATCTGCATCAATAACATTTTTTTTCAAAGAGCTTATGGCTGCTGAATCCAGCTGACACTAAGCAGCTCTCTTGGCATTGGTTTTCATTATTCTCTACAACTATTTTTGTCGATCACAGAACCCCGACTGATGAACCAGTAAGAAATATCAGATCATAAAAATGTGATACCAACTGACCAACAAGAACAAGACACTGGGTTGTAAGAAGAACCACATTCCATATTAATTATTCCTCCAAATTCCTCTATGAGAAAGTACCAGCCATGTGATATTTAGGGATGCGCTTCGTGTTTGGGTCGAACGTACGTTCGACCTGAACATCGGCTGTTCCTTTGTTTGGCAAAAGCCGAACAATATGGGGCGTTCGCGGGAACTTTGTGCGCCCCATAATGTTTTAAAATGGCGGAGGAATGCCGCCCGCTGATTGGCCAAAGCATGCACATGACCTGCATGCTTTGGCCAATCAGCGGGTAGCCTGCTGTTAGAGCTTTGATTGGCTAAAGGCAATAATAAGTGGGCCCCCAGATCCCGACCCCCCCCCATGTGAATAGGTTTGGGGTACATTATACCCCTACCCATTCCCCAAAAAAGGACTGTAGTGTAAAAAAAAAACAAGAGGCAATTTTTGACAAGTCCTTTATTTTGTAAAATAGCTCTTTCTTCTTTCTTCCTCCATCTTCTCCTGGCCCAGTGCTTCTTCTGGTCTTCTTCTTCTTTTAGTCTTCTTGCTTCCTCTCTTCGTCTTCAATATTCATCTTCTTTCCCCACTGCTGCTCTCTTCGCTGCTGCAGTCCGGACCCTGCGCGTCTTGCTGAATGGGCGGTCTTCACGATGACAGTACTTTTATAAGAAGGGGCGGGGCCACACAGTGACATAACTGAGTGAACCCCCTTCTGACGTCATGTGATGTCAGAGGGGGAGGGTCCCCCATTTACGTCACGGGTGGCCCCGTCCCTTCTTATAAAAGAACTGTCATCGTGAAGACCGCCCATTCGGCAAGACACGCGGGGGGCAGACTGCAGCAGCGGAGAGCACGGCGGCGGGGAAAGAAGAAAGAAGATGAAAATGAAGATTGAAGACGAAGAGAGGAAGCAAGAAGACTAAAAGAAGCAGAAGAAGACCAGAAGAAGGACCGGGCCAGGAGAAGATGGAGGAAGAAAGAAGAAAGAGCTATTTTACAAAATAAAAACTGCCTATTTTTTTTTTACACTACACTCCTTTTTTGGTGAATGGGTAGGAGTACAATGTAGTCCAAACCTATTCACATAGGGGGGAGCGGGATCTGGGGGCCCCCTTATTAAAGGGGGCTTCCAGATTCCGATAAGCCCCCCCGCCCGC
Source organism: Glandirana rugosa (assembly GCA_018402905.1). Lineage (NCBI taxonomy): Eukaryota > Metazoa > Chordata > Amphibia > Anura > Ranidae > Glandirana > Glandirana rugosa. Next base: position 94,323 of record BLSH010340300.1, read on the forward strand.
AGACCCCCACAAGCACCGGCCAGGCTTGTGAGGAAGAGGCTCTTGTCCCCATCAACATGGGGACAAGGTGCTTTGAGCTGGGGGGCAGAGCCCCCCTCCCCCAAAACACGCTCACTCACCCCCCCCATCCTAATTAGCCAGGGCTGCATGCTCAGATAAGGGTCTGGTTTGGATTTTAGGGGGACTCCCACGTCAATTTTTTTTTAAATTTGGCGCGGGGTTCCCCTTAATATCCAAACCAGACCCGAAGAGCCTGGTTTGGACTGGGGGGGAACCGTACACACTTTTTTCAGCGATTTTTGTATATTGCAATACATTACAGCCGCGATTTTAAATGACAAATTTTCCTATGGAAATGTAATTTTGCTCTGGCTATGTTCCACACCTCACAGAGATGCGCCCTTTTACACACAGACCAAGGACACCCCCCAGGCACAATATTTAAAGGAATTTTTCTCTTTTTTTTCACTTTAAGCATTATAAAATCACTGCTCCTGAAAAAATGATTGATTTAAAAAACTTTTTTTGCATTGATACATGTCCCCTAGGGCAGGACCCGGGTCCCCATACACTTTTTAGGGCAATAACATTGCATATAAGCCTTTAAAATGAGCACTTTTGATTTTTCATGTTTGCGTCTCATAGACTTTAATGATGTTCAGATGTTCACCCTGAACTTTTTGTCTGTTCACATGTTCTGGTGCGAACTGAACCGGGGGGTGTTCGGTTCATCCCTAGTGATAATACTCTGGACTACAGTAATCTTAAAGCATGGACCTCACACCACATTTGGCAGTCTATGTGGATATCAGAATTGATGTCACACCTCTCACTGGAGTTCCACATTTTAAGACACTACACATTGCTGTTTGTTTAACTACTTCCACACCGCGTGCAGTATATTTACTGCGGCAGTGTGGATGCTTCCCGCGAATCGGCATAAATAAACAGCGATTTGCGGAGTGCCTGCTAGGGGGTGCGTGTGCCGCCGTACTCCGGAGGAGTGTGCCCGCGGCTCAGGCGGACCCGATGTCCGCCGGCGAGCCGCGATGAGCGGCCACAGCAAAAGAACGGGGAACCGCCAATGTAAACACGGTAGTTCCCCGTTCTGTCAGTGTGGGCATTGGAGATCTACTGATCCCTGTCACTGGAATCAGTTAGATCTCTTATGCCCATAACAGCCCAGCCCCCCCACAGTTAGAACATGCCTAGGGAACACAGTTAACCCCTAGATCTCCCCTTGCAGGTTAACCCCTTCACTGCCAATGACATGTATACAGTAATCAGTGGATATTTACATTTCTGATCGCTGTAGAGATGTCATTTGTCCCAAAAAGTGTCAAAAATGTCCGACATGTCCACCGCAATATCGCAGTACCACTAAAAATCGCAGATAGCCGCCATTACTTGTAATAAATAAATAAAAACCCCAGAAATTAATTCTCATTATCCGTAAACGCACCCACTTTTGCCAAATCAATAAACACCGATTGCGATTTTTTTTACCAAAAATATGAGGAAGAATATAAATTGGCCAAAACCGATGAAGAAAACGTTTTTTTATATTTTGTTTTGGATTTGGATTTTAGCAAAAAGTAAGAAAAACTGTTTTTTTTTTTTGCAAAATTGTCGCTCTTTTTTTGTTTATAGTGGTTATCAGAAATGACGCAGAGGTGATCAAATACCACCAAAAGAAAGCTCTATTTGTGGGGAAAAATATTTCGTTTGGGTACAACATCGCACGACCGCGCAATTGTCAGTTAAAGCGACGCAGTGCCGAATCGCAAAAAGTGCTCTGGTCCTAAAGTGGGAAATCCTTCCGGGGCTGAAGTGGTTAATAAAACAAGGATGGATATGGTTTTGTTACTATTTAAGCAATATCCAGTATTCTAGAATTTGTTTGCAAAGTGTGCACACAATAAGCTACCTGTACGGGCACGCAGCTTACACAAGAGCCCTGCATAGCGCCCCCAATCTGCTGATCACGGGTGCAATGCTTTCCAGACTCCCAATAAAAACATAATAAATGCACATTTTTTTAATCTGCAAGATGTGCATGTAGTATTATTTTTTTTAAAAGGTGAGCATATCCTTTAAAGCCAGAGCTCTCTAATCAGTAAAGCTCATGCACTCTGTTGTGGATTTGAAAGCTCTAGCACTGACTTATCAGGGGGCGAGTTGGTCCTCTGCAGAGAGACCACTGCTTCTACACAGAGAGAACAAGGTCTCCTCTGCAGCATGCTGGTGGGGACAGGCTGTCATTGATTTCTAATAAAACCAACTGCAAGACTTTTCAGTTTTTTTTAGTTTTGATGATTCAAACAGAAAGTTCAGTTGTCTTTGTAATGTGTTTCTCTCTCACTGGTTTGTCACTCCCTTCACCTGCCAAAAATTCCGCAAAACCTGAAATGCCAGAGAGAATGTCACCCCTCCCCCCCTCCAACCAACTGGGGAGTGACACATAGAAGAAGATGAGGGCTTTCATTCCCGGCTATGTCCTCCCTAGTGATCCTGTTGCTAGCGAGTCCCAGCACTGGCCTGCATGCTTGTCAGGTCACTGACCATACACATACCAGATGTACACTTGTAACATAAAATAATATAAATGTGTTTACCTACAAACCTACACCAAATGCTGACTCTATCTACACTGGTCTGGTATGGTGGTGATCAGAGAACTGTGACTGGCTGCACCATTGGGGCCCTTTCACACGTGAGGTTGGCGGATGGTAAAACCTTGCGGTTGAGCAGCGGTTTTACCACCCCTCAACTGCTTCCCCCTGTACCTGCAGAGGCAGCGGCTTGGGGGGGGGGGGTACACCTGCCATGGCTGTGTTGCTTAGCTTCACAGCTATGGCCCCCTGTATGCCCACCGATCATGACATGAATGTGGCTGCTTGTGTGGGGTACAAGGGGTTAAAGCAGGAAGTGAGGAGGTAATACAATGCCTTCTCACTGTCTGTCAAATGCTCTCTGAAGAGCAATCAGGGGCACTGTAACTGGTGTTAAAAATTATATATATTTTTTTCTACATTTTTTAAAATGTTTATATATATATTTTTTACATATTGTCTGTGACCAGAGTGGTGTGGTGACACCATGGTGACTCTGCACTACTCTGAGAAGGTGATCTGTTTTTTTTTTACATTGATTGCTGGTTACAGTGAGTGATGATCACTGTGACAGCAAACGTTTTAACTGATATCAATGGCTTTCATTCATGACAGCTTGCTTACTATTGGGTTTTGTAGTATCCAAAAATATTTGCGGCAAATGGCACAGCAGCGCTCTAAATGTTCCTTCATCAAAGTATCACCAAACTAAAATATATATAAAACAGTTCAACAATAGTCCGAAAGTGATGAAGAAGTTGCCCAAGTATATAAGAAATTTTATCCAAAGGGTGAGTAAAAAACAGAACGATTTGGAAAATTGGAACTTTACCGGTACTATACAAAAATAATGATACTACACGAAATATATAAAAAAATATATACAATTTATTGATTTCATATTAAAAAGACATTAGTTAATAAAACTCTTTGAATCCCAAGAACTATTGCAGGGAAGTGGACCGCAACCCCCTGGGTAGGATTAATGACCCTGAATAACCCATAATGGCTGTAACCTCTCTGACAAGGATGGAACTGTGGTCAACCCAATACTGAGTGGTACAAACGAGACGTATGGGGGAATAGGTGGTACAACAGCAGCAACCACGTCCATGCAATCGAGTTCTTGACTTTACATGTTTCGCGTTTCAATATAACGCTTCTTCAGAAGTTTGCAGGGTTCAATTGCAAATGTTATTCCTGTAGATCAGTGTTTTTCAACTCCAGTCCTCAAGGCACACCAACAGGTCATGTTTTCAGGATTTCCCTCAGATGAAACAGCTGTGGTAATTACTAAGGCAGTGAAACTGATCAAATCACCTGTGCAAACTCATGGAAATCCTGAAAACGTGACCTGTTGGTGTGCCTTGAGGACTGGAGTTGAAAAACACTGCTGTAGATGATAAACACACATATAGTTGTGTACATATATAGCATCAAAGTGATCTATAAGACTCTAAATAGAGATTGAAACTTAGGTCAATTCAACTTATATAAAACAAAGGTCTGGTACCTGTAAACCCGATACACAACCTATGTGTCCCCAGATGGTAAATGATGGTCAGTGCCAATGCCCAGTAGTCCACCAATTGGACAGATGTGGGGACGCACCTGATAGAGGGGATCTCCTATAATACAGTATAGATTGATAATAAGTAGCCCAGCAAACAATAGTGCTTATCCATAAAAATTAGCCCCATGGGATTGTCAACATAATGTACCTTTTTTTTGCCTTGGTAAACAGGGTCTGTAATTATCAAATATCGAACAGGTTTACTTGTAAACTCTTGCAATGGCCGTTTTAGCTTTATTTATTTTGCTATTGGATTGATATAACACCCCAGCTCGATTAATCCCAAAGTTCTATTTAGAAAAACTGCTGGTCATGTCCTGCAAAAAAATGCAGAAATGATAATTATTCAGTTAGAGCCTTGAATTGGCAATATTGTCGTAAACAATTGTATGTTAAATAACAATACAGGGAGAGCAAAGGGTTTTTTTCTGGAAGGAAAAATAGGCAGCCATCTCCAGAAGGAAAAAATATATTACACCAATGAGGGGTTGCTATCAATTACCTGTCATATCGTATGGGAAAGACATGAGTCATCCACCATTCCTGGTATCTGAGGACCGGCAGCCGGCTGAAGCACGAGCACACGCGGTGCCCGTGCTTCAGCCGGCTGCTGCCCAACATCCACCTACATTCGGCAGACACCGCCCCTGAGATCCGCCTACCACAGGACAAGAAAATGTGCCCTCTGACTTCGCTCTGTCTGCGCATGCGGCAGATCAGCTGAGCGGAAAATCAGCTGTTCTGCCTATGCGATCTGCGCATGCGCAGACCCAGCTAGGACGCGTCTCGCAGAGAGGCTTAACTCGGCAGAACACCTGTTGGACATGACTCCTCCCCCCTGGGGATACCCAGGGCGCCGCCTCCACCCCCACCTCCAAGCGGATCAAGCAGCCACAAAGGGGGGGTGGAGACGGCGCTTTCAGCCGCACATCTGACTGCCTGATCCCAAGAGGTCGCCTACATGAAGGGCGAGTTGGATCGGCTGATCAAAGGGAGGAACCGGACACTAGTCAAGCCACCCGGACACATGGTGAGGGTAACACAGGCACCATCAAACCTAATTAATCAGAAAAACCGTAGTGGTCCTATTAAACATAATATAGCAATGTGGAATATAAATAAACCTGACCGTTGCTATTGGAAACTGAAACAAAAAAAAAACATATTTCTATATTATATATTACATTCATTAGTTTTGGGAAATTGCTAATACAAAAACCAAACATATATGGCATACCAGTATATATAAAAATAAATGACAAGGAGATGGCGCTGTCCCTATGGGTTATATATAAAACCACTAAGCAACAATACATAGAGTGCATATGCTAGATCCTTAGAAAATATTGTAATAAAGTGACGTCATGTGCAATATAAATATAAAAATAAAACTAGTACATAATTATATCAAACAGTGAACAAGTGTCCCAAAATTTTTTTTTCAAAAGTCCGCAGCATAAAAGATCAAATGTGAAATTCATGAAGTGAATAAAAATATAAAAATAAATATACCGGTATATATAGAAATATGTCGATGAAATTCAGAAAATCTCCAGCATATTGGTTAAGAAAAAGTTCTTCAAAAAACCCCATCCGCAGTATAAATCAGGGCATATATAAAGTGACTTTGCAGTGCTCCAACGGCGTTTATCACAAGGGTGACTGTCACACGTGCTCCCCCTCCTGTGCCCCCACTCACCAGAGCTTTACACCCCTGCAGGGGTAACACGCATGCAACTAATCCAGCCTCCAATCATCGGTCCTAGATTGGTTGGTGTGTAGTCAGGAACAGTGATCCTCGGTATAAAGGGCTCCCTCCAATGGAGTATATGTGTGAGAAGAAATAAATTCCCAATAGCCTAACTCCGTTATAACAGTTTATTTTCCAACATTAAAATGTAGGTATACATTCAGGTTAATGGTATGCGGTTTGTGGGAAATGGTGGTAACAGCAAGTGAGCTACCACGGCTGCTGTTTGAGAAAGGAGCGGAATCTCTTCCTCCCTTCCCGGCTTGCATTCCACCTCTCCGAACCACCAAAACCGGACGTGACATTACGAACGTACTCGCTGGCCCCGACTAACGCGTTTCGGTATATATCATAGGAATTTCATTTATTTACAATATTTAAAGCGGAGCTCAACCACATTTGGAACTTCTGCTCATCAGAGCCCCCCTCTGGTGCCACATTTGGCACCTTTTGGGGGGAGAGGATACCTGTCTGATCCTATCCCCACTTCCGGGAGCCCGGGCCGCAGCAAATTACGGCAGCAGCCCAGCTCCCTCTTCCTCCACCTCCACAGGGACATTGACAGAGCGCAGCGCGCTATGCACAGTAGGGGCCCGGCTGTGAAGCGAAAGGCTCCACTGCTGGGTTCCCTTAGTCCTAATGGCTGCGGCTGCACCCGACCAGCCGATCCGAAGATCAGTGGTGGTGCTAACATTGCTTGGACTCTAGGTCTAGGACAGGTAAGTATCCTAAAGTTAGAAGTCAGCAGCTACAGTATGTGTAGCTGCTGACCTTTAATTATCAAAGGGGCGGTGGACATCAATTGCCTCCAATCCTGTACATATCTTGATGAGGAAGGGATTTTGTGCCAGACTCTGATGTTTGGGCTGTTCCTGCAGTACAGTCCTCTTTATCTTTATCTCCTATTGTTCTCCATGTCATTGAGGATCCCATCACCCAATCCTTTCTTGTATAACAACTGGGACCAGAGGCAGAAGGAGTGTAGCCTTATCAATTGGACAGCTTCTCAGTGTGTGCCAAGCCAGCAGATGACCACACTGTCCAGACAGACTGGGGTCTAAGGAGGTATGTCAGTGATTAACCACTTCCTTACTGGGCACTTAAACCCCCCTCCTGCCCGAACCAATTTTCAGTTTTCAGCGCTGTCGCTCTTTGAATGACAATTGCGCGGTCGTGCGACGTTGTACCCAAACAAAATTTGCGTCCTTTTTTTCCCACAAATAGAGCTTTCTTTTGGTGGTATTTGATCCCCTCTGCGTCATTTATGATCGCCGCTATAAACAAAAAAAGAGCGACAATTTTGAAAAAAAAACAATATTTTTTACTTTTTGCTATAATAAATATCCAAAAATAAAAAATAAAAAAACAAATTTATTCATCAGTTTTGACCGATTTATATTCTTCTACATATTTTTGGTAAAAAAAATCGCAATCGGCGTTTATTGATTGGGTTGCACAAAAGTTATAGCGCCTACAAACTATGGACATTGATTTATGGCGTTTTTATTTATTTTTATTTTTTTACTGGTAATGGCGGCGAGCTGCGATTTTTATCGGGACTGCGATATTGGGGCGGACATGTCGGACGTTTTTGACACATTTTTGGGACCAATGACATTTATACAGCGATCAGAAATTTAAATGTCCACTGATTACTGTATAAATGTCATTGGCAGTGAAGGGGTTAACCAGCAGGGGGCAGTGAAGGGGTTAACAAATGTTCCCTGGGCGTGTTCTGTGGGGGGGCGGGGCTGGTTGGGACATAACAGATCTAACTGATCCCAGTGACAGGGATCAGTAGATCTGTCATGTCCCATTCACAGAACGGGGAACCGCCGTGTTTACTTCAGCGGTTCCCCGTTCCTCCTCTCTGAAAGGAGATCGCGGGTCTCCGGCGGAAATCGGGTCCGCCCGACCCGCGGGCGCGAGCGGCGCGTGCACGTGCCGCTCGCGCCCGCGGGAGCGCGCCCAGCACAAGCCAAATGGGAGGACGTCTAACATTTTAGAGCCGCGCTGTAGCCGTCATTCGGCTATGGCGCGGGTGGGAGGAGGTTAAATCAGGGTTTGAAACAGAACACCATACACCTCAATAGGTGCTCCTGGTTTGCTCCCCCCCAGGCCAGAACACAGCGAAAGCCAGTGAAAAAGTTAGTGAATTATTCTAGAATTATCTCAGTTTTAGTCACTTCCTGACCAGAATGGCACATCCCCTTCCTATCCAGGACATTGTGCAGTTTTTTTAGTGCTGTGATAGTTTGACTGACAATTACTCCATCATTCAACACTGAACCAAAATACATTTTATATCATTATTTGGAGACAGATAAAGCTTTCATTTGGTGGTATTTAATACCTGTTGGGGTTTTATTATTGACTACCGTATTTGCCGGCGTATAAGACGACTGGGTGTATAAGACGACCCCCTACTTTTCCTGTTAAAATATAGGGTTTGGGTTATACTCACCGTATAAGACTACCTCTTTTCCGCGATCTCAGCGCGGCTTGTGAGGAGACTTCTATCATAGAAGTCAATGTAAGCCGCGCTGAGATCGCCCTGAAAATAGTGCAGGAACCATTTTTCTAAGTCGGAGCAAAGCGATTCGCTCCTATTAGAGCGGTTCCATTGCACAGCATTGAGACAACTTGTCAGGCGACTCAAGTTGCCTGACAAGTCGCCTAGATGTGAACGGGCCACTTTTTTACATTTGGTGGTCACAAGCTAAAAGCATTTTTTTTTGCTAGAGAATTACTTAGAACCCCCAAACATTATATATATATTTTTTCAAACACCCTAGAGAATAAAATGGCGATTGTTTCAATACTTTTTGTCACACGGTATTTGCGCAGTAGTCTTTCAAACGCAATTTTTTTGGAACAATTTTACTTTTTTGAGTTAAAAAATAAGACAACAGTAAAATTAGCCCTATTTTTTTGCATATTGCGAAAGAGGATGTTACGCCGAGTAAATAGATACCATACATGACGCGGTTGAAAATTGCGCGCACTCGCGGAATGGCGACAAAGTCCTGTATTTAAAAAGTTCCATAGGCGACGCTTTAAAAAAATTTTCGGTTACCAGGTTAGAGGTGCAGAGGAGGTCTTTTGCTAGAATTATTGCTCACACTCTGGCGATCGAGGCGATACCTCACATGTGTGGTTTGAACACATTTTTCATATGTGGGCGTGACTTACGTATGCGTTTTCTTTGCTGCGCGAGCTCGCGGGGACGGTGGCGATTTAAATCTTTTTTTTTTTTATTTATTTATTTATTTATTTATTTTTAGAACTGTTCCTTTAAAAAAAAAAATCTGATCACTTTTATTGCTATCACAGGGAATGTAAACATCCCTTGTGATAGTAATATATGGTGACAGGTACTCTTTATGGAGGGCTGGAGGGTCTAAAAGACCCCCCATCCCTCCTTTGCACTTCACAGTATTCAGATCGCCAAAAGCGGCGATTCTGAATACTGTCACTTTTTTAAAATTGGCGCCGTTAGCCGCCGAGTAAACCGGAAGTGACGTCGCTTCCGGAATTTCCCGAAGGAGACCCGATCTGAGCCGATTACGCCTTTTGTCAGGTCTCCTTCCAGCCGGCAGACGCACCGCATCGTCGCTACGGTCTCCCGGTGGGACGGAAGGCCGGAGAAGAGCGGCGGAAGGCGGCGGGAGGGGGGATGTCCCCTCCCGCCCCCTGGGGTGACGACCGAGCGGCTCCCGAGCCGGATCGGTCGTTACCCCTGGATAGCCGACTGCCAGTTCTAAAACATTACACCGGGATATAGCCTGCAGCTGCAGGCTATGTCCTGGGAGAGCCGCTCAAACCCGACCGCTGCCTATTTACGGCGCTGGTCGGGAAGTGGTTGTGAACCGGCCCTAATCCCCAGCGTATAAGACGACCCCCGACTTTTGAGAAGAGTTTCAGGGGTTAAAAAGTTGTCTTATACGCCAGGAAATACGGTATATTAAAGAACGTTCAAACATTGTGAAAATAAACAGTTTCCATTACGTTCTGCCATAAAAAAATTCAAATCAAACTTAATGATAACTCCATTTTGGAAAGTAGACACCCCAGGGGAATTAAATTTTTTGTCACAATTTTGTGGAAATGAAGAAACATGTTAGTATTGAGGGGATTAAAAAATAAATAAGATGCTCTTACCCTTTAAAAGTTGCTCACTGAAGCCAGAAGGAAATCTTCAGTTATTAGTGGAAGAAAGTTGAAAGGATAAACAGTTGAAATTGCATTGTGTGCAATGGTTAGATGTCATATAGAAACCTCATAACACTTTACCCCTGCAAATAATCCCACAATTATTTGTGGCCCAAAAGGCACCATAATCCTCCCCCAAAAATCTCATAATCATTGTTGTGGTCTGTGGCATTTTAACCCACGACAACTCATCAATAGTGGTCATTGCCATTTTGTGGACTTACCCCCCACCCCCCATCATTGGTGGTCGCTGGCACTTTAAACCCCCCCCCCCCCATAGTAATCCTACAACATTTAAAATCTATATGCTTAAACCAACAAAGAAATCCAAGCATTAGCAGCCGCCACACAGATCAGATCAAGTGTCTTTGTAAGAAGATCACAAACTGATGCACCTAAGTCCTAAATTAAACATCAAGCACGAATTAGTTGTTGATGATCCAGATCTATTCCTTTAGTCCCATCACCACACCTCGTGAAAAGTGCTCCCTGTTGATATTGAGCTCTCCAGATCCTGAAAGGAAATTTGCCTTGAGCACGGTGACAGATTAATCCCATGGGTCCTTCTCCCATCTAGGAATGGACTACTCCTTAAGCTCAAGCACCCTTTTCCAACAGAGCTCACTGCAAGGATCCTCACCTCATCAGCAATAACAACCATGTAGAAAAAAGTTGGTCTCGTAGCATAATTCTGTTACACAAATTTATTAGTCCAAACCCCCCCCCCCCCGAACAATTGCACTTACAAAGTTAAAATAGTTAAAAGAATGTAATCATTAAGTCACTCGCTGAGCTACATGTGCCACTCGCACCACTCCTCACTGTTGTTAAGCGCAGTGATACCCGGGTAGAGATACACACTCATTGACCGACTGAGTAGCTGTCTAACACATTTCGTCATGGACTTCATCAGAGGGCGTGGCCACTCTATTTATGAGCTGTCACCAGAGAATTTAACTCTGCATGTGCTCATCATGTCTAATCAGGACTCAACATATCCACATCCCGCCAGCATGTAGATTGAGGGAACGACTACATGTGGTTTGCTGCTAGTCACTGACATACTGCAGATATCTTATGTGTTAATGTCACGTATCAGACAACAATAACAATTGAGTACTCCACCCACATATATTTGGTAACCAGCCTAAATACATATGGATTTTGATAGTATCGCCCATTCCAATCTTACCATGTGTACACTGGTCTATACATCTAAGGCTCCATGCACACGGGACGCTTTTTCAACCTCCCCTGAACTATTTTTTTGACAGCTAGAAGCCGGTGTTTAAAATGCCCGTTTTGCATGCCACGTTTAGCGGCGTTTTGCCACGTTCGCATCTAGGAGCGTCTTTGAAATGTTATTTTTTAAATAGAAACACCTGTAAACAAAACAGTCCTAGACGAGAGTTACTGCATTTAGGCACGCTTACAACCTGTTTGGCTTTTCAAATGCCTCTGAACGTCTTTGCGTTCCAAAAAGAGCCTCTAAACTCAACTGCCTGGAAACGACCCTGTATAAATGTACTGATAAGATAACATTAAATGAGTTCAGGGGCAGCTGGAAAAAACGTCCAAATGCCCCTGAACGTCCGTTTATTAGCCTCAGTGTGTATGAGGCTTTACAATCAATGTGCAATTAGGTCATTAAAACTACCCATTAGCAGGGCCATCTTAATAGGATTATGGGCCCCTGGGCAAAGTAATGCACCGGGGCCCCTTCAAGCCTGCTCCAATTTTCACACCTACTCCCCAGAATAAGCCCACATTCACACTGAGGGCGGGTTTCAAAGCAGCATTTCAGCCCGACTTCGGGGGCGATTTTATAGACATATGTGCGGGTTCATGCGCAGATATCTTTCAAATCGCCACCAAAAGTAGTGCAGAAACAGGGGCTCAGTCAGTCGGCTCCAGCTTGGTGCCTCTGGTTTTATCCTATAGTCCCTCCACACTACACATGTCTGACTTCTTCCATGACCCCCATCCTGGCGGCACTCCCACTCTTGTCTCCTCTCAAGACCCCCCCCCCCCCAGAGACTGCAGACATGATATAAGACCAGAGATGGTCAGAGACTGCAGACATAGTACAAGAGATGGTCAGAGATTGCAGACATAGTACAGGAGATGGTCAGAGACTGCAGACATGGTACAGTAGACAGTCACAGACTGCGGACATGGTACAGGAGATGGTCAGAGATTGCATACATGATACAAGAGATGGTCAGAAACTGCAGATTTAGTACAGGAGACGGTCAGAGGCTGCAGATATGATACAAGAGACGGTCAGAGATTGCAGACATGGTACAGGAGATGGTCAGAGATTGCAGACATGGTACAGGAGATGGTCAGAGACTTCAGACATGACATAAGAGATGGTGAGAGACTGCAGAGGTGGTACAGGAGATGGTCAGAGGCTGCAGACATGGTACAAGAGATGGTTAGAGACTTCAGACATGACATGAGAGATGGCCAGAGACTGCAGACATGGTACAGGAGATGGTCAAAGGCTGCAGACATGATACAGGAGATGGTCAGAAACTGCAGACATGATACAAGAGATGGTCAGAGACTGAGGACATGATACAAGAGATGGTCAGAGACTGAGGACATGATACAGGAGATGGTCAGAGACTGCAGACATGATACAAGAGATGTTCAGAGACTGAGGACATGATACAACAGATGGTCAGAAACTGATGACATGATACAGGAGATGGTCAGAGACTGCAGACATGATACAAACGATGGTCAGAGACTGCAGACATGATACAAGAGATGGTCAGAGTCTGCAGACATGATACAAGAGATGGTCAGAGACTGCAGACATGATACAATAGATGGTCAGAGAATGCAGACATGATACAAGAGATGGTCAGAGACTGCAGACATGGTACAGGAAATGGTCAGAGATTGCAGACATGGTACAGGAGATGGTCAGAGGCTGCAGACATGATACAAGAGATGGTCAGAGGCTGCAGACATGATACAAGAGATGGTCAGAGACTGGAGACATGGTACAGGAGATGGTTAGAGACTGCAGCCATGGTACATGAGATGGTCAGAGACTGCAGCCATGGTACAGGAGATGGTCAGAGATTGCAGACATGGTACAGGAGATGGTCAGAGACTTCAGACATGACATAAGAGATGGTCAGAGACTGCAGAGGTGGTACATGAGATGGTCAGAGTCTGCAGACATTGTACAAGAGATGATCAGAGACTGAGGACATGATACAGGAGATGTCAGAGACTAAGGACATGATACAAGAAATGGTCAGAGACTGAGGACATGATACAGGAGATGGTCAGAGACTGCAGACATGATACAAGAGATGTTCAGAGACTGAGGACATGATACAATAGATGGTCAGAGACTGATGACATGATACAGGAGATGGTCAGAGACTGCAGACATGATACAAAAGATGGTCAGAGACTGCAGACATGATACAAGAGATGGTCAGAGAATGCAGACATGATACAAGAGATGGTCAGAGACTGCAGACATAGTACAGGAAATGGTCAGAGATTGCAGACATGGTACAGGAGATGGTCGGAGGCTGCAGACATGGTGCAGGAGATGGTCAGAGGCTGCATACATGATACAAGAGATGGTCAGAGGCTGCAGACATGATACAAGAAATGGTCAGAGACTGCAGACATGGTACAGGAGATGGTTAGAGACTGCAGCCATGGTACCGGAGATGGTCAGAGATTGCAGACATGGTACATGAGATGGTCAGAGACTGCAGCCATGGTACAGGAGATGGTCAGAGACTTCAGACATGACATAAGAGATGGTCAGAGACTGCAGAGGTGGTACATGAGATGGTCAGAGGCTGCAGACATGGTACAGGAGATGATCAGAGACTGAGGACATGATACAGGAGATGGTCAGAGATTGCAGACATGATACAAGAGATGGTCAGAGACTGAGGACATGATACAGGAGATGGTCAGAGACTGCAGACATGATACAAGAGATGTTCAGAGACTGAGGACATGATACAATAGATGGTCAGAGACTGATGACATGATACAAGAGATGGTCAGAGACTGCAGACATGATACAAGAGATGGTCAGAGACTGCAGATATGATACAAGAGATGGTCAGAGACTGCAGACATAGTACAGGAGATGGTCAGAGACTGAGGACATGATACAGGAGTGGTTATGCACAGTGGGGGACACAGGGGTTGTTATGCACAGGGGGAGGGATGCAGGGGTAGTTATGCACATGAGGTGGGATACAGGGGTA
>BLSH010340331.1:13163-28036 GCA_018402905.1 Glandirana rugosa
AGACTCGGGGTTCAGTACGTTGTCTGAGAATACGGACCCTCATTCCATGTGGGGTCTGGGACCTCATCATCCTCCTCCACATCATCTTCCACCCACCCTTTACCACTGCCCTACTTGTCAGTCTGCACACTGAGGAAAGCTGCAGCAGTTGGCACCTGTGTTTCGTCATCATCAGAGACGTGCTGCGCTGGTGTTTCCATGTCCTCATACTGCAACAGAAGTTGTTGGGCATCGGTGCACTCAATGTCTTCTCCTTCTGGGGCAGGGCTATGTGGATGGCCCATGGAAAGCACACCAGGAGAGTCATCAAAAAGCATAAGAGTCTGTTGCATGACTTGGGGCTCAGACTGCTTGGCTAATTTACAAGGGGCTGAGGTGAAAGACAGATGGCCATGGGGTTCATGTGCCAACTCTGAGCTTTCATCAAGGGACCGGGAGGGAGACAATGTGAAGGAACTGGTGGCATTGTCAGCCACCCAATCTACTATCACCTGTACTTGTTCTGGCCTCACCGTTCGTTGAGCGGCATTCAGGCCTACCATATAATGTTGAAGGTTCTGTCGGCTAATCGCACCTGAGGAAGGTGTTTCATTTGTGCATGTAGCTGGCACAGATCGACCACGTTCTCTCCTTCCAATAGCAGCTTCACCAACACCACCAACAACAGCAGCACCAGCAGCACCACGACCACGTCCCTTATTTGATGCTCTCCTCATTCTGCCCGCAAATATACTATGTAGCACAATTTATGTATTTATTAATACAAAAAAATAATAATACATTCTTCTTCTTCTACAGGAGCAGCAGGAACCTCTCCCTATAGAACTAGGAGATGATTTTAGAACAATAATCTGTCCCTTACAGGAGCAGCAGGAACCTCTCCCTTTAGAACTAGGAGATGATTATAGAACAATTATCAGTCCCTTACAGGAGCAGCAGGAACCTCTCCCTATAGAACTAGGAGATGATTTAAGAACAATAATCTATCCCATACAGGAGCAGCAGGAACCTCTCCCTTTAGAACTAGGAGATGATTATAGAACAATAATCTGTCCCTTACAGGAGCAGCAGGAACCTCTCCCTATAGAACTAGGAGATTATTTTAGAATGATAATCTGTCCATTACAGCACCAGCAGGGACCTTTCCCTATAGAACTAGGAGATGATTATAGAACAATAATCTGTCCCTTACAGGAGCAGCTTAAACCTTTCCCTATCGAACTAGAAGATGATGTTAGAACAATAATCCGTCTCTTACAATACCAGAAGAAACCTCTCCCTTTAGAACTAGGAGATGATTATAGAACAATAATCTGTCCCTTACAGGAGCAGCAGGAACCTCTCCCTATAGAACTAGGAGATGATTTTAGAACCATAATCTGTCCCTTACAGCACCAGCAGGAACCTCCCCGTTTAGAACTAGGAGATGATTATAGAAAAATAATCTATCCATTACAGGAGCAGCATGAACCTCTCCCTATAGAACTAGGAGATCATTTTAGAACAATAATCTGTCCCTTACAGGAGCAGCAGGAACCTCTCCCTATATAACTAGGAGATGATTTTAGAACAATAATCTGTCCCTTACAGGAGCAGCAGGAACCTCTCCCTATAGGACTAGGAGATCATTTTAGAACAATAATCTGTCCCTTACAGGAGCAGCAGGAACCTCTCACTATAGAACTAGGAGATGATTTTAGAACAATAATCTGTCCCTTACAGGAGCAGCAGGAACCTGTCCCTTTAGAACTAGAAGATGATTATAGAACAATAATCTGTCCCTTACAGCACCAGAAGAACCTGACCCTATAGGAGTAGACAATGATTTTAGAACAATAATCTGTCCCTTACAGCAACAGCAGGAACCTCTCTCTTTATAACTAGGAGATGATTATAGAACTATAATCTGTCCCTTACAGGAGCAGCAGGAACCTCTCCCTATAGAACTAGGAGATGCTTTTAGAACAATAATCTGTCCCTTACAGCACCCGCAGGAACCTCTCCCTATAGAACTAGGAGATGATTATAGAACAATAATCTGTCCCTTACAGGAGCAGCAGAAACTTCTCCCTATAGAACTAGGAGATGATTTTAGAACAATAATCTGTCCCTTACAGCACCAGCAGGAACCTCTCCCTTTAGAACTAGAAGATGATTATAGAACAATAATCTGTCCCTTACAGGAGGAGCAGTAACCTCTCCCTATAGAACTAGGAGATGACTTTAGAACCATAATCTGTCCCTTACAGCACCAGCAGGAACCTCACCCTTTAGAACTAGGAGATGATTATAGGAAAATAATCTGTCCATTACAAAAGCAGCATGAACCTCTCCCTATAGAAATAGGAGATGATTTTAGAACAATAATCTGTCCCTTACAGGAGCAGCAGGAACCTCTCTCTATAGAACTAGGAGATGATTTTAGAACAATAATCTGTCCCTTACAGGAGCAGCAGGAACCTCTCCCTATAGAAGTAGGAGATGATTTTAGAACAACAATCTATCCCTTAAGCACCAGCATGAACCTCTCCCTTTAGAACTAGGAGATGATTTTAGAACAATAATCTGTCCCTTACAGCACCGGCAGGAACCTCTCCCTCTAGAACTAGGAGATAATTGTAGAACAATAATCTGTCCCTTACAGGAGCAGCAGGAACCTGCCCCTTTAGAACTAGGAGATGATTTTAGAACAATAATCTGTCCCTTACAGCACCAGCAGGAATCTCTCCCTTTAGAACAAGGAGATGATTATAGAACAATAATCTGCCCCTTACAGCACCAGCAGGAACCTGACCCTTTAGAACTAGGAGATGATTATAGAACAATAATCTGTCCCTTTCAGGAGCAGCAGGAACCTCTCCCCATAGAATTAGTAGAGGATTTTAGAACATAAATCTGTCCCTTACAGCACCAGCAGGAACCTCTCCCTTTAGAACAAGGAGATGATTATAGAACAATAATTTGTCCTTTACAGGAGCAGCAGGAACCTCTCCCCATAGTACTAGGAGAGGATTTTAGAATAAAAATCTGTCCCTTACAGCACCAGCAGGAAACTCTCCCTTTAGAACTCGGAGAAGATTTTAGAACAATAATCTGTTCCTTACAGCCCCGGCAGGAACCTCTCCCTTTAGAACTAAGAGATGACTTTAGAACAAAAAATCTGTCCATTACAGCACCAGCAGGAACCTCTCCCTTTAGAACTAGGAAATGATTTTAGAACAATAATCTGTCCCTTACAGCACCAGCAGGAACCTCTCCTTTTAGAACTAGGAGATGATTTTAGAGCAATAATCTGTCCCTTACATCACCAGCAGGAACCTGACCCTATAGGAGTAGACTATTTTAGAACAATAATCTGTCCCTTACAGCAACAGCAAGAACCTCTCTCTTTAGAACTAGGAGATGATTATAGAACAATAATCTGTCCCTTACAGAAGCAGCAGGAACATCTCCCTATAGAACTAGAAGATGATTTTAGAACAATAATCTGTCCCTTACAGCACCAGCAGGAACCTCTCCCTTTAGAACTAGGAGATTATTATAGAACAATAAACTGTCCATTACAGGAGCAGTAGGAACCTCTCCTTTTAGAACTAGGAGATGATTTTAGAACAATAATCTGTCCCTTACAGCACCAGCAGGAACCTCTCCCTATAGAACTAGGAGATAATTATAGAACAATAATCTGTCCCTTACGGGAGCAGCTGAAACCTCTCCCTATAGAACTAGGAGATTATTTTAGAACAACAATCTGTCCCTTACAGCACCAGCAGGTACCTCTCCCTTTAGAACTAGGAGATGATTTTAGAACAATAATCTGTCCCTTACAGGAACAGCAGGAACCTCTCCCTTTAGGACTAGGAGATGACTTTAGAACAATAATCTGTCCCTTACAGCACCAGCAGGAACCTCTACCTCTAGACCTAGGAGATGATTTTAAAACAAAAATTGGTCCATTACAGCACCAGCAGGAACCTCTACTTTTAGAACTAGGAGATGATATTAGAACAACAATCTGTCCCTTACAGCACCAGCAGGAACCTCTCCCTTTAGAACTAGGAGATGATTTTAAAACAAAAATCGGTCCATTACAGCACCAGCAGGTACCTCTCCCTTTAGAACTAGGAGATGATTTTAGAACAATAATCTGTCCCTTACAGGAGCAGCAGGAACCTCTCCCCATAGAACTAGGAAAGGATTTTAGAACAATAATCTGTCCTTTACAGCACCAGCAGGAAACTCTCCCTTTAGAACTAGGAGATTATTTTAGAACAATAATCTGTCCCTTACAGCACCAGCAGGAACCTCTCCCTTTAGAACTAGGAGATGATTTTAGAGCAATAATCTGTCCCTTACAGCACCAGCAGGAACCTGACCCTATAGGAGTAGACAGTGATTTTAGAACAATAATCTGTCCCTTACAGCACCAGCAGGAACCTCTCCTTATAGAACTAGGAGATGAAAATAGTACAATAATCTGTCCCTTACATAAGCAGCTGAAACCTCTCCCTATAGAACTAGGAGATTATTTTAGAACAATAATCTGTACCTTACAGCACCAGCAGGAACCTCTCCCTTTAGAACTAGGAGATGATTATAGAACAATAATCTGTACCTTACAGGAGCATCAGGAACCTCTCCCTATAGAACTAGGAGATGATTTTAGAACCATAATCTGTCCCTTACAGCACCACCAGGAACCTCCCCGTTTAGAACTAGGAGATGATTATAGAAAAATAATCTATCCATTACAGGAGCAGCATGAACCTCTCCCTATAGAACTAGGAGATGATTTTAGAACAATAATCTGTCCCTTACAGGAGCAGCAGGGACCTCTCCCTATAGAACTAGGAGATGATTTTAGAACAATAATCTGTCCCTTACATGAGCAGCAGGAACCTCTCCCTATAGAACTAGGAGATGATTTTAGAACAAAAATCTGTCCCTTACAGCACCAGCAGGAACCTCTTCCTTTAGAACTAGAAGATGATTTTAGAACAATAATCTGTCCCTTACAGCACCAGTAGGAACCTCTCCCTTTAGAACCCAGAGATGATTTTAGAACAATAATCTGTCCCTTACAGTACCAGCAGGAACCTGTCCCTTTAGAACTAGAAGATGATTATAGAACAATAATCTGTCCCTTACAGCAAGAGAAGAACCTGACCCTATAGGAGTAGACAAAGATTTTAGAACAATAATCTGTCCCTTACAGCAACAGCAGGAACCTCTCTCTTTATAACTAGGAGATGATTATAGAACAATAATCTGTCCTTTACAGGAGCAACAGGAACCTCTCCCTATAGAACTAGGAGATGCTTTTAGAACAATAATCTGTCCCTTACAGCACCCGCAGGAACCTCTCCATATAGAACTAGGAGATGATTATAGAACAATAATCTGTCCCTTACAGGAGCAGCAGAAACTTCTCCCTATAGAACTAGGAGATGACTTTAGAACCATAATCTGTCCCTTACAGCACCAGCAGGAACCTCCCCCTTTAGAACTAGAAGATGATTATAGAACAATAATCTGTCCCTTACAGGAGGAGCAGTAACCTCTCCCTATAGAACTAGGAGATGACTTTAGAACCATAATCTGTCCCTTACAGCACCAGCAGGAACCTCCCCCTTTAGAACTAGGAGATGATTATAGGAAAATATTCTGTCCATTACAGGAGCAGCATGAACCTCTCCCTGTAGAAATAGGAGATGATTTTAGAACAATAATATGTCCCTTACAGGAGCAGCAGGAACCTCTCTCTATAGAACTAGGAGATGCTTTTAGAACAATAATCTGTCCCTTACAGGAGCAGCAGGAACCTCTCCCTATAGAAGTAGGAGATGATTTTAGAACAACAATCTATCCCTTGCAGCACCAGCAGGAACCTCTCCCTTTAGAACTAGGAGATGATTTTAGAACAATAATCTGTTTCTTACAGCACCAGCAGGAACCTCTCCCTTTAGAACAAGGAGATGATTATAGAACAACAATCTGCCCCTTACAGCACCAGCAGGAACCTGACCCTTTAGAACTAGGAGATGATTATAGAACAATAATCTGTCCCTTTCAGGAGCAGCAGGAACCTCTCCCCATAGAATTAGTAGAGGATTTTAGAACAGAAATCTGTCCCTTAGAGCACCAGCAGGAACCTCTCCCTTTAGAACTAGGAGATGATTATAGAACAATAATCTGTCCTTTTCAGGAGCAGTAGGAACCTCTCCCCATAGAACTAGGAGAGGATTTTAGAACAAAAATCTGTCCCTTACAGCACCAGCAGGAAACTCTCCCTTTAGAACTAGGAGAAGATTTTAGAACAATAATCTGTCCCTTACATCACCAGCAGGAACCTCTCCCTTTAGAACTAGGAGATGATTTTAGAACAAAAATCTGTCCATTAGAGCACCAGCAGGAACCTCTCCCTTTAGAACTAGGAGATGATTTAAGAACAATAATCTGTCCCTTAGAGCACCAGCAGGAACCTCTCCCTTTAGAACAAGGAGATGATTTTAGAGCAATAATCTGTCCCTTACAGCACCAGCTGGAACCTGACCCTATTGGAGTAGACGATGATTTTAGAACAATAATCTGTCCCTTACAGCAACAGCAAGAACCTCTCTCTTTAGAACTAGGAGATGATTATAGAACAATAATCTGTCCCTTACAGGATCAGCAGGAACCTCTCCCTATAGAACTAGGAGATGATTTTAGAACAATAATCTGTCCCTTACAGCACCAGCAGGAACCTCTCTCTTTAGTACTAGGAGATGATTTTAGAACAAAAATCTGTCCATTACAGCACCAGCAGGAACCTCTGCCTTTAGAACTAGGAGATGATTTTAGAACAATAATCTGTCCCTTACAGCACCAGCAGGAACCTCTCCCTTTAGAACTAGGAGATGATTTTAGAGCAATAATCTGTCCCTTTCAGCACCAGCAGGAACCTGACCCTATAGGAGTAGACAATGGTTTTAGAACAATAATCTGTCCCTTACAGCAACAGCAGGAACCTCTCCCTTTAGAACTAGGAAATGATTATAGAACAATAATCTGTCCCTTACAGGAGCAGCAGGAACCTATCCCTTTAGAAATTGGAGATGATTTTAGAACAATAATCTGTCCCTTACAGCACCAGCAGGAACCTCTCCCTTTAGAACTAGGAGATGATTATCAAACAATAATATGTCTCTTTCAGGAGCAGCAGGAACCTCTCCCCATAGACTTAGTAGAGGATTTTAGAACACAAATCTGTCCCTTACTTCACCAGCAGGAAACTCTCTCTTTAGAACTAGGAGATGATTTTAGAACAATAATCTGTCCCTTACAACACCAGCAGGAACCTCTCCCTTTAGAACTAGGAGATGATTTTAGAACAAAAATCTGTCCCTTACAGCACCAGCAGGAACCTCTCCCTTTAGAACTAGGAGATGATTTTAGAACAATAATCTGTCCCTTACAGCACCAGCAGGAACCTCTCCCTTTATAACTAGGAGATGATTTTAGAGCAATAATCTATACCTTTCAGCACCAGCAGGAACCTGACCCTATAGGGGTAGACGATGATTTTAGAACAATAATATGTCCCTTACAGCAACAGCAGGAACCTCTCCCTTTAGAACTAGGAAATGATTATAGAACAATAATCTGTCCCTTACAGCACCAGCAGGAAACTCTCCCTTTAGAACTAGGAGATGACTTTAGAACAAAAATATGTCCATTACAGCACCAGCAGGAACCTCTCCCTTTAGAACTAGGAAATGATTTTAGAACAATAATCTGTCCCTTACAGCACCAGCAGGAACCTCTCCCTTTAGAACTAGGAGATGATTTTAGAGCAATAATCTGTCCCTTACAGCACCAGCAGGAACCTGACCCTATAGGAGTAGACGATTTTAGAACAATAATCTGTCCCTTACAGCAACAGCAGAAACCTCTCTCTTTATAACTAGGAGAAGATTATAGAACAATAATCTGACCCTTACAGCACCATCAGGAACCTCTCCCTATAGAACTAGGAGATGATTATAGAACAATAATCTGTCCCTTACAGGAGCAGCAGAAACTTCTCCCTTTAGAACTAGGAGATGATTTTAGAGCAATAATCTGTCCCTTATAGCACCCGCTGGAACCTGACCCTATAGGAGTAGACAATGATTTTAGAACAATAATCTGTCCCTTACAGCAACAGCAAGAACCTCTCTCTTTAGAACTAGGAGATGATTATAGAACAATAATCTGTCCCTTACAGGATCAGCAGGAACCTCTCCTTATAGAACTAGGAGATGATTTTAGAACAATAATCTGTCCCTTACAGCACCAGCAGGAACCTCTCCCATTAGAACTAGGAGATGATTTTAGAGCAATAATCTGTCCCTTACAGCACCAGCAGGAACCTGACCCTATAGGAGTAGACGATTTTAGAACAATAATCTGTCCCTTACAGCAACAGCAGGAACCTCTCTCTTTATAACTAGGAGATGATTATAGAACAATAATCTGTCCCTTACAGCACCAGCAGGAACCTCTCCCTATAGAACTAGGAGATAATTATAGAACAATAATCTGTCCCTTACAGGAGCAGCAGAAACTTCTCCCTATAGAACTAGGAGATGATTTTAGAACAATAATCTGTCCCCTTCAGCACCAGCAGGAACCTCCCCCTTTAGAACTAGAAGATGATTATAGAACAATAATCTGTCCCTTACAGGAGGAGCAGTAACCTCTCCCTATAGAACTAGGAGATGACTTTAGAAACATAATCTGTCCCTTACAGCACCAGCAGGAACCTCCCCCCTTTAGAACTAGGAGATGATTTTAGGAAAATAATCTGTCCATTACAGGAGTAGCATAAACCTCTCCCTATAGAAATAGGAGATGATTTTAGAACAATAATCTGTCCCTTACAGGAGCAGCAGGAACCTCTCTCTATAGAACTAGGAGATGATTTTAGAACAATAATCTGTCCCTTACAGGAGCAGCAGGAACCTCTCCCTATAGAAGTAGGAGATGATTTTAGAACAACAATCTATCCCTTACAGCACCAGCAGGAACCTCTCCCTTTAGAACTAGGAAACGATTATAGAACAATAATCTGTCCCTTACAGGAGCAGCAGGAACCTATCCCTTTAGAAATTGGAGATGATTTTAGAACAATAATCTGTCCCTTACAGCACCAGCAGGAACCTCTCCCTTTAGAACTAGGAGATGATTATCAAACAATAATCTGTCTCTTTCAGGAGCAGCAGGAACCTCTCCAAATAGACTTAGTAGAGGATTTTAGAACACAAATCTCTCCCTTACTTCACCAGCAGGAAACTCTCTCTTTAGAACTAGGAGATGATTTTAGAACAATAATCTGTCCCTTACAACACCAGCAGGAACCTCTCCCTTTAGAACTAGGAGATGATTTTAGAACAAAAATCTGTCCCTTACAGCACCAGCAGGAACCTCTCCCTTTAGAACTAGGCGATGATTTTAGAACAATAATCTGTCCCTTACAGCACCAGCAGGAACCTCTCCCTTTATAACTAGGAGATGATTTTAGAGCAATAATCTGTCCCTTTCAGCACCAGCAGGAACCTGACCCTATAGGGGTAGACAATGATTTTAGAACAATAATATGTCCCTTACAGCAACAGCAGGAACCTCTCCCTTTAGAACTAGGAAATGATTATAGAACAATAATCTGTCCCTTACAGGAGCAGCAGGAACCTCTCCCTTTAGAAATAGGAGATGATTTTAGAACAATAATCTGTCCCTTACAGCACCAGCAGGAACCTCTCCCTTTTGAACTAGGAGATGATTATAGAACAATAATCTGTCTCTTACAGGAGCAGTAGGAACCTCTCCCCATAGAACTAGGAGAGGATTTTAGAACAACAATCTGTCCCTTACAGCACCAGCAGGAAACTCTCCCTTTAGAACCAGGAGATGATTTTAGAGCAATAATCTGTCCCTTACAGCACCAGCAGGAACCTGACCCTATAGGAGTAGACGATAATTTTAGAACAATAATCTGTCCCTTACAGCACCAGCAGGAACCTCTCCTTATAGAACTAGGAGATGAAAATAGAACAATAATCTGTCCCTTACATGAGCAGCTGAAACCTCTCCCTATAGAACTAGGAGATGATTTTAGAACAATAATCTGTACCTTACAGCACCAGCAGGAACCTTTCCCTTTAGAACTAGGAGATGATTATAGAACAATAATCTGTCCCTTACAGGAGCAACAGGAACCTCTCCCTATAGAACTAGGAGATGATTTTAGAACCATAATCTGTCCCTTACAGCACCAGCAGGAACCTCCCCGTTTAGAACTAGGAGATGATTATAGAAAAATAATCTATCCATTACAGGAGCAGCATGAACCTCTCCCTATAGAACTAGGAGATCATTTTAGAACAATAATCTGTCCCTTAAAGGAGCAGCAGGAACCTCTCACTATAGAACTAGGAGATGATTTTAGAACAATAATCTGTCCCTTACAGGAGCAACAGGAACCTCTCCCTATAGTACTAGGAGATGATTTTAGAACAATAATCTATCCCTTACAGTACCAGCAGGTGCCTCTCCCTTTAGAACTAATAGGTGATTATAGAACAATAATCTGTCCCTTACAGGAGCAGCCGGAAGCTCTCCCTATATAACTAGGAGATGATTTTAGAACAATAATCTGTCCCTTACAGGAGCAGCAGGAACCTCTCCCTATAGAACTAGCAGATCATTTTAGAACAATAATCTGCCCCTACAGGAGCAGCAGGAACATCTCACTATAGAACTAGGAGATGATTTTAGAACAATAATCTGTCCCTTACAGGAGCAGCAGGAACCTCTCCCTATATAACTAGGAGATGATTTTAGAACAATAATCTGTCCCTTACAGCACCAGCAGGAACCTGTCCCTTTAGAACTAGAAGATGATTATAGAACAATAATCTGTCCCTTACAGCACCAGAAGAACCTGACCCTATAGGAGTAGACAATGATTTTAGAACAATAATCTGTCCCTTACAGCAACAGCAGGAACCTCTCTCTTTATAACTAGGAGATGATTATAGAACTATAATCTGTCCCTTACAGGAGCAGCAGGAACCTCTCCCTATAGAACTAGGAGATGCTTTTAGAACAATAATCTGTCCCTTACAGCACCAGCAGGAACCTCTCCCTTTAGAACTAGGAGATGATTATAGAACAATAATCTGTCCCTTACAGGAGCAGCAGAAACTTCTCCCTATAGAACTAGGAGATGATTTTAGAACAATAATCTGTCCCTTACAGCACCAGCAGGAACCTCTCCCTTTAGAACTAGAAGATGATTATAGAACAATAATCTGTCCCTTACAGGAGGAGCAGTGACCTCTCCCTATAGAACTAGGAGATGACTTTAGAACCATAATCTGTCCCTTACAGCACCAGCAGGAACCTCACCCTTTAGAACTAGGAGATGATTATAGGAAAATAATCTGTCCATTACAGGAGCAGCATGAAACTCTCCCTATAGAAATAGGAGATGATTTTAGAACAATAATCTGTCCCTTACAGGAGCAGCAGGAACCTCTCTCTATAGAACTAGGAGATAATTTGAGAACAATAATCTGTCCCTTACAGGAGAAGCAGGAACCTCTCCCTATAGAAGTAGGAGATGATTTTAGAACAACAATCTATCCCTTAAGCACCAACATGAACCTCTCCCTTTAGAACTAGGAGATGATTTTAGAACAATAATCTGTCCCTTACAGCACCGGCAGGAACCTCTCCCTCTAGAACTAGGAGATGATTGTAGAACAATAATCTGTCCCTTACAGGAGCAGCAGGAACCTGCCCCTTTAGAACTAGGAGATGATTTTAGAACAATAATCTGTCCCTTACAGCACCAACAGGAATCTCTCCCTTTAGAACAAGGAGATGATTATAGAACAATAATCTGTCCCTTTCAGGAGCAGCAGGAACCTCTCCCCATAGAATTAGTAGATGATTTTAGAACATAAATCTGTCCCTTACAGCACCAGCAGGAACCTCTCCCTTTAGAACAAGGAGATGATTATAGAACAATAATTTGTCCTTTACAGGAGCAACAGGAACCTCTCCCCATAGAACTAGGAGAGGATTTTAGAATAAAAATCTGTCCCTTACAGCACCAGCAGGAAACTCTCCCTTTAGAACTAGGAGAAGATTTTAGAACAATAATCTGTTCCTTACAGCCCCGGCAGGAACCTCTCCCTTTAGAACTAAGAGATGACTTTAGAACAAAAAATCTGTCCATTACAGCACCAGCAGGAACCTCTCCCTTTAGAACTAGGAAATGATTTTAGAACAATACTCTGTCCCTTACAGCACCAGCAGGAACCTCTCCCTTTAGAACTAGGAGATGATTTTAGAGCAATAATCTGTCCCTTACAGCACCAGCAGGAACCTGACCCTATAGGAGTAGACGATTTTAGAACAATAATCTGTCCCTTACAGCAACAGCAAGAACCTCTCTCTTTAGAACTAGGAGATGATTATAGAACAATAATATGTCCCTTACAGAAGCAGCAGGAACATCTCCCTATAGAACTAGGAGATGATTTTAGAACCCTAATCTGTCCCTTACAGCACCAGCAGGAACCTCTCCCTTTAGAATTAGGAGATGATTTTAGAACAAAAATCTGTCCATTACAGCACCAGCAGGAACCTCTCCCTTTAGAACTAGGAGATGATTTTAGAACAATAATCTGTCCCTTACAGCACCAGCAGGAACCTCTCCCTTTAAAATTAGGAGATAATTTTAGAGCAATAATCTGTCCCTTAAAGCACCAGCAGGAAACTGACCCTATAGGAGTAGACGATGATTTTAGAACAATAATCTGTCCCTTACAGCAACAGCAAGAACCTCTCTCTTTAGAACTAGGAGATGATTATAGAACAATAATCTGTCCCTTACAGGAGCAGCAGGAACCTCTCCCTATAGAACTAGGAGATGATTTTAAAACAATAATTTGTCCCTTACAGCACCAGCAGGAACCTCTCCCTATAAAACTAGGAGATGATTATAGAACAATAATCTGTCCCTTACAGGAGCAGCGGAAACCTCTCCCTATAGAACTAGGAGGTGATTTTAGAACAATAATCTTTCCCTTACAGCACCAGCAGGAACCTCTCCCTTTAGAACTAGGAGATGATTTTAGAACAATAATCTGTCCCTTACAGCACCAGCAGTAATCTCTCCCTTTAGAACAAGGAGATGATTATAGAACAATAATCTGTCCCTTACAGGAGCAGCAGGAACCTCTCCCTTTAGAACTAGGAGATGATTTTAGAGCAATAATCTGTCCCTTACAGCACCAGCAGGAATCTCTCCCTTTAGAACAAGGAGATGATTTTAGAACAAAAATCTGTCCATTACAGCACCAGCAGGAACCTCTCCCTTTAGAACTAGGAGAAGATTTTAGAACAATGATATATCCCTTACAGCACCAGCAGAAACCTCTCCCTTTAGAACTAGAAGATGATTATAGAACAATAATCTGAAACTTACAGCACCAGCAGGAACCTGACCCTTTAGAACTAGGAGATGATTATAGAACAATAATCTGTCCTTTTCAGGAGCAGCAGGAAACTCTCCCTTTAGAACTAGGAGATAATTTTAGAACAATAATCTGTCCCTTACAGCACCAGCAGGAAACTCTCACTTTAGAACTAGGAGATGATTTCAGAACAAAAATCTGTCCATTACAGCACCAGCAGGAACCTCTCCCTTTTGAACTAGGAGCTGATTTTAGAACAATAATCTGTCCCTTACAGCACCAGCAGGAACCTCTCCCTTTAGAACTAGGAGATGATTTTAGAGCAATAATCTGTCCCTTATAGCACCAGCAGGAACTTGACCCTATAGGAGTAGACAATGCTTTTAGAACAATAAGCTGTCCCTTACAGCACCAGCAGGAACCTCTCCCTTTAGAACTAGGAGATGATTATAGAACAATAATCTGTCCCTTACAGCACCAGCAAGAACCCGACCCTTTAGGAGTAGACAATGATTTTAGAACAATAATCTGTCCCTTACAGCAACTGCAGGAATCTGACCCTATAGGAGTAGGCAATGATTTTAGAACAATAATCTGTCCCTTACAGCAACGGCAGAAAACTGACCCTATAGAAGTAGGCAATGATTTTAGAACAATAATCTTTCCCTTACAGCAACCGCAGGTACCTAACCCTTTAGGAGTAGGCAATGATTTTATAACAATAATCTGTCCCTTACAGCAACAGCAGGAACCTGACCCTATATGAGTAGGCGATGATTTTAGAACAATAATCTGTCCCTTACAGCAACAGCAGGAAACTGTCCCTATAGGAGTAGGCGATGATTTTAAAACAATAATCTGTCCCTTACTGCAACAGCAGGAATCTGACCCTATAGGAGTAGGTGATGATTTTAGAACAATAATCTGTCCCTTACAGCAACAGCAGGAACCAGACCCTATAGGAGTAGGCGATGATTATAGAACAATAATCTTTCCCTTACAGGAGCAGTAGGAACCTCTCCCTATAGAACTAGGAGCTTATTTTATAACAATAATCTACCCCTTACAGCACCAGCAGGAACCTCTCCCTTTAGAACTAAAAGATGATTATAGAACAATAACATTCCCCATCTAATAACAATATTTTATTCGAGGATCAAGATATCCCTCTCCAAGGATGACGAGGACATTCCCTTTCTAATAACAAGATATTAGTAGCGGATGAGGATATCCCAGACCAAGGACGACAACGACATTCCCTGTCTAATAACAAGATTTTAGTAGTGGATGAGGATATCCCAGTCTAAGGACGACAACGTCATTCCCTGTCTAATAACAAAATTTTAGTAGCGGATGAGGATATCC
>BLSH010340331.1:59704-72313 GCA_018402905.1 Glandirana rugosa
GTGGGTGGGTGGTAAACAGATGGTGGGGGGAGTATTTTGTTACTAGGCAGCGCTGTGGGCATTGCACATCGCCCACAGCGCTGCTGCACGTCTTCTCTCCCCCCTCTCTCCTCTCACACTGCACCGATCGGTGCGGAGAGGAGAGACAAGCCGGCGCTTCCGCCGGCTTGTTTACATGTGATCGCGCCGTCATTTGACGGCGCGATCACGTGGTGAAAGGCCGCGCACAGCGGCCATTCACCCCGATCCGTGATCAGTCGGGTCCCCCGGACCCGACGGTCACGGATGTTCCCGTGTGCGCGCCCCAGGGGGCGCGCGGGAACCGCGATTCTGGGAGGACGTCAATAGACGTCCTCCCAGAATTAAGCAACCGCCCTGTAGACGTCAATTGTCTATGGGGCGGTTGTTAAGCGGTTAAATATATTTGGTTTGGACCTGGCATTAGAAAAAAGATCAATCTACAATGCAGAAGCAATCTAACATTCTATACAGATAGTACATGGATTTTGTACTTTTCATTCTTGAGCACCTTGGGAACCCTTTACTCTGTGCACACTTGCAAAGAGTAAGTACTCTTAGGCTGGGTTCACACCTATGCGAATTGGATGCGGCTTAAACCGCATCCAATTCGCAGGACACTTGAAAACACATTGTTTTCAAGGTGTCCAGTTCACATATGTGCGGTGCATTCGCACTCCGCATTGCACAAAAACCGCACACGTTTTTTGTGCAATGCGGTGCGAATTCCCAGCCTGTTGAGTTCAATGGGAGCGCATCTAACCCGCAGATGTGCTCCGCATTGAACAGCGATTTTGCAGGGATCTTTCCCCTCCTCGCTGCACCCCCCCTCCCTCCCCGAGCAGCCGATGCGCTGCGAGAACGGACATGAGCCGCCGAATGGCGGCTCCGCCCCTTCTCAGAAGCAGACGGGCTGGAATTCGCACCGCAATGGTGTGAAACCAGCCTTACTCTTGACTTTTGCCTTCAGGTCAGAGCTCACACTTCTCTCAATATTACACAACAGAGAACACTTAAACAATATGTATATTGCAATGTATGGGCTATGTCTACATCTACAACTAAAGCTGAGGTCAACGTTTGCATACAGAGTGACTCATACAGTATCTCACAAAAGTAAGTACACCCCTCACATTTTTGTAAATATTTTATTATATCTTTTCATATGACAACACTGAAGAAATTACACTGTGCTACAATGTAAATTAGCGAGTGAACAGCTTGTATAACAGTGTAAATTTGCAGTCCCCTCAAAATAACTCAACACACAGCCATTAATGTCTAAACTGCTGGCAGCAAAAGTGAGTACACCCCTAAGTGAAAATGTCTAAATTGGGCCCAATAAGCCATTTTCCCTCCCCGGAGTCACGTGACTTGTTAGTGTTACAAGGTCTCAGTTGTGAATGGGGAGCAGGTGTGTTCAATTTGGTGTTATCACTCTCACTCTCTCATACTGGACACTGAAAATTCAACATGGCACCTCATGGCAAAGAAGTCTCTGCGGATCTGAAAAAATGAATTTTTGCTCTACGTACAGATGGCCTAGGCTATAAGAAGATTGCCAAGACCCCGAAACTGAGCTGCAGCACGGTGGCTAAGATCATGCAGTGGTTTAACAGGACAGGTTCCACTCAAAGGTCGACCAAAGAAGTTAAGTGCATGTACTCAGCATCATATCCAGAGATTATCTTTGGGAAATAGACGCATGAGTGCTGCCAGCATTGCTGCAGAGGTTGAAGGGGTTGGGGGTCAGCCTGTCAGTGTTCAGGCCACACTGCATCAAATTGGTCTTCATGGCTGTTGTCCCAGAAGGAAGCCTCTTCCATAGATGATGCAAAAGAAAGCCTGCAAACAGTTTGCTGAAGACAAGCAGACTAAGGACATGGATTACTGGAACATGTCCTGTGATCTGATGAGACCAAGATAAACTTATTTGGTTCAGATGGTGTCAAGCGTGTGTGGGGGCAACCAGGTGAGGAGTACAAAGATAAGTGTGTCTTGTCTACAGTCAAGGTTGGTGGTGGGAGTGTCATGGTCTGGGGCTGCATGAGTGCTGCTGGCACTGGGGAGCTACAGTTCATTGAGGGAACCATGAATGCCAACATGTACTGTGACATACTGAAGCAGAGCATGATCCCCTCCCTCCGGAGACTGGGCCACAGGGCAGTATTCCTACATGATAACGACCCCAAACACACCTTCAAGACAACCACTGCCTTCTCCCTTGCTAAAGAAGCTGAGGGTAAAGGTGATGGACTGGCCAAGCATGTCTTCAGACCTAAACCCTATTGAGCATTGTTGGGACATCCTGAAACAGAAGGTGGAGGAGCGCAAAGTCTCTAACATCCACCAGCTCCATGGTGTCATCATGGAGGAGTGGAAGAGGATTCCAGTGGCAACCTGTGAAGCTCTGGTGAACTCCATGCCCACGAGGATTAAGGCAGTGCTGCAAAATAATGGTGGCCGCACAAAAATATTGACACTTTGGGCCCAATTTGGACATTTTCACTTAGGGGTCAGCAAATTTACACTGTTATACAAGCGTACACTTACTACTTTACATTGTAGCAAAGTGTCATTTATTCAGTGTTGTCACATGAAAAGATATAATAAAATATTTACAAAAATTTGAGGGGTGTACTCACTTTTGTGAGATACTGTATGTAGGGGTTGACAGGATGTGATGAAAAAAAGTTTACACAAAGCAGTGATGTGTACAGACACCTTGTGATGCCAGCAACTTTTAGACTATGTCATATTGCCATCTTTTCTAACTGATTTACTTTAAATATAGACCTGTTTCCTCATTGTTCTTGTGTTCAAGGAAGAAGAGAAAATCTGTTTTATAACCTTGCAAAACTTAAATGAATATTGTTGCATTTAGCGTTTTCTTTTCTCTGCATACCTATGTAGTGGGGTTCCCATTTATCCACCATGCTGAAATGCAGGCCTCTTTAACTCCTTTTCCCACAACTCTCTGGGTTTCTGGACAGGCCCAAGGAAGATACGTTTCTCTGCTTCCCACTAGGGATGGGCGAACGGTTGGGCCCGAGCATAAGTTCGGTCGTTCGGCGAACATCTGAACAAATGGGTTGTTCGACCGTTTGTTCGCCCCCCTGAACCAACCACAATGTATTGCGGCACTGAACAATGCATTGCAAGCCCAGATTCGCTGAAGCAGTGAAAGCTTCAGTCAATCAGGGTACAGAGTAATGTCAGAGTCATGATTGGACACTGTCATCATGACTTTATCCAATCATGGCTCATTCCCACCCCACAGTATAAAAGTATTCTTTCAATTAGTTAGTGTGCTATATGGTGTTATTGTGCTTCAATTGTCAGTGTAGAATATTAGTTTAGTGTCAGTCTAGGGATAGGGTGAGTGTAGTGAGGAGGAAAATCATTCAGCTTTGCATAGTGTGCAGCTAGAGTAGGGACAGTTCAGATAGTTTCACTGTAGTGTAGTGAGACTGTGTCATTCATACATACATTAGTGTATTTGTAGAGTAGGGACAGCTCAGATAGTTTCAGTGTAGTGTAGTGAGACAGTGTAACTAATCTTTACATTAGTGTATAGCTAGAGTAGGGACAGTTCAGATAGCGCCAGTGTAGTGACGGTTGAACACCGTATATTTGATTGCGTTACTGCAAGTTTAAAGCCATATATTTCTGTGTGCGTTACTGCAAGTTTAGCGCCATTTACTTCAGTGTGCGTTACTGCCAGTTTAACGCCATTTACTTCTGTGTGCATTACTGCCAGTTTAACGCCATATAGTTCTGTGTACGTTACTGTAAGTTTAACACCATTTACTTCTGTGTGCGTTACTGCCAGTTTAATGTCATATCGTTTTGTGCGTTACTGCAAGATTAACGCCATTTACTTGTGTGTGGGTTACTGCCAGTTTAACACCATATAGTTCTGTGTGCGTTACTTCCAGTTTAACGCCATATAGTTCTGGGCTTTACTGC
This sequence comes from Glandirana rugosa, assembly GCA_018402905.1. Classification (NCBI taxonomy): domain Eukaryota; kingdom Metazoa; phylum Chordata; class Amphibia; order Anura; family Ranidae; genus Glandirana; species Glandirana rugosa. The sequence goes on from BLSH010340331.1 coordinate 63,692, forward strand.
AAGTTTAACGCTATTTACTTGTGTGTGTATTGCTCCAAGTTTAACGCCATTTACTTGTGTGTGCGTTACTGCAAGTTTAACGCCATTTACTTCTGTGTGCGTTACTGCCAGTTTAACGCCATATCGTTTTGTGCGTTACTGCAAGTTTAACGCCATTTACTTCTGTGTACGTTACTGCCAGTTTAACGCCATATAGTTCTGTGTGCATTACTGCCAGTTTAACGCCATATAGTTTTGTCTGCGCTACTGCCAGTTTAACGCCATATAGTTTTGTGTGCGTTACTGCCAGTTTAACGCCATATAGTTTTGTGCATTACTGCAAGTTTAACGTCATTTACTTCTGTGTTCGTTACTGCAAGTTTAACGCCATATAGTTTTGTGTTCGTTACTGCCAGTTTAACGCCATACAGTTTTGTGCGTTACTGCAAGTTTAACGCCATTTACTTGTGTGTGCGTTACTGCAAGTTTAACGCCATTTACTTCTGTGTGCGCTATTGCAAGTTTAACGCTATATTGTTCTGTGCGTCACAGTACATTTGACCCAATGAATTGCAGTATATTATAGTGCATCCGTGGAGTGTGTCTGTGTAGTGTGAGTACTCAAATTAAAGTGCACCAAACACCACTTTACATTGATTAAAGTGCATCTACGTACAGATTTCCACTTCTTCTTTACATTTGCTAATAAGCACCGCCCCCACCCTCCCAATAATGTCTGAGAGGACAACAAGGAGAGGCAGACATTCCCTTGGCACTGTAAGGGGGCCAGCAACAAATGTGTCCACAGGCAAAGGTGGACGTGGTGGTCAGTCCTCAGGCAGGGTATCATTTCCTCTGTTTAGTGAGTTTGCCCATGCTATCCAGCCACAGCATGCATAGGAGGTGGTGGACTGGCTTACTAAACCTACCTCATCCTTCTCATCCTCTGTCACGCAAACAGAGACAAGTGTGCAGTCCCCTGCAGTTGCCAGAGTGGATAAACCTGCCACCTTGTCCACAGCTATTCCTGCCATAGCCCCAACATCAGCTATGGAGGAGTCAGCTGAGTTATTTGACCACAGCATCAGCCACTTGCTCCTTGATGATGCCCAACCATTACTGGATTCAGATGATGGTTCTGAGGTTGAGGGTGACAGGAACATGAGCCTAGAGAGAGGGGGGAACACTGGTAGACAAATTGGCATTCATGTTCCCCCAGCCACAGCGTATTGCCAAGTTGTCTCCAGTGGTAATGATGATGATGAAGATGGAGTAGATGGAGATGATGATGATGATGATGATGAGGTCACTGATGCGACTTGGGTTTCAGATAGAGCAGAGGAGGAAACTGAAGGTTAGGCGGCACAACTCCAAGGAGGCCGACATCAGAAAGAGTAGAGAGCAGCCACCCTATTCCATTACATTCTGCAGCTGTTATCTTCCAGCCCACTTCCCAAAGTTCAGCTGTCTGGGCCTTTTTCAGCACATCTGCAGCAGATCGCACTGTTGCTATCTGCAAACTGTGTTTCAGGCACATCAAACGTGGCAAAAAACACAAGCTACTTTGGTACCACATGCTTAACAAGGTATTTAACGTCCAACGACTCAGCCCATTGGCAAGAGCACCTAAAAGCCACACAAAAGGGGTACAAATCTGTCTCTCCTCCTTACTCACTTCAGTCTGTCCCTGCTATACTGAGTCATTACCTCTCGGCAGCCTCCACTGACAGGGATGATGGTATAGCACAGGGTGTCCCAGGTCCTAGCAGCACATCTGCCAGCAGCACACCACGAGCTGTAGACTGTAGCCTGCAAATTTCTCTGCCCCACCTGCTGCAGCGGGAAATAAAATACAGTCCCTGCCACCCACATGCCCAGATTCTAAATGCAAGCTTACCAAAGCTGTTGGCTCTCCAACTTCTGCCTTGCGGCCTGGTGGATTCTGCCCCCTTCCATGAATTCGCACAATATGCTATATCACAATGGCAGGTTCCCAGTCACTACTACTTTTCACGTAAGGCCGTTTCATCTCTCTATCATCACGTGGAAGGGAATGTTCTGGCATCGTTGGGCAAGGCAGTCAGCCGTACAATCCACCTTATTGCTGACACGTGGTCCAGCAAGCATGGGCAGGGACGATATATTTCGTTCACAGCACACTGGGTAACGCTGCTTGCAACTCGGAAGGATGCAGGACAGGGCTCGGTGCTGCAGCTTGTTGTGCCCCCACATCTCCTTCCAGCTGGTGGTGATGATGACAGACCTGTGAGCTCTACCTCCTCCTCCTCCTCCGCCACCTCCATGCCCTCCTCTGTAGAATTGTCCTATGAACATCAGGTACCCCCTAAGCTTTCAAAGGGCTATTCCATGAGTCAGGCTAAAAGTTTCCATGCATTGCTTCAGCTGGTGTGTCTAGGGGACAGGAACCACAATGGAGCAGAGATTTTTGCAGCTCTGCAGGGACAGGCCCGGAGGTGGTTCACACCACGCTAGCTGGAGCCAGGAATGGTGGTGTGCGATAATGGCTCAAACCTCCTGTCTGCACTTAGACAGGGAAAGTTGACACATGTGCCATGCCTGGCACATGTCCTCAATTTGGTGGTGCAGCATTTCCTAAATACGTACCCAGGGTTTGAGGATGTGCTAAAACTGGCCAGAAGAGTCTGTAGCCATTTTAGGTGGTCATACACAGCCAGTGCTCGTTTGGCTGAAATTCAGCGTGAATTGCACCTGCCATAAACCGCCTGATTTGTGACATGCCCACCCAACTTTGGCAATGCTGCAGCGGCTATACATGCAGCAGAGGGCCGTCACCGAGTACCTGTGCGAGTACAGCACAACGACAGGCTCAGGCCACCTCAGCTTTTTTTCCCCATGCCAATGGCTGATCATTAAGGAAGCATACAATGTACTGTCACCATTTGAGGAGGCCACAAGGATGATGAGCCTTGACAGTGCATGCATCAGTGATACAATCCCTGTTGTGTTCCTGCTGGAGCAGATTCTGTGTGGCATTATGGACAGGGCAATGGAGGCAGAGCAGCAGGAGGAAGAGGAGGACTTCCTTTCCTCTCAAGGCCCACTTTATCCAGACACCATCATTCCTATGTCACAGAACACACAGGAGGAGAGAGGGGAGGAGGATGAGGAGGAGGATTCTGGCACTTTCACAGGCTTTGAAGAAAAGGAAGGAATGCGCCAATCTCTAAGTGATGGCTTTTAAACCCCAGAACCCTTGGGAGTAGTAGGTGGCTGGGAGGAGGAAGTTCCAGATGCTGTCATCCTGCGTGACCCCGAGGAGTCTGCTTCTCAAGCCTCGGCAAATTTGAGGCGCATGGGCAACCTCATGCTTCAAAGCCTGCGAAAGGACCCAAGAATGCGTGGCATAAAGGAGAATGATCATTACTGGTTGGCAGCCCTCCTTGACCACAGCTATAAGGGGAAGGTCTCAGAACTCATCCTGTCCCCACAGAGAATGCAGAAGATAAAATCTCTTGAGGACACGTTAAAGAGGATTTTATTGAACGTTTTTCCTGACTTCAGTAGGTTACAGTGTCGTGCAAAACATAGTTTTAAGTCTTCTGTTGGTCAAGAGAGGATCGTTGGAGAAGGCGTCCGCCTAAGTGATGCATTTCAAAGCTTTTTTAGTCCTTGCTGCCCTGGGCTGCCAGCTTCCACATCCCATTGGCAGCGTTTGCATCACATGGCGGACGATTACCTCAGGGCCAAAACAGAGATGGACAGCTTTCCAGTTGACCATCTACTGGCTTAATGGGTCATGAGAATAGACCACTGGCCAGAACTTGCCCAGTATGCTATTGAGTTGTTGGGCTGCCCTGCATCCAAGCATGCTTTCAGAACGGGCATTCAGTGCTGCAGGAGGTTTCGTTACTGATCATAGAACGTGTCTGTCCACAGACTCCGTTGACCATTTGACTTTTTTAAAAATGAATCAGACCTGGATTATCAGCTATGAAGCCCCTGATGCCAATGTCACTGATTAAGTGTTTGTGGGATGTGGAATCTCTTCTAAGCTGCCTAGCTTTGAGGGTGTTCAATCATTTCATCTGGAAGAATGTTTTTGGAATAGGTTTCATGGGCACAATTAACACCAAAGACCAAATTTTCAGCACCTGTTTGACAGGTGTATATCATTGCAACTTTGTTTGCCTTTATCAAGAGCACCTCTATAGAGTTATGGTGGTAAGGCGCCACCGACACCCAAAGATCAATTTTTCTGCACCTGTTTGACAGGTGCATATCTGTGCAATATTTTACAGCAAGGCCAACTCTTGCTTTCTTCAAGAGTACCTCTATAGGGTTATGGTGGGAAGGCACCACTGACACCCAAAGACCAATTTTTCTGCACCTGTTTGACAGGTGCATATCATTGCAATTTTTACAGAAAGGCCAATTCTTGCCTTCATGAAGAGCTCCTCTATAGAGTTACGGTGTGAAGGCACCACCGACACCCAAAGCCCAATTTGTATGCACCCGTTACTTCTATCTAAAGTCAAAGTGACATCAGAATTTATCCAAAAAATCTCTAATCTTGTTCCCAGTGCACTACATTGTGGCCTCATCATACACACTGGCTCCCCAGCTGTTGCTGAGCAAAATAAAGGCAGCTTGCAGGGAAAATTTCATTTTTTTGGCTTTATAAATGCAATTATTGCTGCAGCAGATTCTAGACATGGTACAGATCTGCCACTTTACAGGTAGACCAAGGGGACGCTCCAGGCACTATATTGGAAGGAATTTTTCATTTTTGTGCTTTCACTTTAAAAATCAAAAATCACTGCTCATTTAAAAATGAAGTTTTTCACAAACTTTTTTTTCATTGATACATGTCCCCCAGGGCAGGACCCGGACCCCTATAAACATTGTATGCCCAATTACTTGCATATAAGCCTTCACAATGGGCACTTTTGATTTTTGACATTCGGGTCCCATTGACTTTAATGGGACTCGTTATTCGGGTCTGAACTTTCACGGTATTCAAAAGTTCTGATGCGAACCAAACAGGGGTCAGTTCGGCCCATTCCTACTTCCCACCCTCAGAAGCTTAGAGTGGCCACACATGATGAGGCAGAGATAGCTGGGCAAGTAATTTGCAGCCAGATGGAAGGCCCTCCGCTGTCAGAACCAGGGTGCGGGCAGCAGGGCCAGAGCCTAACAACAACCGGAAGACCCATACACTGTGGGGAGCATCTCTTTAATTATTACCAGAGTTCCAATGGGGTGGAGCCTCATCCTCAAGCCTTGAAGCTCACCAGCTGTTTGGCTGCTTGGATATTCCCTATGTTACCTCTCCCACTCTCAGCTAGCTTCAGCTGCTAATGTCCTTATGTGATGGACATCTTCTCTATACTGAGAGAAGCTTACTTTCTTTTATAATGGTTTATTCTCTCTCTCTCAGATGATATATTTCAATATGTTTCTTTTATCGGTTGGCTGCACCATAGCCATTGCTGTCTTCATGCAAATCCAGATCAGTTGAATCCTTGGCAGAGACCATACACAAGTCCAACCTGGTGCAACATGTGGGAGCTAGCCTGTAATGTTGCTTCTTCGCTGGATCCTGTTGTATGCGCTCCCCTTGACAAGTCAACTCTCTCATTGTTTTGGACCGGATCGGTACCGAATTATATCTGTCCTTGGCCTAATTTCAATGCAATGTGTGTACACACACAGAGAGAAATCGCAGACGCTAACACGGGTTCAGAGTCAAGATACTTCTGGTCTATTGGTTCCTCTTTTTAAGCTTATAAAGAGTTTGCAAGGCGTTCCAGGAAATGCCTTATAGATGTAGCACAAATGGACATTAAGCAAAAAGACATATAAGTTCATGATTGGATGTATCTATGTGAGTATAAGTTTCTTCCAGGATATGATAATCTTCTGTCTTGGGTGTAGCTTCTTCCTGGAGGCGCCATCTTAGAAATCATCTGTTTCCCTTATTGTTTGTTAGTAGCAAACAATAAAAGTAGAAAAATAATCTGACGAGCATGTTTGAATAAGGAATATGTATATGTATAATAAGCTAATAGCATATATGTGTATAAAGCATGCATGCGACACCATGGAAATAGGCATTTTACTATGACCATTAATTACATCCATTACAGATTCCGCCCTTAAAATGTCTATTTCAATCTGTCCCTACTGATCCTAGCTCATCTGTCCTCATGTGCCTTGGAACTCTTTTACGCCACACGTTAGACGGATGATCGCTAATCAATCACCCCCCTTGCCACGGTCTTTGCACATGGGAAGTCTGATGCTCTCCCTATGTCCCTACAGGTCACTAGAAGGGGCAGAAAATGTCTGCAATGGAGTATATGGTTTTTCATAGTCTTCCTCGGATCCTATATCTTGGTTCACATTTGTGGGGGTGGTTTGGTCTATTGCCTTCTCCATGAACTTCCTCAAGCTGGGGAGTACACAACAAATCACTAAAGCAAGGAGCATTAGGATGATCAACACAGTCACTCCTATCTGTGCCCAGACTTTCTGCCACCCACGCATCCAGTTAAAGTATTGATCCCATGGGTCTGTAATACCTGAATTTTTCTTTAGTTCAACTGACAGGTTCTCTAATTTCTTGAGAGCCAAGGTGACCTTACCATTCGGTCCAGAGTTGCCTGGGATATAGGTACAACAGGAGCTGGTCTTATCTATCATGGTACAGACTCCTCCTTTTTCTGCTAACATCATGTCCAGAGCCATCTGGTTCTAGAAGGTCATTTGGGATGCGGCTTCTAATTGTTCGGCTATTCCTTGGAATGCATCCTTGGTGTAGTTCACAAACCTTTGTTGGTCGTAATATATATAGTTTATCCAGTCTACATTTTTGTTGATGGTTATTATGGGGATTAGGGTCTCAAAGCTGGTCTTGACCTGGTCTCGGGCCTTGTACACGTTGGGGACCCCCCTTGGAACTCCAATAGCATCTATATACACATGAGGATCAAAACTTCCAGGGAGAGCTTCCCGTTTCATCCTTTCACCCGGAATCAAGTTGCTGTGTGTGTTATGAGCATTTTCTGTCAGGATATGCAAAGGCATGATGGCCTTCGCAAGGGCACACTCTCCTCTCCACTCTCCCTTTAACCTGGTTCTTACTTGCATATCTCCACACACCCAGTACACATCCCCTAGGGATTGGCTTTGGTTTTGTACCAGGTCAGCTGAGACATGACTGTAAGAGGCACAGTAACCCTTAGGGAAGATACCTAATTTCCTACCCTTCCTTGTATAACGGGCATGGCAGGTGTAATTCCCAGGGTATATTGTGATAATTTCTTTAGGCCTTGGGGGTCCGTTATTGATGGGGTATTCTGCCTTCCATTTTTCACATACTGAATAATCAGTAGAAGTGTTAGTAAAAAGGCTTAGAAAACACTCCTCTGCTTCTTCAGGTAGGTTTAGCGGGACTGTACCTAGGTGTGGCCTGGCACTGCCACAGACATAACAATTGGTTCTATTGTGCTTATTAGCACTGTATCTCATCCACTCTAGCCAGAGATTGACTTCTGAGAAACCGGTCTGGGCTGCCATCGTATCCTCAAAGGTAGGATCCGCTATTGAAACCATGTCACCCAGGGTCTGTACATGGGGCTTTAAAGGGTTATCTAGGAGCTGTCCTTTGACCGGCTGCCATTCATTGTTGTTGTACATATCTTCTAATCGGAAAGATCCTCTATGACCCTGATGACCTCCTCCAAACCACCATCCCAACACATACTCACCCCTGTCAGAGGGACTCGGGTTCCGTATATTTAGAACAAGTGTCATACTGGGCCCTGGCTTATGTAGGGTGAAATGGGTCAACAAGGGCTCTCCTTGGCTATCCTTGCTATCATAAGCCGGTTGGGGTTGGTATCCCCAGGGTGTCCCTGTGTTCCAAGCTGCCGCTCCCCAATAGTCACAATTACAGTTGAGCGAACCTCTGGAAGTTCGGGTTCTGCTGGTCCGGCCGAACTTCGGGACAAAGCCCGGGACCGGACGGAACCCGAACGATCGCACGGACACCGAACCCCATTGAAATCAATGGGGACCCGAACTTTTAGGCACAAAAATGGCTGTAACAAAGTCCTGGAAAGCCCTGGAAAGCCCTAGAGGGCTGCAAAAGGAAGTAAAATGGGGGTAAGGGTAGGGCAAGTGCCCTACAAAAAATGGGGACAGGGAAATAACTTTAAATATTTTTAAAAAAATATAAACATAAAAAATGCAAAAATGGAGGTGAATGTGGATCATCTTCAAACTGTGTCTGAAAAGTATTAATTAACGGTAGAAGCCATATAACTGTTCTAAAATCAATGAAGGAAAACGTCGGGAGATCCCGAAAGGTCCTGAAACAATGTCGGTAAAAACACGGATTTTCAAGCCCAGGGGTAACTAAAGTTACCCCAAGCCACAGGCACGCTAGCAAGCCCAAGGCAGGCCAGGGCCCGAAACAGGGCTTCAAGCCGGCCTGGTCGTCTTGGGCTTGAAGGTCTCCAAGCGAGTTGACATTAACACTGATAACCCCTCGCCGTCGAACCTTGTGTCCCTGTGGGACCCCTATGGTTGGGGTTGGCCGAATACTATCGTTCCTATCGGTTCCTCTCGGGAACAACTGGGTAAAGTGGGATGTATTCG
>BLSH010340331.1:102607-117688 GCA_018402905.1 Glandirana rugosa
CCTGTATTGTCTAGGTCGGGACATAACAGATCTAACTGATCCCAGTGACAGGGATCAGTAGATCTGTTATGTCCCATTCACAGAACGGAGAACCACCGCGTTTACATCGGTGGTTCCCCGTTCTGAGGCTGCTACAGGTGATCGGCGGGTCTCGGGCGGACATCGAGTCCGCCCGACCCACGGGCACGCCCACGCAGCGTGTGGCGGCCGCTAGAGCGCGCCGCCGCAGGCTGCGAGAATGCGCGCGGGGAGCGCGCACGAGGCAGGACGTCCATGGATGTCCTCCGGGCATTTCAGAGCCGCGCCGTAGCCGTCTTTCGGCTATAGCGCGGTCCTGAGCTGGTTAATTTTTAGCAGGGGTTCCCCGAGACCGGAGAATTATTTCAAGGGTTCCTCTGTGTTAAAAAGGTTAAGAAAGGCTGCTCTGGAGCAACTGCACTTTGCAAAGTACACAGCCCATTTGCCTTTAGTAAATCAACCCGTAGTGCATGTTAGGGTAGCCCTGGTCCACTCCAGAGTTGGGTATTGTCTAGCAATAGGGGTGGCAATGTTTTTATATAAAGGTGACATTTTATTGTTTCTGCCTCCTGTTGTGTCTAAAAAGTCTACCATTTTTTGATTCAGTTTTTGGTTTCTCTTAGACATTTGTCACCAGAAATACAGTTTTGGCATTTGGGTACAACTGTGATTGGGATGGCTGCTCAATAGTCGGACCTTCTATCTGCAGGCAGTGGTTGGCGGTCTCCTACCAGCCGGTTCTCCTGGTCGCTGTCTCCTGGCAATTACTCATAACTTTCATCTTCAGCCCATTGTACCATCCCCATTGTCATCTCGTTGAATTGGGCACATTTGGCCACTTGCCGGGCCTGGCCTTCTGGAAGCGGCGGTTGCTGTTGTACGCCCAGAGCTCCAACCTCATTAAGCACTCAGAGCCAGGCATGCACACAAGCTCTGGGTACTTAATGTGAATTTTCTGGGCTGGAGAGCTCTTTAAATATGCAGGAGCTGTGTGCCGTAGTCTGGGGGCTCCTCTCCTTTCCTTGGGCGTTTAACTCTTCCGATTCCACCGCAGGGCTGGAGCTTGAAGTGCACCTGTCTCTGCCCCCATAGCAAGGCAGCCATATATGTGAATGGGGGAAGGCTTGGAAGCTGCAATAGAGGCTATTGAATAAAGTGGCACTGTATGCCAACCCATGTCAACAGCTGCCCAACAGAACACCTTAGCTTGAATGAAAAATAAGCCCAAACTCAACTCCAAGTCTAAATCCATTCCAGGTGCACCAAACCAAAACGTATGAACTTTGAGTAGAAAAGCCTGTCCCCTGCCAGCATGCTGTAGAGAAGAACCTCTGTGTGGAAGCAGTGGTCTCTCTGTAGAGGTCTAACACACCCCCTGCTGAGTCATAGCTAGAGCTCCCCAAATCGCAGGCAGAATAAGGTTTAGCATCATAGGTGTGACTCAGTAGGGGATGTGTCAGACCTCTGCAGAGAGGCCGCTGTCCCCACACACAGAGAGCAAGGATCCTTCTTCACCAGCACGCTGGCCTTTCTACTCTTTTCTAAAGAAAACAAAGTGCACAGCTTTTATTCAGATGCCCCTGGAATGTATTTAGCTGATTTAAACTGAAAGTTAAATTCAGCATGAACAATCAAAACTATATTTTTCTTTCTTGCCAAGCTAAAGAGCAGGAAGGAGCAAGTTCTTGAGTCACGCTAAATCTTATACCCCCTGCTGTGGCCTATTGGACCTCTGCAGAGAAGTTTCTGCTTCCCCACAGGAAGCAAGGCTCTTTTCTGTAGCATGCTGACAGGGGACAGGCCTTTCTACTCAAGCTGTGGCTACTTTTTAAAGGAAATAAAATGCACAGCTTTTGTTTTGATGCCTTTGGAATGTATTTAGCTGATTTAAACTGAAAGTTGACTTTCAACAATCAAAACTTTATTCTTCTTTCTTGTGAAGCTAAGGAGTAGCAAGGAGCATGTGCTAAACCTTATCCCGCCTGCTGTGACTCCGCATGGGGTGTGTCGGACCTCTGCAAAGAAGCAACTGCTTCCACACAGAAAGAAGGCTCTTTTTCTGTAGCATGCTGGCGGGGGTCAGGCCTTTCTACTCAAGCTGTGGCTGCTTTTTAAAGGAAACAAAATGCACAGCTTTTGTTTTGATGCCCCTGGAATGTATTTAGCTGATTTAACCCCATAGCACCGGCCTATGCAAATTTGCTGCCCATCGGCACCTGGTCCTTAGTGCCAAGGGGCCGCATATTTGTGTATATTGCTGCCAACATACCTGTGCTAAAAGCCTGCGTGCTCCCAGCACAAACACCGCCACCTGCCCGAAAGCTCCAGATCGGTCCTTGCAATCGGGAGTTTTCGTGTCACATGAACGACGTGACAGCCAATCACGCGGTTGCAGAGTAAATTGCGTTGGGGGCGTGGCCTGGTTGGAGTCCAGGCTGAGGTTGCCACTCTATTCACTTCTCTAGGATATCTTGGATGTGCGACTTCCAGGGGCTACCCCTTTCTTCGGGAAAGCCAATCATGGCGGTCACGTGGTCTTAAGCCCTGCCCCGCCTCCTGGTGTCATAAACCTCTTAAAGGGCGGGAGGCGCCGGCGTGAAGAGGTTATAATGAAAGTTGAATTTGGCATCAACAATCACAACTACAGTATCTCACAAAAGTAAGTACACCCCTCACATTTTTGTAAATATTTTATTCTATCTTTTCATGTGACAACACTGAAGAAATGACACTTTGCTACAATGTAAAGTAGTGAGTGGGCAGCTTGTATAACAGTGTAAATTTGCGGTCCCCTCAAAATAACTCAACGCACAGCCATTAATGTCTAAACCGCTGGCAACAAAATTGAGTGCACCCCTAAGTGAAAATGTCCAAATTGGGCCCAATTAGCCATTTTCCCTCCCCGGTGTCATGTGACTCAGTGTTACAAGGTCTCAGGTGTAAATAGGGAGCAGCTGTGTTAAATTTGGTGTTATCGCTCTCACTCGCTCATACTGGTCACTGGAAGTTCAACATGGCACCTCATGGCAAAGAACTCTCTGAGGATCTGAAAAAAGGATTGTTGCTCTGCATAAAGATGGCCTAGGCTATAAGAAGATTGCCAAGACCCTGAAACTGAGCTGCAGCACAGTGGCCAAGACCATACAGTGGTTTAACAGGACAGGTTCCATTCAGAACAAGCCTCCCATGATCGACCAAAGGGGAAATAGACGTATGAGTGCTGCCAGCATTGCTGCAGGGGTTGAAGGGGTGGGGGGTCAGCTAGTCAGTGCTCAGACCATACACCGCACACTGCATCAAATTGGTCTGCATGGCTGTCATCTCAGAAGGAAGCCTCTTCTAAAGATGATGCACAACCATGTCCTGTGGTCTGATGAGACCAAGATAAACTTATTTGGTTCAGATGGTGTCAAGCGTGTGTGGTGGCAACCAGGTGAGGAGTACAAAGACAAGTGTGTCTTGCCTACAGTCAAGCATTGGGGTGGGAGTGTCCTGGTCTGGGGCTGCATGAGTGCTGCCAGCACTGGGGAGCTACAGTTCATTGAGGGAACCATGAATGCCAACATGTACTGTGACATACTGAAGCAGAGCATGGTCCCTTCCCTTTGGAGACTGGGCCGCAGGGCAGTAATCCAACATGATAACGACCCCAAACACACCTCCAAGCTGAGGGTAAAGGTGATGGACTGGTCAAGCATGTCTCCAGACCTAAACCCTATTGAGCATCTGTGGGACATCCTCAAACAGAAGGTGGAGGAGCACAAGGTCTCTAACATCCACCAGCTCTGTGATGTCATCATGGAGGAGTGGAAGAGGACTCCAGTGCCAACCTATGACGCTCTGGTGAACTCCAATAAGGTTAAGGCAGTACTGGAAAATAATGGTGGCCACACAAAATATTGACACTTTGGACCCAATTTGGACATTTTCACTTAGGGGTGTACTCACTTTTGTTGCCAGAGGTTTAGACATTAATGGCTGTGTGATATAATAAACTATTTACAAAAATGTGAGGGGTGTACTCACTTTTGGGAGATACTGTGTATTCTTCTTTCTTGTGAAGCTCAGGAATAGCAAGGAGCAAGTACTAATCCTTATTCCTCCTGCTGTGACTCAGCAGGGGGGTGTCGGACCTCTGCAGAGAAGCCGCTGCATCCACCCAGAGAGCAAATTTCCTTCTATACAGCATGCTGGCAGTTGACAGGCTTTTCTACTCAGGCTGTGGCTGCTTTCTAAAGAAAATGAACCATAAGACTTTTGTTTTGATGCACCTAGAATATGTTTAGCTGAATGAAGACTCACCCTTAGGCTCCTGCTCTCTCAGTGCTGCCGTCCTAAACTTCACAAGATAGAGTTCAGAATGGACAGTGCAGTCTGAGCCAGTCCTTTGGTAGGAAGAGGATGGAGCAAGGGGGTACCTTGCCATCCTAGGCTGCATGGCTGTGTGTTTCTATTGATGCACGCAGTGTAGGTAAACACAACTCTAGTCCCTGCATACAAGGGTGGCGCCATAGGATACTCCATAGGAGCCACTGTGAAACAGGAAACCCGGGGTAGCGGTAATTGCGCCGGCTTAAACTGGAACATAGGCAAGGATTATAGATAAAGAAGCTGCACACTCAGTAATTGATTAAATCCGCTGCTGAATGTGCTTCAAAAAGGGAGGGTTTAATATCACTTTAAGCCTCCCGCACATACAGTAAGTCCTACCGACCCAGGCCCTCAGTAATTGATTTTCCATGACAGTGATGTATGGGAAGGCACCCTATATGTTTATTTACAACCAACTGATTTTTTAATATCTTGCATTTGCAGATCAGATTTCCATATTCACTTACCCAACGCAACGCGACCGTCTTCTTCTACGCCGATCTCTTCACCACTAAATAGGTTACATTTTAATATCGTACAGAGTTTCAGCTGAGCTAAGAGGAATCTCGCCGGCTGCCATATTATGATAACGGTGGGTCGTCGTCGTCCCCCCACTCTCCCCTCGGCCAGCCTTTTATTAGTAGGCGATCGACAGTATTAACTTCATAGAGCTCTGCGGCCATTGATGTTCGGTTCAGGCGGCACAGCGCTGGTTTAAAGGGACGGAGAGGGGAGTTCTCATTTACAGCCCTGCTCTGATCTCCAGCAAGGGTGATTGCTTGAGCATTGCTGCAAACATATGAAAGCGGCTGTGCTGCTTCACTGGAAAGATTAGAAGACCTGCTTCCTGCAAGAGAAGACGCTGAATGCTTAAATGTGCAAGCAGTGCAGATTCCAGCAACAACTTCAGAATGCCTACACCCCTGCTGCACGCTGTGGTTCCTTCCTATGGCCCCTACATCTCTATAGGACACAGTAGTGACGGGAGGAACCACAGCTCACGGTGGGGGGAGAATTTACCAGAGCCTACAGCTATAGAACACAATGCCAGCTCTGCATACAAACCAATCAGCGTCCAGGTTTTATTGTCAAAGCTTAATTAAACAAGCTGATTGGCTACCATGCACAGCTCCACCAAATTTTGCACTCTCCAATTTTAGTAAATCAGCCCCAGTGAAGTTTGGACTTGTCATCCCCAGTGGCGCCTGGTGCTCAATTTTCTTGGGGGGGGTGGGGCGGCAAACAAACCTGGCCCCCTCACTCCTCCGACCCACACAGCCCCCCCCCAAATCACCACTTCACTCGCCCGCCAGCCCCGCACTTACCCCATCCATGTCGCGGCTTCCCCCCTGCATCTCCTCCCGAGGAAGCCAACCAATTGGGTCTTAGGACTCCCTCTCAGGACTCGCTTCCTGATTGGCCGGGAGGAGAGGCAGGAAGATATTAGCGAATATTAATTTGCTAATGTCACACAAGTGGGTGGGCACAGGGCGCAGTGCGCAGTGCTCTGCACCCCAGGCATCCTTTTTGAAGCCAATTGGAGCCTCAGGCTCTATTTATGTGCGTCCAAAAAAAAAAAAAAAAACCCATTGAAATCCATGCATCTGCCTGCCCTGCATGGAGATTAGGGGCCGGGCGCATGGATTGGGGGGGCACCCCTGCATCCCTTATGAGCGGCCGCCACTGTTCATCCCCCACCAGGTCCTTGTCGTCTGTTGATCTTCTCCTGACGAGCCTACAATGCTCTGTTCTCATTTTATCGCCTAAAGCCTCGTACACACGGGACGACGATCGTATACAACAGGTCGTACTAACGACCATTGTATGTGATATCGATCATTCGTATGCGCGATTAGAACAGCCGACATACGACGGTCGTACAAGGGGAGTTGTATGAGCAGACTAGAAAACTTGGTCGTACCAACAAGCGCTCATACGACCGTTGTATCGTGTGTACAGAGCGGTTGGTACAACAAGTTGTATTGTGCAAAACACGCATGCTCAGAAGTCATGCTAATTACATGCACCTGAACGTTCTTTCTGTGGTCGTACAGAGCAGTAGTGCAGTCAGTGTGCAAGTTACATTATCCAACATACGATTTGAGACGATCGTAAGTACGATCGTCGTCCCGTGTGTACGAGGCTTTAGTCCTCTGGGCATCATTAAACCTGGAACACTGAGGGCATCTAGTGGGCAAATGTAAGTACTGCGGGGACAGCTCCAGGTTGAAGAAATGTTCTGCAGCCTCATCTGCTTTTTTAATTTTAACAATCTGATGTTTTTTCCTTTTTTTAGGAATGCCATCATTGTTTCACTGAAGAACTGCTTCCTGCAACAGAAGACACTAAGCACTTACCTCTGCAAATGTTGCTGTGTTGGTGCAATAGAGGCTCCATCAGAATCCTGATACTTCCAGAAGTGTTCAATGTCTACACCCATTCTGTGGTTCCTTCTCTTGGCCCCCACATCGCTATAGGACACGGTAATGATGTAGGGATCGGCAAAAGGGACCACAGTACATGGTAGGGGGAGATTCAAATGCTGGAGACTTACCAGAGCCTGCGGTGCTGGAACACTATGTTGGTTTACTAAAACTGGAGAGTGCAAAAGTTGGTGCAGCTGTGCATAGAAACCAATCAGCTTCCAGGTTTTACTGTCAAAGCTTAATTGAACAAGTTGAAGCTAGAAGCTGATTGGCTACCATGCACAGCTGCACCACATTTTGCACTCTCCAGTTTTGTAAATCAACCTTTATGCATTGGAGCTAAGTATCCAGTGTGTTCTCTTGCAGTGAGCAGATTGGATCTTTATGACAAAGAGACAGAGTCGCTTTAAAGCCGTCCACCTCCTGGAGATCCCTCCTTTCCCCCACTGGGTGTTTGTTTTTTTTCCCCAAATTCTTAAGGCCAATCATGATGCACTGGATCCTATTCTTCAGATCCTCTCTCAGTAGGGTCATGTTGCTGTGTACTCACTGTATCTCCTTGGTCTTCCAAGCATCATTGAACCCAGAAGACGAAGGACATCTTGCGGTGAAACAAAAGTATTTTTAGTAATCAGAATCAAAATCAGCTTTGTTAGCCAAGTACACTATATTACCAAAAGTATTGGGACACCTGCCTTTACACACACATAAACTTTAATGGCATCCCAGTCTTAGTCCGTAGGGTTCCATATTGAGTTGACCCACCCTTTGCAGCTATAACAGCTTCAACTCTTCTGGGAAGGCTGTCCACAAGGTTTAGGGGTGTCTATGGGAATGTTTGACCATTCTTCCAGAAGAGCATTTGTGAGGTCAGACACTGATGTTGGATGAGAAGGCCTGACTCGCAGTCTCCGCTCTAATTCAACCCAAAGGTGTTCTATCGGGTTGAGGTGGAGGACAGTCAAGTTCCTCCACCCCAAACTCGCTCATCCATGTCTTTATGGACCTTGCTTTGTGCACTGGTCCCAATCATTTGGTGAAGGGGGGATTATGGTGTGGGGTTGTTTTTCAGAGGTTTGGCCCCTTAGTTCCAGTGAAGGGAACTCTTAAGGCGTCAGCAGACCAAGACATTTTGGACAATTTCATGCTCCCAACGTTGTGGGAAGAGTTTGGGGATGGCCCCTTCCTGTTCCAACATGACTGCGCACCAGTGCAAAATGGACGTGAGCAATGCTTGAGCTACTGAGCTCTGTAAAGTACATTTTTAGAAGTATAAAAAAAAATTACATTTTAACTCTGGATTTTCCTCTTCCATTCCTTTTTTTTTATCTTAATTTATGTATGTTATGTAAATTATGTACCTTTTTCCAGGTGTTCTTTATCTGGTCCAGTGACATTGTTCCAACATGACTGTGCACCAGTGCACAATGGACGTGAGCAATGCTTGAGCTACTGAGCTCTGTAAAGTACATTTTTACAAGTATAAAAAAAAAAAACAATTTTAACTCTGGATTTTCCTTTTCCATTCCTTTTTTTATCTTAATTTATGTACCTTATGTAAATTACGTACCTTTTTCCAGGTGTTCGTTATCTGGTCCAGTGACATTGCTGGTCCACTTCTTTGTGGTAATGATAATGGTGTAATAGTGAAGTTGGGAAAGCAGGTCAGTCGCTCCCGCCATCTTTCTTTTAAAAAGAACTTTGGTCATTGTGAGTATTTCAGGTGATTTCTGACTCCTTTCTTAACCACTTCAGCTCCAGAATATTTACCCCCCCCCCCCCCCATGACCAGGCCATTTTTTGCGATACGGCACTGTGTTACCTTAACTGACAATTGTGACAAATGCGACGCTTTACATAAAAAATAAAATGTATGTCCTTTTTCCCTTACAAATAGAGCTTTCTTTTGGTGGCATTTGATCACGTCTGCAATTTTTATTTTTTGCGCTATAAACAAAAAAAGACCGACAATTTTGAAAAAAAACAATATTTTTTACTTTCTACTATAAAACATTTCCAAAAAAAAAATTGTAAAAATTTCTTCATCAATTAAGGCCAATATGTATTCTGCTACATATTTTTGGTAAGAAAAAATCCCAACAAGTGTATATTGATCGGCTTGCACAAAAGATATAGCGTCTACAAACTATGGGATTTTTTAATGGAATTTCTATTTAATTTTTTTTTTTTTTACTAGTAATGGTGGTGATCAGCGACTTATAGCGGGACTGCAATATTGCAGAGGGCATTCTGACACTAAGTGACACCTTTTGGGGACCAGTGACACCAATACAGTGATCAGTGCTAAAAATATGCACTGTTACTGTACTGTACTGATGAGACTGACAGGGAAGGGGTTAAACATCAGGGGTGTTCAAATGGTTAAATGTGTTCCTAGGGAGTGCTTACTCACTGTGTGGGAGGTCTTTGTACCGTGGGAAGGCAGAGATTTGTGTTCCTGCTTGGCAGAAACACAGGATCACTACCTTCCCTACTGACAGAACAGCAGCCTGCCTTGTTCACATAGGCAGACCGCCATTCTGCTTCTGACCCGAATGAGTCCTCCGGACCCGCTGATTGGCTCCCGCTGTGTCCAATCACAGTGGGAGTGGGCGCGCCCCAGACCTGGAAGTGTAGGATCACTTACAGGTACGTGATCCTGCACAGGAGAACCGCTTTGCCGCCATATATATATACAGTATATGATCAGCAAGTGATTAAAGAAGACATAGCAGCTTGTATGTTGTCTCATTATAACAACCATAATAGATTGAGTGTGTAAAAAGTTGCTGGACAGCCGCACTCTGTTGAGCACCTTTATTGAAATTCCATAAAATCCATAGAAGTCACAAAAACAGGAAGGAACACAGGAGATCAAGACAGCTTGGCTTACGCGTTTCACACAGTAGAAGTGGGGTGCTCATAGCCATAATGGATCCTAGATTAAAGGGGCAAGGCTGAAAGCAGTCTGTTATGTGTCACAGCAGGTCTGTGATAGTTCCCAGAATAAAGGCTGGATACATTCAGACATTGGGATATGTCGGTTCTCTTTAAGGCTTCAAAATCTGGCATTGGACGCGCTTTTTAAAAGCACTCTGAATGACCATGAAAGCTCCTGTCACTAAATAAAATGGTTAGCTTACAGTCTTCTTCACACATAGTCTTTGCTTTGCTTCATTTCAAAAATTATACCCCATGTCGCTTTCTTGGTGCGTTTCCGAAGCCCCCATATAAGTCTTTGACAATGCTCGCTTGCAGCACCCGAAGCTTCTGAGAGGATTTTATTTGGCTTTAGCTTCTGTTTGTTTTGTAGGTATTGCAGGTATGAGATATCCCAGGATGCACTGGGAAGCCTACAAATAAACCGGAAAGACGTCTTCAGCAGTCACTTTTGGTTCTGGAAGTGTCTGGTGCAGACATCACATCTGGTGTGCAGCGTGGAGCAGCAGGAAGGTGAGCGTGGTGCAACTAGTAGATGGCGCACTTGGTGTTCAACATGGGAACGCTATAGCGGGAGGTGAATGGAACCGGAGAGTGAGAACTGAGTATCGGAGGATCAGTAGAGCTGGGGGACCAGAGTAGAAGAAACTAGCAGATGTCACACCTGGTGTGCAGCATGGGAGCAACATAGGAGGAGATGAGCGAGGACTGGAGAGAGAGGAGGATCAGAAAACCAGAGGATCAGCAGAGCTGGGGGTTACAATTGAGTGGGTGATCAGCAGAGCTGGGGGCTACTATTGATTAGGGAATCAGCAGATCTGGGGGTTACTACCGGGTGTGGGCTCAGCAGAGCTGGGGGTTACTACTGAGCGGGGGATCAGCAGAGCTGGGGGTTACTACTGAGCGGGAATTAGCAGAGCTGGGCATCACTACTGAGCAGGAGATCAGCAAAGCTGGGGGTTACTACTGAGCAGGGGACCAGCAGAGCTGGGGTTACTACTGAGCAGGGGATTAGCAGAGCTGAGGGTTACTACTGAGCAGGGAATCAGCAGAGCTGGGGGTTACTACTGAGCAGGGGATCAGCAGAGCTGGGGGGTTACTACTGAGCAGGGGACCAGCAGAGCTGGGGGTTACTACTGAGCAGGGGATCAGCAGAGCTGAGGGTTATTACTGAGCAGGGGATCAGCAGAGGTGGGGGTTACTACTGACCAGGGGATCAGCATAGCTCAGTGTTACTACTGAGCAGGGGATCTGCAGAGCTGGGGGTTACTACTGAGCAGGGGATCTGCAGAACGAGGGTACTAATAAGCTGCGGATCTGCTGAATGGGGTGCCGCTGTTAACATGCAATGTCCTAATGGGCGGATTCCTCCATCCACCTCATTTGGTGTGGATAAGGGTGGACTGGCTGAATTTCGATTAGTGTGTTGCCACCCCGTTTTGACAGATGTCGGTAATTTGCTCGACTTCTGTTTAAAAAATGTTCTTGATCTATTGAATCTATTGTTTTTAGTGGTTGGGTTTCTGAAATGGTATTAGGGTTTATTTTAAATGCACAGGATAGACGCAGACAGCTCTAAGCAGTACTTTAGTTACCTGAATGTGTGAGTGTTAAAATGAATCAATTCTGCCCCCTTGTGAGCATGATGGGAACAGCACTTAAAAGTTGACAGGTTTCAGATTCAAGTCCCTTCTGTTGTAGATTCTGCTGACCTCTTGCTACTGCCTAGCTGTCAAGATAATCCTTAGGCTTTATGACGATGATAACATTGGAAAAGTTTTAATCAAAATGTCATTCGTTATTATTGATGGAGGGTGGAGGGTAAGGAAGAAAAGCAAAGCGGAATAAATGTTTGCACTTCTATAGACTTTAACGGGAAATCAATCCCAGTTTGAAGCCAACAAAAGCTCACCAACATCGTCCCTTCTATACAGCAAGTCCAAGTTCTTAAGCATTACAATCCATCATTGGAATCCACCAATGCGTCTATTGCCACAGATCCTTTGTTACTGGTGCAGGGGGGTTGAATGAGTTTCAGTCCAACGTCATTGACCTGAGAATTACTCCACTTTTCTCTTCTACTCCTAATAGACCTGGGGGGACACATTTTTTTGTTTGCTGTTTTCAGTAGCACTTTTATATCACAATTCATTTTGTTTTCACCTTGTTGAATGTTTCTATATGATGTCCCCTTGTCTTATATACAGGGTGGGCCATTTATATGGATACACCTTAATAAAATGGGAATGGTTGGTGATCTTAACTTCCTGTTTGTGGCACATTAGTATATGTGAGGGGGGAAACTTTTCAAGATGGGTGGTGACCATGGCGGCCATTTTGAAGTTGGCCATTTTGAATCCAACTTTTGTTTTTTCATTAGGAAGAGGGTCATGTGACACATCAAACGTATTGGGAATTTCACAAGAAAAACAATGGTGTGCTTGGTTTTAACGTAACTTTATTCTTTCACGAGTTATTTACAAGTTTCTGACCACAAAATGTGTTCAATGTGCTGCCCATTGTGTTGGATTGTCAATGCAACCCTCTTCTCCCACTCTTCACACACTGATAGCAACACCGCAGGAGAAATGCTAGCACAGGCTTCCAGTATCCGTAGTTTCAGGTGCTGCACATCTCGTATCTTCACAGCATAGACAATTGCCTTCAGATGACCCCAAAGATAAAAGTCTAAGGGGGTCAGATCGGGAGACCTTGGGGGCCATTCAACTGGCCCACGACGACCAATCCACTTTCCAGGAAACTGTTCATCTAGGAATGCTCGGACCTGACACCCATAATGTGGTGGTGCACCATCTTGCTGGAACTATGATGTCGGTGATAGGGAATTGTTGGCCATCAAGTCAGCTTTGGAGGAATGGCAGTACCTCCTGGAAGGAGCAGCTCACCCGGTATTGGTTTTTACTGACCGTAAAAACCATAAAAAAAAACCATATGCTGTGAAGATACGAGATGTGCAGCACCTGAAACTATAGATACTGGAAGCCTGTGCTAGCATTTCTCCTGCGGTGTTGCTACCAGTGTGTGAAGAGTGGGAGAAGAGGGTTGCATTGACAATCCAACACAATGGGCAGCACATTGAACACATTTTATAAGTGGTCAGAAACTTGTAAATAACTCATGAAAGAATAAAGTTACGTTAAAACCAAGCACACCATTGTTTTTCTTGTGAAATTCCCAATAAGTTTGATGTGTCACATGACCCTCTTCCTATTGAAAAAACAAAAGTTGGATTCAAAATGGCCGACTTCCAAATGGCTGCCATGATCACCACCCATCTTGAAAAGTTTCCCCCCTCACATATACTAATGTGCCACAAACAGGAAGTTAATATCACCAACCATTGCCATTTTATTAAGGTGTATCCATATAAATGGCCCACCCTGTACTTTGAGGTATCTTTACTCTGATTTTTTGTTTAATATGTTTTTATTAAGTACTATGTATTATAGAAGGAATATAAATACACAGATGAAGAAGACCGAATGACACATTTCAATCAAAACGAAAAATCCCCATATATACCATGCAGCACTAGAAAGATATAGGAGAGTTAGGTAGAAAAGGGAGGGGGAGAAGAGAAAAGGAGAGATAAGTTAAGATGAGAAGGAAAGAAAGGTTCGGGAAGAGTAAGAAAAGAAGTGGTAGAAGGGCGTCCCTGCCCCATGGGTTGAGACATCATGCATTATTTATGTAGCAACTATTAAGTAGATTGTGACATTAATTCCGCATGAGAGGGAGAGTACGTAAAAGCAAGCCAGCAAGACCAAATTTTGTTAAAGGTAGAACACTTGTCGCGAAGGGTATGGATAATATCTTCCATGCGATAAAGGTGTTGAACTATTGAGAGCCATTGGGTAATGGGAGGAGTTTTAGGTTGTTTCCAATACTTAGGGATGAGAGATTTTGCAGCGTTTAACAAATGTGGTGTAATGGATTTTCTATAGGTACTTGCTGGGTCGTTTTTACAATGAAAGAGAACCACCCACGGGTCGTTGACAACTTGAAACCCCTCGATTTTTTCGATCCAGTATAGTATATCATTCCAGTACGGGCGAATTAAAGGGCAGGACCAACAGACATGTGCATGCATGGCCTGTCCTCCGCAGCCTCTCCAGCACCGATCTGAGGTGTCTGGAAAGAGTCTATGTAACGTGTCCGGAGTGTAGTGCCACCTTTGTAGTTCATTTCTGCGGTTGTGGTGGAAGTTGAGGAAGTATGCGCTAGTTGTAGAATTGTAGATCGTTGGTCCTCCGATATGACTTTTTGCAAGTCTTTTTCCCAGTTAGTTATGAATGATGGGTGGTGCTTTATGTTTAAAGAGATTAGCGCTTGAAAAAAAAAGCAGATCAATTTCTTTGGCGGTTGAGTGTGCGACAGTATAAACTCCAGAGGCGTAAGATCTGACAGTGATCTTAATAGTGAAGGAAGGGCTCTTGTATCTTTACTCTGATGACCACAAATGATGGAAGATGAGTTAACGGAGACTTGTGTTTAGTGGTCTGTGATAGTGGTCTTTGGTGGTCTGTGATAGTGGTCTTTGGTTGTCTGTGATGGTGGTCTTTGTTGGTCTGTGACTGTGGTCTTTAATTGTCCTTGATGATTGTCTTTGGTTGTCTCTGATGGTGGTCTGCGATGGTTGTCTTTGGTGGTTTGCGACTGTGGTCTTTGGTTGTCCTTTATAATTGTCTTTGGTTGTCTGTGATGGTGGCCTTTGGCTGTGGTCTTTGGTGGTCTTTGATGTTGGGCTTTGGTAGTCTGTAATAGTGGTATTTGGTTGTCTGTGATGGTAGTCCTTGGCTATCTATGATGGTGGCCTTTGGTTGTCTGTTATGGTGGTCTTTGGTAGTCTGTGGTGGTGGCCTTTGGTTGTGGTCTCTTGTTATCTATGATGGTGGTCTTTGGTCGTCTGTGATGTAGGTCTTTGGTAGTCTGTGACGGTGGTCTTTGGTTGTCTGTGATGGTTTTCTTTGGTTGTGGTCTTTGGTAGTCTGTGATAATGGTTTTTGGTTATGGTCTTTGGTTGTCTGTGATGGTGGCCTTTACTCGTGGTCTGTGATGGTGGTCTTCTTAATTAATGACTGCATTCTATTTCTGATTTTATTTTAAAAATGTAATCTGTTATAGTTCTTAGTCATGTGACACCAATGGGCGTATTCCCTTTATTGACCTTTTGAATTTCAATTCACTTGTATGTCTTTGAAGGATCAAGGAACATGGTTTCATTAAGATAAGTATATCAGGTAGAGATTAAAGCTTTGACTGATGTACTGAAGACCTGAGCTTTAATCCTTTAGTTTGGAACTTT
>BLSH010340331.1:117698-161591 GCA_018402905.1 Glandirana rugosa
GGGGTGCTTATTTTTCGTAAGAAGCGTGACTGGTAGTGTGATTACATAGTACTTAACATCTGTATCATCAAAAATCGTCCCCAAGGAACTCGGTTTTTCTATAAAATTCCCAAGGAGACACAACTTTTAAAACTCTTTCCGACCGGATCAACTTCAATCGTAACAGAAACCATTTTGTACAGGAAGAAACTGGTGGTCTCCCACGGGCATAGGTTCGTTAGAGGTAACGAGATCCTATGGGACTAATAATCATGTGTTTACACATGTGTCATATGTGGTCAATATTATTTCAAGGTTTGATTTCCTAATTTCGAGTCCAGAAGTCATGTAGTCAGTTTCGAAATTAGAGATGCTGAAGACCTGAGCTTTAATCCTTTAGTTTGGAACTTTATTATAACTGGTGTATACTGTGTACACATTTGTGTACTAATAATCAGGGTATCCTAGAGCAATGGAGATTGCTTGGATACGGGCACCCTCTGGTGGTCAAAGAAGGACATGTTTTACCAAAGACAATGCTAACTTCAACTAGGCCAGCCTTTCTCAAAATTTTCAACACAGAGGAACCCTTAAAATATCTTTTTGGCTCAAGGAACCCCTGCTAAAAACTACTATGTCTACAATTCATGATACATTAGTGTGATGGTCAGTGCGAAGAATGCTTTTTATTCGTGGGGTCATTGGGAAGACCCTCCATCTTACAGATAGCTAAAAAGATCAATGGTTTTAGTGGGAACTTATATGAGAGGCAGAAATTGCTCATTGCTCAAGGAACCCACCCAACCATCTCTGGAGGAACCCTAGGGTTCAATAGAACCCTGGTTGAGAAACCCTGAACTAGGCAGTTGGTCTGGAGTATTCAGCACTTTGGCCAGTTCTTTTTCCTATTATTGAAGATAGATTGGCTGTGATTCAGAAGTTGGTTCCTTAATAACTACTGTTGGTGATTGTCTTCTACTTTCTCGATAGGACCAAGATTCATAGTGTGCTTGTGAGATGGATATCAAGCAGAGACTGGCACCCTCTGGTGATCATTGAAAATTGAGGTCTGATCATCGGTTGGCTGTCATTTCAAGCTGGTTTAAAACGTTTCTAAACCCAAGAGCAAAAATGTAATATATTGCAGTTTACCAGTTCTTTGTAGTGACTGCATTTGTTTTCTTTTTTACAGGTTTATTTCCATCTGGTAACCGTGCAAATAAGCATACCTTCCAACTGTCCTGATTTCCACAGCACTGTCCTGGGATTTGAACCTCATCCTCATTCCTCACCCTAAAAATGTTCTGAAAAAAGAATGCAGCCATCACATCTAAGGACTGGTTATCTTTAATATTACAGTTTTGCTGTTGGGTTTGGTTATCCTTTAGTTACTATACTTTTAGCTGGATGATATTAAGTTTACTAAAGCACCGAGTGTCATAAATGATTGCCTTTTTTCATAAAATACTGCTTTCATCTTTTCCCATCTCAGTGATGATCTCCTCCATCCTCTTTCAGCCACCTCCTGTCTACAGGCACTCGTTCCAGCTTTGATTGCACAACTTTACTCTGGACTGGGTTCCTGATGGTGACAATAGCGGTCTATTCCTGCGCAATGTGTCAGCACGACCATTTGTAATCTCATTTAGGATGAAAGTGCAGGAACACAATTTAGAGAAACTGTCACCTCATAAGTCCAAGAACAAGGACCTTCATGGTAGGATCACCAGGTATTCTCTTAATAAGACTGCAGATTTGCAAATATTAAAAACCTCTTTTGAATTTTATATTATTATGTTTAAGCTTATGTGGGATTTGTTTTCCTTTGGTTTTAATTTTTCAATACCATAATAGAATAATGATTAATTCATTATTATAAAGCTCAAATCTTAATTGGCAGACATGA
Source organism: Glandirana rugosa (assembly GCA_018402905.1). NCBI lineage: Eukaryota > Metazoa > Chordata > Amphibia > Anura > Ranidae > Glandirana > Glandirana rugosa. The sequence goes on from BLSH010340331.1 coordinate 119,584, forward strand.
TGGTAGTGCTATACTGTTATTGATAGTGAGTGCTCATATGTTTTTTATTATATAGTTGTTACTTTGATTTTTTTTTCTTAATATGTAAATTCTACCTACTTTTGAAATAGAAGAACAAGCACAGCATCGTTTGAGCATAGGTGGTAGCTCAGAAGGTAAGAACTCTGAGTGGTCTGCAGGAGACCTGAGTTCAAATCCCTCTGAGGGAAAGCCTTGTGTGTCCCAGGTGCAGTGCCTGAACCCCCTGGTGGTGGGATGGGGTAGTGAGAAATGTTTGTGGCTCACTACCCTGCCTGGCCATCAAGGGGTTCAGGTGCTGTACTTGGGGGGAGGCCAATAAAAACCTAAGTCCCTGCTTTTGGAATGAACTGCCCTGGTAAGACAGCCCATTCTTATTATATATGTTGCAATGATGTCACAGACCATGGACCGAAGAGGCAGGGTGTCCACAACCTAATGTGATGCCCACACATTTTACAGACCTGTGGTGGTCTGGGACTGGAGCAGACTGGTGGGTTGTCCATGGCCTCCAGACTTTCACTCAGAGTCTTCAGCACTTCTAGGTATTTGCCCTTGAGAGTCTACAGTGCTTCACAGACTTGAACTCCGGTCTACAGCGTCCTAGGTCAACGCTCTCATCCTCTGAGCTACTCGCCTCTGCTCACCACCTTACATGTTTGTTCTCCTATTTCAGGATTATAATGTGGTCTCAAATTTAAGGGACAAAGCCAAGATTCAAACCTGCAGCTCCAAAGTCTATAAAACAGGTATGGGCTGGCTGTTAAACCCCTGAGCCACTCAACCAACTGGTTGAGTAGCATGATAGTCAAGATTTAATAAGTGAACTGTGATCAGCAACCATGACATATTCTAATAAATGAACCAAGATTTGAACCTGCAACAAATCTTGGCTGGGCTACTGGCTGGCTGTTAAACCACTACACCAGAGCAAAGCTTTGGCCTGAGGGTTAGCAGCCAGCCCTTTAAACATCAAGACTTCGTAAACCATGATTTAATAAATAAAATATTCATTGATTTCTAATTTCCCAATAACAATATTTGTAATGAGTAGTCTCACCCAAGTGGGGGAAGAGTGGGACCTCCAAAATATATTTTCTTTATTTTTTTGGAGAATATGGATTAGCTCTGGACAGTGATTTAGTAGCCAGCCCTTTAAACACCAAGACTTACAAAGGAATGAATTGATCAAATCTGTCATCCTTTTATGTGCTCTTCCTCTTTTATCAAATAATTGTTTGAATATTAGCTCCAAGCACTCCAATATTCCTGCTAAAGCCTGTCCCGGTTACAATATTTGTAAAGCTCAGTTTTACCCAGGCAGCTCCAGCTCATGAGTTTATCAAGCAGCCCTTATTATATGTGTTCATTGTAAAGCTAGAAAAGTAGCAAGAAGTATATATGGTGGATTTGTGGTAGTTCTTGTGTTTTTTTCCTTTATGAATGTCCATCAGGAGGTTAGTAACCCTTTGAGAACGAGCTGTAGCTTGAAACGCGTCAGTTATCTTATATCTATATTTTTTGTGACCTCCTTACCACGCTGTGTTTGATGTGACTTGCGTCACTTTGTATGAGGGTCATAGGAACATTTCATATTTTTATCGTATTTTAGAAGCCTGTACTACCTACCGATTAGCTTGCAATTTTTAACAATAAAAACACATTACGCTATGATACCCTGTTTTTTATCTATTGGGTAATGGTGGGGGTACAACTATGGCTGACAATCCCCTGCATGACCATCCGGAGGCCTTTTTCTTGGACTAACGTGTCGTGAGGGAATTGGACCACTTAAGCCGGCTGGAGCATTTTGTGCACAATACATGCATCATCTGGTGAGTGTGCATTGCACGCGGTCAAAAGTGTGCACACAGGGTGTGCCATGTGTGCCCAGGCACACCCTAATCACACCATGAGGCCCGAGGACCTCTCCCGCAGCGCTTCCGGCTTCTCTCCTCTCCCAGCGGCTGCTGCTGCCGGAACACACAGATGATGTTTCAGGATGAGTGGGGGAAGTGGTAACGTAATTTACCGGCCCCTTACCTTTGGGGTGCACACCCTAATGCTATAGGCTACGCACACCTATGCAGGCGGTGACGGTGATATGCGACTTGGACTCATCACATTTGTTTACTTGTCATGGGTGAACACTTTTTTCCCCCTCTTTATGAGTATTGGCATACTGCACTATGTTGTGTTTTTATCCCCTTCCTTGGAAACACCTGCGGATTTGATGAGGAGGCGTTATCTCAGGGCGCTTCCAACTTTGTGGATACCAAAATGCATTTGCTGCCTTCTTATTTGAGGCAGCATTGGATCTGATGGGTGGCCACTTCTTCCATTCCGCAGTTATGTTCTTCATCTGGAGGAATTGGAGTTGAAGAACTTTGTGCTTTTTATATTAATAGTTTTTGGGACACTTTATGCACTAATTTTTAATATATTATTAATCAGTTTACATTTTATGAGTGCTGCATTTCTTTGATAGTCATTGCAATATATACAGTACATGCCTCTTGAAATTGGACATATAATTTGAAACATTGGCATGGCAATGCTAAATTTGTTCATAATGGTACTATTGAATGCTCCAAGTTATTATTATTTATTTTTTTTTAATTTCCTCTCAAATTAAATTTTACTGATATATGGCCAGCTTAACCACTTCACCTCTGGAAGGATTTCCCATGTTAGGACCAGAGCACTTTTTGTGATTCGGCACTGCGTCGCTTTAACTGACAATTGCGCGGTCGTGCGGCGTTGTCCCCAAACTAAATTTGCATCTTTTTTTTCCCCACAAATAGAGCTCTCTTTTGGTGGTATTTGGTCACCTCTGCGTCATTTCTGATTGCCGCTATAAAAAAGAGCAACAATTTTGCAAAGAAAAACAATATTTCTTGCTTTTTGCTAAAATACAAATCCAAAAATAAAATATAAAAAAAAATTTTAATCATCGTTTTGGCCGATTTATATTTTTCCTCATATTTTTGGTAAAAAAAAAAAAAAATCGCTATAGTTTTTGCGCAAAAGTTGACGCGTTTACAAACCATAAGAATTAATTTCTGGCATTTTTAGCGGGACTTTGATATTGGGGCGGACATGTCGGACATTTTTTTGGGACCAATGACATTTATACAGCGATCAGAAATGTAAATATCCACTGATTACTGTGTAAATGTCATTGGCAGGGAAGGGGGAGCTCTAGGGGTTAACTGTGTTCCCTAGGCGTGTTCCAACTGCGAGGGGGCTGGGCTGTCAGGGGCATAAGAGATCTACTGATCCCAGTGACAGGGATCAGTAGATCTCTTACATGCCACCTGTCAGAACGGGGAACCGCCGTGTTTACTTCGGCGGTTCACCGTTCTTATCCTCTGGCAGCTCATCGGGTCCGCCCGAGCCGCGGGCACACTCACGCAGAGTGCGGCGGGCACGAAAACGCGCCGCCGGCCCCCTAGCTGCATGTCCGCGAATAGCCTCTTATTCACAGCGATTCGCGGAATAGCGCCACACGGCCGCAGTAAAAAGGCACTGCGCGGTCGGGAACCGGTTAAAGATCACCTTTTAACAAAAAAAAGAATTGCTAATTTTTTTGCTGGTAAAAAAATGTGCATTTGTTATTTTTTTTTTTTTGGAGCCTCTAAATCAGTGGTTCTCAACCCTGTCCTCAAGTACCCCCAAGAGGCCATGTTTTGGGGATTTTTCTTAGACAAAATAGCTGTCAAAATACCAAAGTATTGACTCTGATTTAAAGCACCTGTGCAAGATAAAGGAAAACCTGAAAGCATGGCCTGTTGGGGGTACTTGAGGACAGGGTTGAGAACCAGTGCTCTAAATCATTGCATCAGTGATCAGAAGATCACTGGTGCCATGCAGGTCTCCTGCAGACCTGTCCGTGTAGCTGTGTGCTAGGGTTGCCACCTCATCCCTTTAAACCTGAACACATACGAATTACACAGGTTGTTCTGAGGTTAATTGAATGCAGATAAGTCACCAAGTGAGTTTAATTACCACTTTAATCAGCCATAGAACCTGTGTAATTCATGTGTTCGGGTTTAAAGGGATGAGGTGGCAACCCTACTGTGTGCCCGTACGTCATACAGATAGGGTTGCCACATCATCCCTTTAATCCAGGACACACATGAATTACACAGGTTGTTCTGAGGCTAATTTAATACAAATAAGGCACCAAGTGAGTTTAATTACCACCTTAATCAGCCACAGAACAACCTGTGTAATTAGTATGTGTCCTGGATTAAAGGGATGATGTGGCAACCCTACACACAGGGAGGCCATTCACACCGACAAGAAGACTTAACAAATTACCCAAAGCACTGTGATAGTTCATTGAAAACTACAAGCCAATAGCTGCAAAGGCCATCGGGACTTGTAGTTTTCCATTCACAGAGGACTGTGAATGAGTGACACAGCCGGGTAGGTGGAGCCCCGCTCAGCCACATTTTTTTAAATTGTAACAGTTAGTGGGGGGTGGTCACCTGCTCCAGCTGTCAGAACAGGTGATCAGGGGCCGGTCTGTTTGTAACATGTTACGCCCTAAATATGGGTGTAACATGTAACGAAAGGTGAACTTAACCTTTAAGAGGTGGAGCAACTTATCCAGAACCCCAATGTTTTTGTTTAGAGGGGGATTGAAATGCATATCCTCATAACCCAGTGGTTCTCAACACCTGTCCTCGGGACCCACTAACAGGCCAGGTTTGCAGGATAACTGAAATACATCGCAGGTGATATCATTTACTGCTCAGTGATTGCAGTATTCTAGTCTGCATCTCCCCAAGGTAATACTGAAAATCTGGCCTGTTGGTGGGTCCCGAGGATAGGTGTTGAGAACCACTGTCATAACCAATTCTTATATCTCAATGGCTCCAGTGGCTCTGCCTCACACTAGGATTTTGGAAGAATCCATAGATGAAAACATTTTGGTTGGTAGATGCTGAAGTTAAAGCCCCCTTTTCTTTTAAAGCGCAAACATTCTAAAGGTGGAAACTGAATTGCTGAGCCAGCACACTGGATATAGCTACACTATATTGCCAAAAGTATTAGGACACATTTACGCACACATGACCTTTAATGGCACCCCTGTCTTAATCCGTAGGGTTCAATATTGAGTTGGCCCACCCTTTGCAGCTATAACAGCTTCAACTCTTCTGGGAAGGCTGTCCACAAGGTTTAGGAGTGTTTATGGGAATGTTTGACCATTCTTCCAGAAGAGCATTTGTGAGGCCAGGCACTGATGTTGGACAAGAAGACCTGGTTCACAGTCTCCGCTCTAATTTGCAGTTCAATATATCTAAATGTAAAATAATGCATATAGGGGAAAACAATCCCCTTAGAGAGTACAGTGTTAGCCAGCACTACAGAAGAAAAAGATTTGGGGGTGCTTATTTCAGATGATTGCAAAATGAGCAAACAGTGTGACCAGGCAGTGGGAAAAGCAAATAGAATTCTGGGATATATCAGTAGAGGAATCACCAGCAGGAGGAAGGTATGTACTAAAGTCACAAAAATTCTCGTACGACAGAATAAAAATCTGAAGTGATGTCATGTGTTGTAATGTATTTGTATTGTATTTTTGGACGACTACTGTACTGATTAAACGAAAATCATACGATCTGGTACCATGCGATCAAAATGTTCATGCATGTCCGATCTAATATTATCTGATGAACTGTCATGATCGGCTCTCGTAAGCTGTGTACTAACGATCCGATTATCGTACGATCGCGTCGTAGGCGGTATTTTTCATCCGATTTTCAGATCGTGTGTACGGGCCATAAGGATACAGGTAGATATAAAAATCTGGCAGAAGTTCTAGCCTTCCATGAAATACTTAAGAAAAGCATTTCTATCTTCTGCAGTTAGAGAGCTCCCCTCCCTTTTTATATGGTAACAAGCATAGGTGTGGGCAGCCTATTGCATTAGGGTGTGCACCCCAAAGCTCAAACACGTATGCGTTTTATTTATATATATATACACACTTATAAATAAATGTAAAAAACATTTTGCAATGTCTTAAAACATGGACGGTGTCAGTAGAGCAGAGGTTGGTGTCAGTAGGGCAGTGGATTGTGTCAGTAATTTTTTATCATTTTATTTATGTATTATTTTTTAAAATTAGAAACATAGAAAAGTGACGGCAGAAAAGACTGAGTAGTCCATCGAGTCTGCCCCTTTTTATTTATTTATTTTTACATTAACCTTGTTGTCTGACTATGGATTTATGTTTATCCCAAGCATGTTTGAAGCCATTTACTGTTGACTGTCTCACAACCTATTTTTATATTATTTTCTACAATTTTTTTAGGAGCCCCCCTATGGGGTTTTTGGTGAAATGTAAGCAGGGACAATCTGCGCTGCACAGGGTGATTAGGGTGTGCCCGGGCACACCCCCTGCGCATGCCTATGGTAACAAGTCAACAAGACAAGAAATGAGGAGGAAGTCTCTCTAATCTCACTCTATTCATAACTTAAGAAAAAAATAGTTTTGGCTAGGAATACACTTTATTCTTCAAATCATGTTCTATGCCATATGGAGCCCCTGGGGGGTCATCAGTCTCTTGTGAGCGGACAGTCATATCCGTGCTGGTGCTGATCTCTAGTCGAAGGATTGGTTATATTCTCAAGGAAGGATTCATACACATGCACTACCTCCAAATACAGAGTGACACACCAACTCCTATTATACTCTTACTTCCATTAAGGCTCCATTCACCCTTGTACAAGTTTGGATGGGTGCAACTTTGATGTGACTTGTTGTCCCTCTGCAACATCGGACCCACTGTTGCAGTAAAACATTCAGGCACAACTTTCACGCAACTCAAGGGTTAACATTGAAGTCTATTCTCCTCAAGTTGCATGAACATCAAACCAAAGTAGTGCATGAACTACTTTGAAGTCGCTCTTATTTTAAGACGCGCAGGTATGAATGGTTATCATTGCAAAAAAAAGTTGTATGGCAAGTTGCACAAATGTGAATGGGGTGTAAAAAGAATCAGTAACAATAGTAATAATATAAGCTTCCCGGCTTGTCTTTGTAGGTGTTGACTACTAGGGTCAAGATTGTCAAACTCCAATATTGCTCAAATTCCCTGATTTCCAATTGTATGGAAATCGATGGAGGACTGTTTTTTCCCTTTGGAGGGCTGCTAGTCAAGTTGTTGTCACCTAAGTGACATGAGAAGCACCCCTCAGCTGTAGGGGTCCTTTTTTCAGATTTGTTTTGTATTAGTAAAGGTCCACCACAGAGATCCTTCACAGCTGTGTCTGGCCATGGGAAGAAACCCATGCCATTTGGGTTTCTTTGCACATTCCAAAGACATTCAAATAAATGAACTGGCTCCTGTCTAAACTGGCCCTAGTATGTGTATGTATACATGTGAGGTAGAGACCTTAGATCAGTGGTTCTCAACTCCGTTCCTCAGGACCCTCTAACAGGCCAGATTTTAAGTATTACCTTGGGGAGATGCAGACTAGAATACTGCAATCACTGAGCAGCAAATTATATCACTTGTGATGTATTTCAGTTATCCTGCAAACCTGGCCTGTTAGTGGGTCCCGAGGACAGGAGTTGAGAACCACTGCCTTAGATTGTAAGGTCTTAGGTGGCAGGAACAAATGCGAATGTACAATTTATGTGAACTGTTGGCATTATATAAATCCCCTACCAACAAAAAAAATACAGGTGGGTGACAAGAATGTCAAACAGCTTCTCCTAAAAAATGGTCCAACAAAACCTTCAAAGCAATTTGAAATTTGAGTTTGTAAAATAACTTAAAATTTGAGTTGGAATTAATTTTGGTACATTTGCTGTTTCAGACTCATTGAGGTAATGGTCCCAAAATTGACATCTTCGAAAACCAGTCATTATTGACAGGTCCTGTAATTCTAACCCTATTAAAATATATGCCAGGGGAAAAAAATAACATAAAAACCTAGGAATACAATCTCTACAGTTCATGCTCATTTTTCCATGTTTTATGCCTTTTAAATGTACAGAATATTCCAATTAATTTGCAAGAAATCCAATGTGTTCCTAACTTAAAGTTGAGCTCCACCCAAAAGGGGAAGCTCGCTTGTTTGCACCCTTCCCCCCTCCGCTGCCATTTTTTTTGGGGGGGGGGGGGGTACCTGGTTTTTTACCAGTTCCCCCACTTTGGTTAAGATCGCCGCAGCAATCTCCAAGCATTTCCACAGCAACACACAGGTCCCAGAAGACTGCGGAACCATTCAGAAAGCGCAGCATGATTCGCGCATGCACAGTAGGAAACCGGCTGTGAAACCTGAAAGTGTCAATGCTGCTTTCCTTTACTTACAAAGCCAGCGCCCGCACCTGAAGCCAATTGATGAATCGGCTCGGGTGGCGACATTGAGGGATCCCCGGACAGGTAAGTGGGCTTATATTAAGCCTTTGGCGCCTGCTCCCGCCGCCCCTTTAAGGGCTTTAGAATGCCGGGAGGTTGGGGCTTTTGGCCTTGTGACCACCATGATCAGTTGTCACGGCAGTCACATGATTGGAAAGCTCCCAATTGCGAGTAGTGATCAGGAGGTTTCTGTTAGCTGCTGATCACTGATGCTATTTCACACAAATATGTGGCCACTCGGTGTCAAGGCCCCGTTGTTGAGGAGGCCGCATATTTACGTGCGCTCGGCTGCAACAGGTTAAAAGTCAGCAGCTACAATATTTGTAGCTGCTGACTTAAATTTTTTTTTTACCCCCCCCCCCCCAGACTGGGGCTCCTCTTTAAGGCAGCCATACACCAAACAAAATTCCACCGGTTCAGTAGGGACCAGCCAAATTTCAATCCATGTATGGACAAGGCTGGTTGACAATGCAGTCTATTGATTGACTTGTGTACAACCAACACTGATCACTGTATTGGAGTGGCAGGGAAGGCTCCCCACCGTCAGAATAAAAGGCTCAGCGGGAATGTGTGGATGGGGAATTGGCTAAGTTTTTCCGTTCAACTTGCTGGGTGAACAAGGAAAAATGAATAAATATATGGCCAGCCTTATTGTAGTGCACTGACAACAGACTACTGCACTGAGATCTAGTACAGCCCATGTTGTCCCTCACTCCAATGCTGCATTCACACCTGAGCAACAAGGAAATGTGGGAAAAACAGTCATCCATTTTTCGAGCGCCAGGAAGCCCATTCAAGTCAATGGGATGTTGCGCCACTAAGGTGTGAATGCAGCCTTACTGTTCCTCTTTACATACATATATTGATTCCTTTCCTGGCTAAGAAATTCTCTAGCATTGATTCCCAGGAGTATGCCTATGTCAATAAGAACTAGGCTTCCAGCAGCTGCTCCTGAAAGAAATTTACAAACCTGGTGCTGATGTCAAAGGAAGTCATAAATGCTATAAAATAATGGAAATAAAAGGAGCCTTGGGTTTAAAGTTGCGTAACATCTGGAAAACATTCATAACCCAAAAAAAAATGAAAAAACTGATTTTCTTTACGAGCATCCCCTGCTGGTTGGAATAAAGTCAGGACACACAATAAGTTGTACAAATATGCTTTAATGACATCCTGTCAATGTACAGTATCTCCATAGCAGCCTCTCTTTGCATGGAAAGGCACTCGGCAAGGCTGAACAACCTTCTTGAAGTTATACAGAAAAATGATCAAAACCTGCTTGGAAAACTGCTGGCAGGGACAAGATCCAAAGTCTTCCTTTGTGCCAACATTACTCCAGCTCATTAACATGTGCCACATGACAAATATTCTGTGCTGCCCCCTGCCACTGCACCTCTCTCCTGTCCACCAGAATCTTAAGGCTTTCACCTGATTGGTGGCTGTGGGCAATTAAGACAACCATTTGACACACCTCAAGAATGTTGTCAGAGTGAGGTATGGCATCAGCCAGGGTAAGCTTTTTATATCATTTACATTTGTCACATCATTTCATTGTTCAAGTTTATCTAAAGCCCATTTTTTTTTGTTTGTTTTGAATGATGCGGGCTAGTGTTAAAACCTCCATTGGGTTTTTATTGCGGTTTTGTCCACTCTGGCCAAATGACAGACTGCTACCGGAAGTCCAAAAATGTTACTGTGGTGGTCACAGGACCAGTTCAAGTGACAACTGCCCAAAAGGGGACTTTCTTTGCCCATGAGGGTCACTTTCTATCCAAAAAAAAAAAAGAAGAAGCTCCTTCAATAGAGTATTCTTAAATGACTGTCAATGAGGTTAAAAAAACTGTTACAAACCAGGATCTGCAAAAAAAGACTTGTACCACCTCCCTTTTTCAGGTCCTTGTGTTCAAGACTGTTGGATACATGTGCCCCGCACTCACCATTATGTCTACTAGCCCAACATCACTATTATGTCTACTAGTAGCATAGAGGACGGTAGGGGGAACCATAGCGGGCAGGCATCCAAAACACCTAGGTGTTGTCAGAGGATGTTGCTTTGCGAGAGCAGAGATCTTGGAAACGGGCATTGGGACAGGTGAACAGTCTTCTTTTACAGGTTCGGTATCATGACAGTTTTTTAACCCAGCTTTAACAATGACCTCTCCAGCAGGTGCCAAGTATGATATTCACATTCTTAAAGAGCTATGATCGCCAAGGAATCTTCAGCATCCAACATGCTCCTGGGTGTTGCAGAAACCTGATCCCCTATTCAGCTATGTGGTTCCTTCCATTGGTTGCAACATTCTTGTGTCCTGTAGTGGGTAGCACAGCATGCAGCAGTGGGCATAGGCATCCAAAACGCCCATAAATATCATATTCTGCTTTAGTCCATAGCTCTGCTAAAGAGCAGTTAGGACTTGCTACCTGCTGGAGAGCCGTCTTCACCAGGAAGCTTCTGTTTTTGGAGAGGGATAGAATCACTCTATCAGGGCTTAGAAAAAAAAGTTAGGTTCTAGATATACTTTAAGGTTGCATCCACATAACCATGATGTCTGTGCTGCTTTTGATGCATCTAACTGTAGTAAAAGATTGTCCACTCAGCAATTCTCCCATAAATTCTGTCTGGGTATTCTATGCAGAGTTGTGATTAGTATCCCTATAAGGCAGAAGTAATGACAAATTGGAAGCCCTGGCTCCATTGTTCTGCCTTCTGGGGATTAAGCGTCTGACTTCCAGAATAATTCTCCCCATGGCAGAAATTATATGGGAGAGATTTATCGACCACATATCTGCTCTGCAGTTTGATCATCACTTTTTGGAATGCTTCTAAAAATAAATTCAATTACCTTATTTGAGTAAACTGAAAAAAAATGCTCACGTTCAATTTATCAACCACTTTTTTTTTTCTGATGCATATTTTCAAGGTTTCATCCATGCTCCTTCAGGCTTATTTGACTTCCAGATAAGCGGTTTCTTGACAGGAGAACGAGTGGCCCCTTTGGGCTTTTTGATTGTATATTGTTGCATTTTCCAGGGCAGGCCAAATGACTGTAAGGGCATCTAACAGAAACCATTCACACCATTGTGTTGCAGTACAGTGGAGAAAAGTAATGAAATATAGGTTTGCTGGCCTGCATTTTGCCTTTCCGACTGAATCAAAGTCTTAAAATTAAAAAAGAAAAAAGGGAGGCATCTAGAATGCATGTCAACCCAATATGCATGAAAGTGGCCCTGTCAGGTTCAAAAATGCAGCTAACAGTTCTTTGCACTAGAAGAGGTATTATACTCACCTCTATGGTGTCCATGTCTCCTACCTCTTCTCTGTTCCAGTGCTGCATCCTCTGTCAGACCCTTCTGATGTCTGGAGACGGCCCCTGCATTGCTGCTGTGTCCAGTAGCAACATAAAGGTGGGAGAAAGGTACTGGCAGTCAATGAGGAACTTCTGGCAATCCTGGAAGTGTTAAATATCAATAAGACCCATTGAAGCTGCAGTGCTAGAACAGACTAAAAGATGGAGATATTGCCAGATAGGTGAGTATAAGACCCCTTTTCTTGCAGGGAACTGTAGATACATATGTTTAGAACCTAACAGTGCTCCTTTAATACCTGCATCTTGGTATTTAAAAAGACCTTTAAGAGAACCACTCATTGACCAGGATCATGAAGAATCTGCATTATTGAATTATTTTAGGTCTGACAGTTGCTGCTTGTCCCCTGTCTGAACTCACAGTGCTGCTCAAGTCCTATGTACATACACATGGTATATCAGAGTAGTGTAGCTATCTATATTCATCTCATCTTACACTCTCAGTAGTTGGTAGGCAGTGAGTAAGATCTGGCAGTTCACAGAATGGCTCTATCAGACTTCAGTTGGTCCTGACCATCAAGCTGAAATTGGTCAGGCTCAGACACAGTATAGGTAAATATTTCATAAGTAGAACTGCACAATTTTATTAATTTAAGATGGAATTATAAAGATTCTACAACATGAGTTGCAGATGGCTTACCTAAAGCACTTTCACTAAGTATTTCTCATATATTTTAATGTTTTACTGGTATGAAAGCTGGTTCATAGACGTAAGATGAAAAATAATTCCAGAAGCTGCAATGTAGGGGATGCAAGCCTTCGTCAATCCTTGACGTCCTCCAGAGACAACTTGGCATGAAGCAAATTTGCAAATGCATGGAGAAGTCCTTGAAGGTGTACATGAAAAGCTGCACAGACTATACCTAAAGGGCCTCATTTATCAAAATATCTAAAGAAGTCAGTCTCAGGCAGACTTTCGCAGCAGCCAAATTATCCTATATTGGGAGACCATAATGAAGAATTTATTTGCTCAGGTCAGACTATTGCCTGGTTGAGACAGTTCTTTGCTTAGATGTCTTAATAAACGAGACCCTGAGATGAACTCCAGCATTTCCTTAAACAAAATACAATTCAGAATGCACACAGCTAATGATGAATTCACTTTAAATAATCCCCATACAGCATAATATCTTCTTGCAGACAACCAACAACAAATTGCACAGCTACCCGCTCCAGCATTAAAAAAATAGTCAAGAGTTCTTTTTTGCCTGCCTTTAACCATTCCCTGCCATGGAAGGTAGCACAGAGCTATGTAGATGTTGCATGCAATTCTGGCAGTCGTTCGGTTAAGGCTGAATATTCACAATGCATAACAGCAAGGGAGGGGGACATCGTAGCATTGAGCCATTGTGACTGCCATGCACAAGGTGCAGAAAAAAAACCCAAGATGCAGCGGTATGGTGAAACTGCCTTGGCCCTCTCCAAAACTTAGTGGGCCGTATAAATGGGCCTGGGGTCAGACCCCATTACTGAACCCGAATTTTAAAAAAAAGGCGATTATGTAAACTGTTTCTTTGGAGAGAATAAGTGCAACATAAAGCCAAGGCTGTAATGCAAAAAAAAATAAGAAAAAGCCAGTGGGCCAGCTGTTTGTTAAGGGCAGCCAAAGCAGGGGTGGCTGGTGAAGGGAGCCTGGGAGTCCAATTTTTTATAAAAAGTACATCACTGTCTCCCAGCTGCCACTTGAATCCAAATGCTAGAAAATAGTAAATACAAAGCATTTTGGCGCCTATTGTAACTCTTCCTGAGCTTTGTAACCGGAAGGCTTGTCAACGCCAACCTTTCCTCCTCCATACTGAATGTTCCTCAGGCATCGAAAGGTGCAACCACATCATCAAACTTTTCTACAATGTTCTGTACAGATGGCTACAATTGCAGCAAAAATAATGTGGAAAGAGAAGAAACAACCACATTGTATCATTTTGCATCATAATTGACGGTTTCTTAAGTCCTATTCATTTCTTACCTCTATTTTCTCAGCCTGCTGGAAAACTTCAACAGTTCCTACATATATTAATTATTCTGAATAACAATCTTTAATTATGAACTGCCCCGTTACATTAAGATATTACAAATGTCAAGCTACTAGGATCTTTTATAATACCTATTGCATGCACTTTAATTCTCTGCCCATGGAACAGTTAAGCTATTTTCTCTTTGTCCATTTCTTATTCTTTAATATTTGGAGTAGTTTTTTTTTTTAAATCAAGCCCACACAAAAGTATTGAGAACTTCTTGGCCTCTTTCATCGCCTAAGGGCTTGCCTGCAGTTTTGTGAGACTATGGAAGGGGTGTTAAATACGATTATACAGAGCAGTAGTGTCACATACTGCTGTCCAAAATTATGGAAATACAGAAAAGAGTGGAAACTGCCATTTCCTTCAAAGCCAAAAAGCTCAGTAGCAATGTACATGGCAAGGAACAGGAGTAGAAAAAAATTATATTTCTTCTCCTGGGTCCCCCAACCTAATAAGCAAGCCACTGAACGATCAGAAAGTCCTCTAAAAACAGAATATCGACTTTTGGGTGGAACTCCCCTTCAAAGACCTGATGTTATTCAATTAGTGATGCTTATGACAACCTATCTCAGGAGAGGTTTAATGACTTAAACATGCATTACTGTTTCCATGCCCAGCACATTCATAAAATACGTTTGATACATGTGCGGTATCAAATTCACATCAAAAAGGAGTTGTGTCAACAACACACATTCCTAAATTTGGCTACAAAAATGGAAGCCAAAATCCCATTTAACAATAAAAGTATCTTTTGCTTGTACCCCAGTGATCAAAAGGGCCAAAAAGTCTTATATTTGCCCCAAAGTTATCTAAGTATATATACACATTCCTTGCATATATCATTTAAAAAAAGCCCTCGTTTATCTATTGCCTTTCCTTGGGATCGCATATGTGGCAAAATTATTTACAAGTTACAAAGTAGGATTAACAGGTTACAGTATATAGTAAAAATACTGACTTATCTACATTATAGAAGTTGTCACTAGCAACCCCCCCAAAACCACAGAACAGTATAAGGCAACTGAGTTAATTATGTATATACATTTCTTAGTTTAAATACAACTTAAGCAGTTGGCATGCTGTGGTCAACCTGTTTCGTGCAAAAGGTGTCAGGGATACCAAAAAAAAAAAAAAAAAGCACCGAAATGACCACAGATCAATAAAACTTTGTTTCGGGTCAGTTGGTCAGTAATTACACCGGTGTATTATAGGTTTGTTTGGCAGCTTTTAAAATAATTTATTTGGTAAAAAGAGAAAGTGTTACCAAGCATTCTTAGGTCTCTGGAGCTTGAACGTTCTCCCTTACGTGAACTAGAGAAAATTCTATACAAAGAGAAACTTTTTGAAAATGAATATTCTGAGGTCTCTTGAGCTTGAACGTTCTCCCTTATGCTAACCAAAAAAATTCTATGCAAAGAGAAACTTTTTGAAAATGAATATTCTGAGGTCTCTTGAGCTTGAACGTTCTCCCTTATGCTAACCACAAAAATTCTATGCAAAGAGAAACTTTTGAAAAAGTTTGCACACTTGGGAAGCCTGGAGGTTTTCTACTTTTCTGTACACAGAAAGAAGAGTCCATTCTATTAAATGAGTAGTTCAGGTTTTACTAAATCTCAAATAACCAAAAAAAGACTGTATTGATTTTCTCTTTCTTCTCTGGTCTTCCACTAAAAATAACTATTGATATTCAGAAAAGAGATCTGATAAGGTTGTAGTATCAGCAGCCAAAGTGGGTGCTGGTGGACTACACCCTGCATCTCTGGTGTTCCTCTAGTCTTCCATCTCTACTGTTCCTTTTACAGAGTATCTGAAGCCACTTCTTCTGAGCTGTCTACTTCCATATAAGGAAATAAGCCTCCGAGCTGCACACTGAAGCTGACTGCTGTAGGACAACTAAACCTCTGACATTCAGGGATGTCGAAGGAAGACAGCAAGAAACCAAAAAGCCATTTCATGAATCAGTGCTGACTGCAACCCCTAACATTACAAAATTGCTTATGAATCCTGTTTGAATATATGCAAAATCTGTGAGAGCTATATGAAGAAAAATGCTGTGTGAGGTTGGGAAACCCCATTATACAAAGAAGGAAGGTAAGTGATCGCGAGGATGTTTTATAAGACTGTACACCCACTAAGTGGAGAAGAATACAATGGTTAGTGTTCAGTACATGAGAGGATAGGTTGTGTACCTTTCTAAAAAGTGTAGGTTAAAATAGAGATTTTTTGGGGGGGGGCAATTGTACAATAGTGGAATACGTTCTAGCCACACAGAAGAACGAGATGGTGGGTACTGTGCAAACAAGAGACGTAGGGTAAGTTTATATGAAACATGGGAATAAAAGGGTACAAAATACTCTATAGGGAATGGCCCTGCTTTATTAAACTTTAAGATGCACTCAAGGCACCCTAAAGTGTGCATAAGTGCCTATTGGTCAGTCTTATTTTTTGTAATTTTAGCATGTCTTAAGTGCTATTTAGCTCAATGTAAGCCCCATTGCAGTCTAATAATACAAGGCCATATATATTATTGAATAATATGTAGCCTCAAACTTACTGCAAGCATATTACATTATGACAAGATACCACTTTTCTGTGACTTGGCTGGTCAAGCCAAACTCGGTTTAATGGGGCAATTACTTGTTTGCCGCAAAAAGACCCTTCATATATTTGCTATCCAATCCCTGGATGTGGTTGCACCTTTGGAAGAGGAAGTAGAGGAGGAGGCCCTTTGTTTTGGGCGCATTACATTGGCGGCTTGTTGCCAGTATCTACAGAAGTTCCGAAGAATTGCAGGCATTCGTTTATTTCCCAGATGGCCATCCCATCTCACCATAAGGTCCTTCCCCAGTGGCTGACCTAGGAGGTGGGCCACAAGGGGTACAGAGGTCAGAGTCTGTGTCGGACTCCCCCTCAGCAATGTAAGGACGGACCTTGCCGACGGGGCCGGAACCCGCCACTGCCCCATTGTTCAAAACCTCCAGGTTCTCCTTGGACTGGGAGATGCTGAAACCACTAAAAGAACGCTCCAATTCTTCATGGTCCACGGACGGAATAGATATAGAGGTATCACTATCTCTCAGGGCTGCATTGTCTCGTTGTTTGGCAGATCCTTCTTCACCAGCTCCCTGTCTACTCCCTCCATAAGCAGAAAATGAACGCTCATGCGATGGAGGAGGAGGAATCCTCACCATGGAATTTGGATCGCCAACTGGAGATGAACCATGACTGTGCCGGTGGTATGGCTGTTGTTGCTGCCACGAGGTGGATGGTGGGCAGTAGGGGGTAGAACTTCCCTGGGCAGGTGGAGCACTAAAGTTTTTTTGGCCCACTGAGCTTGTGGAGCGGATAATCTTGGTGATACAGCTGTTTTTATCTACAGGATCCCGGCTGTCTTCTGGGCTATGATATGGAGGAGCTGGCTCACGGTCCTTGGCTCCGAAGTAAGCCTCTGTCTCTGAAGGGGGGATTCCCATCCTCTGCATGTAGATGTTTACCAGAAAGTCCAACTTCTTTTCCATGGAAAGCACCTGCATTAAATCACGATGGTAAATTATTCCAATCATTATGCTGACACACAGTGCAACTTTGTCTAATGTTTTGCATATTGTGTCACAGAAGTAGTATTTTTATTGGCATAACCTAGAATAGTGATGTGGTTGTTTAAAAAGAGAAGTATAGCCAAAGCTTTTTTGGTCATGCTTCTCTTCTGGGTATTAGACGTGCACTTCTTTCTGCAATCCTGCGACTAAAACCCCCCATCAGTGTACATCACAGAGCCAGTGCAGGCTCTGCAGGAGCCCTGCCAATAATATTATGATCCACCCACATGCCACTCCCGCCCCCTCCAAAGCCCAGCACTCCAGTGGGCACTGGAGGTGCAAAGCAAAAAGCCAGTGACTAACAGTCACTGCTCAGTGAAGACAAGAGAACTGAGCAAATAGTGGTCATGTGATTGCTCAGTTTTCGATCTCACAGCTGGTGGGGGACAGCCACAGTATTGGATCAATGCTGCAGCCACATAGGCAAGTATAGATGTTTATTTTTTTTTTTGAATGTCTCACACTTCTCTATCAAAAGACAGGTGGTGTATGAGATCTCCCCTATAAGCTGCAGACCACAAGAAAAAAAAATTGACGGGGTCAAAAAAAGCACCACTGCAACGAGCTGAAGCACATACCCCCAGGACTTTGAGCAACCAGCTTCTGCGGTAGTAGTTATCACATTAAACTTGTTCTGCAACACTGTAAACATTTGGTTGCTTATCCAAGTAGCTTTTTCAGTTTTGTTGAGTGTGAAGAACATACCTTCCTTCATTTTCTTAGACAATCAATATCTGCCATAACACATTTCATGATCAAGTTACCCTCTATGCTATAAATGTTGGGGTATGCTCCCAATACTCACAAACTGAAAGAGCTACTCAAATGAGTGATGAAATATCTTAAACAGTACAGAAAAAGTCCAGTTTAAAGTGACTACCACTAGATATACCATTACCTGGAAAAATTAAAACATTTAGAGAGGGAACTTTTGAATTGTGTCCTTTTAGGTCTCTCAAATTGATCAGGAGTGGAACCTACACATATAACCATCTCCCCATTTACAGTGACAAGCCTCCAGTCATGGGAGCTTACCTGCTTCTCCACTTTGCCCAAACGACCCATCATGCTAGGGTCCTCAGGCATCTCCGACTCAGTTCCACCCTTAGTCCGGTCCTTTTCATTGATGGAACCTCCTCTTCCAACAATCTGGTCCACTCTACCAGGAACACAAAACAAAATAACCCAGAAAGCCCAAAGGTTAGTCACCTTGTGCTGACAAATTAGATTTTCTCCTGCCCAACTGAATCAAGAGAAGCTTCTCTTTTCTCAAAAACAGACATGTACGATCTCAAATCAAGCATTAGCAGAGCCCTCTACACTAGAAGCCACTATACCATCTACAAAGGCCTTAGCATTAAAAACTACTAATAACTAGGTGAAGCCCAACACCATAGCATGAAACGCAAAAAGATTCCCCAGGCCACTGTGGAAGAGTCCTACAAGAGTTCAACGCTTGTCAAGGTTGGCAAAATTTGGTTTTACAATAACCATTTAGGTGCTGCTAACTAGAGGATAAAAGTTTGGTCCCTGAAAGTCTACAACAGACCTGGATTTGGAAGAAGGCAATGATTTTGCTGGGTTGACCAGAGCATATAAACATCACCATTTTTGCTAAGTTACTGAAACCATAAAACTCTGAGCTCAGAGCCCTCCAGGAATGGAGTGGTGGACCTCTAGCAACTAATAACTATCATGGCTTGGAGTACAAAATGCGAAAAATGCTTTAACTCTTGTACAACCCTTCCAGTGGCTGTCCTAGACAACATCATCTACAGAAAACATTCCCCCAATCTCTTTTCTAAAGTTTATCATATCTGTCTCAGAATTATATGCAGAGAGGCTCCCACAAGCCGGCATGACGTGTGATGGGGACACGTGCACTTAATGATGGGTGGGTAGGGGTCCAAGGTAGAAAGGACAAAGACAGACACAGTGACAGCAAAGAGGATGAGGTGGGGTCAGGATACTGCAAGGCAAAAAAGCAACAGCCTAGGAGAAAAGCCTGCTCTACAGGCCTCAACTCATTTAATTTCTCTATTAGGGTAATAAGAGTCTCGTGTCTTTCATCACAGGACTTTTGGTTACGTCAAAACTCATCTAGGAGTCATTAGAAACTAAAGCAAATTGGAAGTGTTCCACTGGATTGCCTATACTTATACTATACTTTTGCCAGGAGATCCCAAAGTAAATTTGAGAAAGGTGAAAAGGATTCAATGGCCACTGTATAGGAACAGTGAATTTCTGGAAATTCCTTGTTCAAGAACATATAAATTCTGAGCATTCTATCTATATGGCTAACGATAAGCTACCTAATGCTCTGGGCAAAATAAAAAACAAACACAGTACATCTCTGCAATACAGCCACATTTTCCATATTCTGTCTCGTTAAAAATGCTGCAAGTGCAGTGCCAATCCAGTGATCTCCTAACTTCCTGTTTAAGCTGACAGTGCTGCCTCTGCTGCACTACAGAACCCCTTCCCCTCCACTTATTTACATAACAAAGTGGGTGTTCTGGGTTCAGCTTAAGGGTATTGGGCAGACCTGCACTGTCAGCGCATTATAGGAAGTTAAAGTGGAAGAAACGCCCAAGGATTCCTAAAAAATGTCCCCCCCACATATTATGCCAACCTGTGTTAAAAAAAAAAAAAAAAGATGTGCACACTTACCTATTTTAAACCCGGTTTGGCATGGCATCCCACAGCTCCATGGCTGCTGCAGGGGAGAGGCGGGAGCACCAACAATGGCTGGGCCATGGAGAGTCTATAGATGATGTCACAGCTCCTGGAATTCACAGCCATTGTCAATTGCTCCTTTACACAGAGCTGCAGGATCAGGTAACCAGACTGGATCGGATTTAAAATAGGTAGGGTAGGGATACAGGTATTGTTTTATATACAGTGCACCCAGAAAGTATTCACAGCGCTTCACTTTTTCCACATTTTGTTATGTTACAGCCTTATTCCAAAATGGATTAAATTCATTATTTTCCTCAAAATTCTAAAAACAATCCCCTATGACAATGTGAAAGAAGTTTGTTTGAAATCTTTGCAAATGTATTAAAAATAGATGAGATGTTTCTACGACTTGATTGGAGGCCACCTGTGGTAAATTCAGTTGATTGGACATGATTTGGAAAAGCACACACCTGTCTATATAAGGTCCCACAGTTAACAGTGCATGTCAGAGCACAAACCAGACAGAATTGTATGGAGGCACAGATCTGGGGAAGAGTACAGAAAAAGGTCTGCAGCATTGAAGGTCCCAATGATTACAGTGGCCTCCATCATCCGTAAATGCAAGAAGTTTGGAACAACCATAACTCTTCATAGCGAGTCCTGCCTGGCCAAACTGAGCAATCGGGGGAGAAGGGCCTTAGTCAGGGAGGTGACCAAGAACCCGATGGTCACTCTAACAGAGCTCTAGCATTTCTCTGTGGAGAGAGAAGAACATTTCAGAAGAACAACCATCTCTGCAGCACTCCACCAATCAGGCCTGTATCACAGAGTAGCCAGACGGAAGCGGCTCCTCAGGAAAAGGCACATGACAGCCCGCCTGGAGTTTGCCAAAAGGCACCTGAAGAACTCTCAGACCATGAGAAACAAAATTCTCCGGTCTGATGAAACAAAGATTGAACTCTTTGGCCTGAATGGCAAGCGTCATGTCTGGAGGAAACCAGGCACCGCTCATTACCTGGCCAATACCATCCCTACAGTGAAGCATGGTGGTGGCAGCATCATGCTGTGGGGATGTTTTTCAGCGGCAGGAAGTGGGAGACTACTCAGGATCTGGAAAAATATAAATACAGCAATGTACAGTGACATCCTTGATGAAAACCTGCTCCAGAGGGCTCTGGACCTCAGACTGGGGCGAAGCATAATCTTCAAACAGGACAACGGGCCTAAGCACACAGCCAAGATAAAATAAAGGAGTGGCTATGGGACAACTCTGTGAATGTCCTTGAGTGGCCCAGACCTGAACCCGATTGAACATCTCTCGAGAGATCTTAAAATGGTTGTGTACCCACGCGCTCCCCATCCAACCAGATGGAGCTTGAGAGGTCCTGTAAAGAAGAATGGGAGAAACTGCCTAAAAATACGGTTGCCAAGCTTGTAGCATCATACTCAAAAAGATTTGAGGCTGTTATTGAGCAAAGGCTATGAATACTTATGTACATTTTTTTATTTTTAATACATTTGCAAAGATTTCAAACAAACTTCTTTCACGTTGTCATTATGGGGTATTGTTTGTAGAATTTTGAGGAAAATAATGAATTTAATCCATTTTGGAATAAGGCTGTAACATAACAAAATGTGGAAAAAGTGAAGCGCTGTGAATACTTTCCAGGTGCACTGTATTTTGGGCAGGATAAGGGAAAGCTGATGGGCAGGGATGGGGGAAGGAACATTTTTAGGAATAGTTATAGTTTCTGCCATTTTAACAGCTCACTGGATTTCTGGCAGGATCAATGGGTATTTTCCTGTACTTAGTGTTTTTAAAAGAGGCAAACCGTGGGAAAATGTGTATGTATTGCATATATGTTTTTTAATCTTGCCTAGACACAATTTAATAAAAAAAAAAAAAAAAGTTATCACTGCAACTAAATCCTGTTGCATTTCATATTCACAATTATTCTTTGACCTCACCTAATTACCATCAATACAAGTCCAAAACAGAAACTACCACAGCCGAGCCACAGGTCCTACATCTAAATGCAGAAACCATTAAAGGATCTGCACTACAAATTGGTAGAAAACAAGATATAACCTAAAATCTGCCTAAATCTACTGACGGTCAGATTAGAACTGCACTTTCAATGAGATCTCAAACCTCTAATTTCATACCTGAATGGAGAGGTGCGGGCTCACTTTTAATACAGTCAGCCTATAAAATTCAGCCTTATCTACATTCAACCGAAGAAAATCCTTGAAGGGAAACTGCAACTAAAATGGACTTCGAAATAGCAAAAAGATCTTATTATCTTTATTCTGATCAGTTCCGAGTCCAGTTTGAGTTCTGTGCTATTCCGAGATGCTTTGATATGTTGCAATCGGCCTTCACCACTACGGTGCCACAAATCCAAAGCAGTTTCAGGAAACAAACCGCATGCATCATTCTTTATACTTCATCTGCCTTTAAGATGTGCTCCTTGCAAGTACAGTTTTGCAGACGGAGCCAATATTTCAGCAAGCAACCCATCAATGCACTAGAAGCCAACACCATTAATCACTTTGCCATCAACATTTGGCGATGGTTGTGGTTCCTAGTGAATTAATGGGCCTAATGGTGGCCATGCCCATATCATTATCCATCCTCAGTATCTAGGCAAAAAAAAATACACTTACATGGCATGCTCCTTACAGTTAACTAGTCTTCAGGACCCCGAAACCCCATTAAGAGCAAACTATCTTTAAGAAAAGTTAGCAGAAACATGGAACTACTGCTTGGTATCAGCCACGATGCCATCTTTGTCATGCTCCATTAGTCCACATGCGTGCATGCAAAAAAAAGAACAAAAAGAACCCAGAGCTAAAATGAAAAGACTAGCAACAGATAAAAAAACAAAACAAAAGATGCTTGTCTTCTCAATCTTATGGCAGCTCAAAAAAACAATCAGCAAACCCCTTTCACCCATTTATGTGATGGACACTTACCTTCTGCATGGGACACCTTGGCAAGGCAGGTGGTCCCTGGCCAGTTGGCTATGCTAAAATGGTCACTTGAACTTTTCAGAATTGGGAGTCCAGGGAATGTGACTATGCCTGAAAACCTCTAATACAGTATGTAGGATGTCTGCTATGGTTTGATTCAGTATTGAGAAGAGGAGTTCTTGGGGACTTCTTGTGTTGAAGTGCAGAAGAGAGTGCGGGACAAATCTCAATAGCTTCCTGTTAGTGATAGTTGTGAGTCAACCCTTGGACAGGTAGAAAAGTCAAAGCAAGTTCAATGCTGATTTCAAGAATAATGAGAACATACCTTATTTTACAATGATGAGGGGCCGACACATCATTTTCCAATGACTTAGGACCCTACACAGTGCTATCACTAATAAGCTGGACCATATCCCCTTCACCAGATGGTCCAATTCATCATAACCAACCCTATTCTGTAATAGTAGGATTTCAAACAATGTTTTTTTTTTTTGGTTGAACTAGATGGACTTGTGTCTTTTTTCAACCCAACTATGTAACTATGTTCATAAGTGGGTAATCCTAAGAAATTTCTATTTATTCACATAAAATTGGCAAATCATAGATACATAAGCTACAGTTATTATGATACAATCAACACAAAAAGGTTGCACTCTGATGACATCACTGGCATCTCATTTTAATCAGCTTCAAAGGGCAACAGACATATCTTCACCTGAAGACCACCCACTAATGCATTTCACCCAGGGCTTAATTGATTAGTCTACAAGTAAGATCTTGTGGGTAAAATGCGTTGAGAGGTTTGGCCTTCAGATGGTGTTATGTCTGTTGTTGTTTATGGCTGAATGAAATGAAATGTTGGCGATATCATCAGTGTGACTTTTCTGTGTTAATTTTAAGTATATGGAGTATGGGCAGGTTCTTTGGATCAGCACCCAGCATCTGCAGTGAGCAGAATTTGAAAGTCTTCCTAAATGGTGGTTCTTCCTGAGATCTACATCTGTGGAGGTGGTTGCTATTGTCTATGTACAATCAGAACTTGGAATTGAGGTCCATGTTAAACCACATGTCGTCTGACACATTGGGGGAGATTTACTAAATCTGGAGCACTCAGAAACTGGTGACAGACCCAAACAGAACAGGGGCTTTTGGAGGGGACTGCAGGCTACCTCTTGTCTACTGACAATGGCCATGGCTTTTGAAGGGGCTCTATTTGGCAGATGTGTGCCTGGGGGACCTTTGGAGTGATTTTGCTTCAGATGCAGGTTCATATTTCCCCAAAACACACACACTCTGAGAACTGGAGGACCCAGATACAGATTTGGGGCCTGTATGCCCAAACCAGCATTGGCTGCTTTAACCCCCCCCCCCTAGACTAAGAGCAGAGAGCAGTTAATATAATCAGCTCAAAACGACCTGATGACGGGGTCCCCTACTATAATCTGTTTATTAAAGGAGTCTCTCTCATGGTATAATAAAACCCATTGTGTGCCTTCTAGGTGTGAACTATCATTGTTAATTAAGTCCCCTATTGTTTCCGTTTGTCTGCTAATCCTCTTGGAGATGTGGCTAGCATTGTGTCCACTTTACCTTGCTACTGAACTATTGTGGGATGTTTATGTTAGCTGTTCATTAGCTGTACTGATGCCATTACTGTTTACAGTTTGCATTGTTTAGGATAATGTGATCAAGCTCTTACCTGATTTTGTGTGGTATATATTCTATGTGAATTTACAATAAAGTCAGTTCCAGTTTGCTTCTAAGCTAGTGTAGTCTAGTTCTTGGGCACTCAGCTATAATACCTGGTCCCAGACTGAAAGAAGCTGTATCTTGGTGGAAGCACCCAGACTGGGTGCCAGGCATTCCGTCACAGTAGCCAATCAGCTTCTAAATTCAGTTTGTTCAATTAAGCGTTGACATTGAAACCTGGAAGCCGATTGGCTTCTGTGCAGAGCTGCACCAAATTTTACACACTCCAGTTTTAGTAAATCCCCTCCATCAAGTCTATTTCACCACTTTGATATGATTTTATGTTCAATAAAGCAGAACATCTGGTGCGTTTATTTTTTTTAATTATTAAAAGGATCCTCTTCTATATTTCTATCATTTGGTTTCCATATCCCTGCAAGGGCTATAGGTTCAGAACCCCTGCTCTAGAGTCAGTTTGGTCCTACACCATGCAGCCTACCAGAATGTTTTTTGAATTATTAAAAGACAATGGGGCACCTATAGGGAAGCCTAATATTATATTTGTATTATTAGTATTAATAAGGTATTGATAATAATAATAATAATAATAGTAAAATAATAATATAATAAAAAATCATCATCATTATTATGATTATATCCTATGATTATTATACTATTATTATAGGAATATTGTACATAACAAACCACAACATAACCCCTATAAGAGGGAGGGCCACATCCTAAAAAGGAGGAGGGGACCTCAACCACAGGGGACTTTAATTGTGCCAACAAATGAGGAAGAATAGAAACTTCAATAGTATAAAAGCATAATTTTATTATATCACATTAAAGAGGTTGTAAATCTCAGGAAAAAAACAAAACAAAAAAAACCCTGCAAGACAAAAGGCATAATGAGCTAGTATGCATCGCATACTAGCTCATTATGAAATACTTACCTTAGAACTAAGCTGTTGCAGCGGTCGACGCACACCGCTGTCGCGGCCAACATCTTTCCTGCAGCTTCTTTTGGGTTCACGGGCTCCGGTGCTGTGATTGGCCGGAGCCGCAATGATGTCACTCCCAAGCATGCACGCGGAAGCCGCCATTCACTGCACGGGCTCGGAAGGTACGGCACCCGTGAGCCGTTCCTTCAGAGCGCATGCGCCAGTGATGTCACTGGCTGCATTGTAAATATCTCCTAAACTGTCAGGTTTAGGAGATATTTTCACTACCTATAGGTAAGCCTTATTATAGGCTTACCTATAGGAAAAAGTTTGCAGAGGAAGTTTACTTCCTCTTTAAAAAGGTGAAGTGCCATGAAAAGTAAAATCACATCATATAAAACCAATACAGTGTTGGACAGTCAGTCTTTGATAACATAAGCGTATGGAATCAACATATTTCACTGTTAATGGCTTCTTCAGGAGTCACGCTATTTTTTTCTAAGAGTTTTGTCAAGTGTTTCCTTGTTCTTGCAGTGTCCATCATTAAGCGTGAATCCTGAAGAAGTTTTGCAGTTAATAGCCTCTTCAGGATTCATGCTTAATGATGGACACTGCAAAAACAAAAAAACACTTGTCAAAACGCGTATTAAAAAAAACAGCGTGAATCCTGAAGAAGCCATTAACAGTGAAATTTGTTGATTCCATACGCTTATAGTATCTAAGACTGACTTTTCTAACACTGTATTGGTTTTATATGATGTGATTTTATATTTGATGGCACTTCATCTTTTTAATGTGATATAATAAAATGATACTTTTATACTATTGAAGGTTCTATTCTTCCTCATTTGTTGGCACAATTAAAGTCCCTTCCCCTGTGGTTGTTGAGGTCCCTTCTTTTTAGGATGTGGCCCTGCTACAGGTGTTATGTTGTGGTTTGTTAGGTACTTGAATGGGATGGTGACACAATGAGGATTCATTTTATGCCTTTGTCTGGCTCACACCTTCATTTGCATTGAATATTGTCCTTTGGGGGACATCCAATGGACATGTGTATAGCATGTCCTTGGTGAGTTCCATATGAAAGACTTTTTCTGAAAGGCTTCTAAGATTGAACATTTAAGAAATAAAAACGGTACCCTAACTCCACTCATACGTCAGAAAAAGTACAATTGGGCACATTTTTTTTTAATTTGCATTATTTTTGCACTGGTTATATATGAAAGTTGTGTTCCTCGCTTCCTTTTTGATGCGCTAAGACTATGGTATCAGTTTTGATGGGATAGACAGGTGTCAACATTTGAGTGACAGCTTGTGTCACCGATGAACATTTGGGGGACATCCAATGTTCATCAAATCTTTATAGATATCTTAATGCTTCCTGCAATAAAGACTCAATCTTGCTTTGTGTGTTGCTGCCAAAGGTTTGCCCAACATCTACATTCCCGCCATCACAAACCATGAGATGAAAGGGGTTCGCTTTAAAGAAAAAAAAAAAAAAAAGAGTAATGAAAGAAAAAGCAGTCCAGACAAAGAGGCGTTTTGGTGAATCCTAACCTAGGAGAATATTGGGGAGATTCTTTGGTAGAGAGCACTGATCCTTTGGTGGTAGGGTACTTCTTGTGCCGGGGTGTAGAAGGGGGTGGGGGACCCACAATCAAATCTATCCTGGCAAAGTAAATAGAAAAACAAAACACCAGCAAAGATGCATAATGAAGCAACGTGGGGAAAATTCAGGACGGTAAAACGAAAAAAAAAAAAGAATTGAACGTGTCTGGAAATATATTCCAAATAGCTGAAATTCAGGAGTATGAATGGCTGCAGAAACACCAGTCGACACTGGGATTGCCTGGGAACACTGGAATATATTTTCATGTATATATGTGGCAATATCCTGGGTGAAATATTGGATATAGGTCAACATATATTCCTATGGATCAAGGTGAGACACAATGTGACAATATCGAGAGGGAGTGTGCATCATGATGAAGGTGTGGAATAAAAAATACACAATAAGACATGAGAGAGACACAATTAGCCACAATAGTGTCAAATATGTATCAGGGTGCACAGGCTGCTAAAAACTGGCAATTACTGGAGCTGAATGAGAGCTGTTGGTATACAGAAAAGAATGTCCACGTTGATTTGGCTTGGAGATCTTATAACTGGTGACCTCAATTCGAGTTTAAAACAGTTTTCTGAATTGTGACTTTTTGCATGGTCTTATGTTTTTTTGACCACCTGCACGATATTTAAACTGTGCTACTACTGTTTTACCTAATGGCACATTGTACTTTGGAAATCTTTTTTGGGAAAAAAAAAAGAAGAATTTAAAAATGGTTACTGGCGCCAAACCTAAAGAAAACAGGAGAGGGTGTTAACCAAGTGCAGTATATAGAAAAAACTATTAAAAATCACAAGTGGCAACTTACAAGATACATAAAGATAAGAGCAAATAATCCACCAAGTGCAGTTTGTTGTTGAGCGCTGATCGGGTGCCGATGTCAGGAAGGGGTTCAACTGCTGGTGGTACTGTGGCTCCCAGACCTATAGGCTGCAGTTCTGGTGTCAACCAGCGGGTGTCTCTCAGTAGTTAGAAGCTCATGGTAATTAGTCATCATCCGATGCTCGTTGCAGGAAGTGTATCTAAGCCCTGCCTGTGCTTCTCCTCTTTGCCTTGGTGTTTTGTCCATGTGCTAAAACAAAAAATACACAGGGGGCACGTGGCCTAGTGCATTATCCTCCATAAAATGTAATGCTTAAAAACAGTAAGTAACATACTCACAAACATAGGCTTAAATGCAGGCATATCAAAAGACCACCATCATCAATGTCTATTCCATGTACATTCCCTAAACCAAGGAGGCCGTCTCCAGATGGCAAT
This sequence comes from Glandirana rugosa, assembly GCA_018402905.1. Classification (NCBI taxonomy): domain Eukaryota; kingdom Metazoa; phylum Chordata; class Amphibia; order Anura; family Ranidae; genus Glandirana; species Glandirana rugosa. The sequence continues at coordinate 148,131 of BLSH010340331.1, forward strand.
GGCTAACGCGTTTCGAGGTGAACCTCTTCCTCAGAGCTCTGGGGTCTTTTGATATGCCTGCATTGAAGCATATGTTTGTGAGTATGTTACTGTTCTTAATCATTACATTTTATGGAGGATAATGCACTAGGCCACACGCCCTCTGTGTATTTTTTGTTTTAGCAATTCGGACCCCCCCAGTCTGTGGGAAGTGGCGAGGCAGTCATTACCCTCCTAAAGACAGCACAACAAATAGACTACTCCCCACCCAGGCCTTTAGCACAGTGCAGGAGAATCAATAAACATTTTGTCCATGTGCCCCTGACCTGTGCTCCTGCATTCTGATCCTGACCCTGCATCCTGATCCCTTGTCTGCCTGCTTGCTTGTCCTTCTCCCATTCATCCTCTCCCTGCCCTGGCTTGCTCCCTGCTCCCTCTGCCTGATCTCCTGTGTATGACCCTGGCTCTTTTACTGACTAGGCTTCTCATATCCTGCTACCTACCTGTATATATTTGGTTTGGGCAGTTGTTCGTTGTTTGCTCACTTACTTATTAGATTATCTGGTTTGAGTAATATAGTTCTGGTATATTGGAGGTGCGTTTATATTTTTGTTATCTACTTATTCTTAATAAATCTCAAAATGTTACCTTATACTTGTGCCTGGTATTCTCTGTGCAAGTCCACACATTTCTGGTCACACCTGCTTCACAGGATACCAGAACTCGATATCCCTAACAGCCAATCTGCAGATGGTTTTCTGGCATGCCCGTTCAATGTCTATTCCAGCTGGACAGACTGCTGTACACACGGGCCGCATGTCGGACAGTTTCTTTTGAGCCAGCCAATATTCGTCCTGTGTGTACCAGGCATAATCCTTCACTCCCAGAGCATATTCACATTCACGTGCATGATTATGTTGTGGGTTAGCTGTATCCCTACCTGGGCCATTCTTGATAATTCACTCACCCCAAACAGGCAGATACCCTCCGAAACCAAAACTAGGAATTTAGATAGATACATCTTTGCTTCCAATACCTTACAAAATATTCTTGTTGACCAACCAAGAGCTAGCTCCAACCTGAGCCTAGCAAGCAAAAACTATCGCTCCAGTCCATCTGGACTGTTAACCATCTGCTCTGGTGAATATGTCAAACCATCACTAAAGCAGGCCATAGCAGGAACCAGCCATGATTCGACCCATGTATGGGCAGGCTGAAGATCCAGATTATTTTTTTATGCAGTTATTGCTAGCAGCTGTTATAACCGTTAGCAATAATCACTGTGTTCTTTTCTTTCGGTCTATGGCCAGATTAAGCTTAGATTTACAGTCAGTCTCAGCACTATTTGACTAGTTAGCCTCATCATTTAAGCAGAAGCCAGCATCTTATCTGGTACCTGCAAGTGACTTGATCCATGCTCTTGACGTTCACTTTCAAGGCATTTATCTGCCATAGAGTTGAATTGATTTGCAGATGCTAAGAGATATAAATTGAATGAACTTTCCCATTAATACAGGTCATGGTATAGTAATACTTAGGCAGGCCATACACGGTGCAAATGTCTTTCCTGCAGCCATGCAAGAAAGAAATTTGCATGATTTCCCTATGAACACAGACAGTGCTGACAGGGGAATCCCGCCAACCGAGCCATTGTCTGCTCCCAGCAGAGGGAGAGGGGAAGCCGCCCCAACCAGGAGAAGACAGTGATTATTTCGAGTGGCTATTGCAGCCGCTAGCGATAATCGCAACTGAATTCGGCAGGTCGGTTGTACCCACGTTTATCGATCGATCAATTTGGTATATTCAGCCTGCCCCCACACGGTTCGAATCTCGGCTGGTTTCTGCTGAACTGGCCAAGATTGGAACTGTCCATGGCCAGCCTTCGTCACATTCCTGAAGACATTTTGGTGCTCATTCACGCAGCTTCATCAGTGCTTTTTTGATAAACAAAAAAATATTTACCATCATAGAACTAGTTCAGTGGGAGATGAATACTACTAGCTATGTAGGTGTGGGGTTTAGGTATGCACATTTGACTTGTACTTGTCTCGAGTTCACACCCAAAATGTATTTTATTACTTACCCAACACAGAGTTAAAAGATAAGACTGCTAGCCAATATACTTAAACAATGTCCTGGCCCTGTGGTCCCCATCGGCTCAAAAGAGACACTTTTAGATGAAGGAGACCACCTGCACCTTTCAGTATCTGCTCAGTTCCTGTCTATGGGATCCTTTACTTCTCATGAACCTCAAATCAGACAGATGTTGCCCGGTTAAAATAATCACCATTTGGGTAAGAATATTTTTTCACTGGATTATTTCCTTTGTAGTGCAGCTTGCCTCGATGTGTTATTTTGGAACAAGACTTTTTAGCAGAGGTTGGGAAGTTCAGGTCCAGCTTCAGGGCACTAGAAGCTTGTATCATCGTCCCTGTAAATAGGATTTAGTATCATACTTCACTTAAAGCAACTGGAAGATGTTCTAAACTTTGTTCCACCTTGAAAGCACTGAGCTCTGCACAAACATTTTGTAATCAAACAGTTATTTGGTAGAAAATAAACCAGGATGAGCGAACCTGCAACTGAGAAAATTCATCAGCTGCTCTGTAGGCACTTCCTTTTCTCTGCATTGAAACAAGTATTTTATGCAAATAAACAATCTGATGAAATTACTGAATGGACTAAATCTACAGCAATCAGCCTAATTTAGCACGCACATTTATGTCTAGCACTGGCTCCCATTCAATCACTGAAATTCATTTACAGGGTTCGATGCTCGTCAGAACAAGCTTGAACAAAAAATGGTGGAAAAAAGATGGCTTTCAGCACTGGGAGATTGGGGTTGCTACTTTTTGTTGCGAAGCTCTCACCACAGAAAGTGATGTCCTACTCTATGAGGTTTCTCACAGTAACCCTCCTGGTGACACTTATACTTGCCCTTCACATAACCCTAAAACTAAGCCTCAACTTTCCATATAACCCTAACACTCACCCTCAGTGACACTGATAACCTTCCCTGTAACACCAACACTAAGAGCTCTGTGACCCTCACACTAACCCAACAGTAATGTTGATGCAAACTGTCCCTGAAACCATAACCCCAACATTCTCTCTAACAGTTGACATTCAACCTAAACCCCCCTCCAAACTCAATCCTAACCATTTCTCTTATTATTCATGTGTATCTCGCTGTAACTGCCATTGAGTAGCACCCCTTGCTCTCGGTCATACTATGTGTCAAGTCAAGACATTGGTACATTGATCACCAGGACCCCTTGACTGTCTAAGTACCATTAAGAGTACCCATAATGTTGGTTGAGGGCATGTGACTTAGTTTTGCATTCTTTTAAATTTCAAAATTAGAGGGTCATATATCTGTGTAAAGAATTGGCCTAGTTTCTACACACCTGTGCACCCTGATCTGCACAAACACACAGAAAACAATGTGAAGAACTTGTTCTGACAAAGTTATGGATGACTTAAATTTCTCTAACCTTCAATTATGTAAATCCTTTTAGCATTGGATTAGTAAATAGTTTTTGGAGCTCTTTTCAAGAGACTTTCATGGTAGTATTAATGGAGTGTTGGCAAATGGACAATTTGCTTAACAAGGGGCCCTCTAGCTTCTGTACGTACACAGCAATGTACAGTAACAGCATGTATATAATTACTTCACCAACACCACTGACTCTTATTCACCACAGTGAAATCTGGTTCATAAAAGGACATAGACATAACCCCTTCTTACTGTCCTGGTGCTGTGAATCTACAAAACTATCCTGCAGTAGGATAAAGCTGTTGAGCCATCATGGCCACCATCCCACCATTGTTTCCTATAATCCCTTTATTGTTAGTTACAAAGAGCTGGTGCCCAAGTGCCAAGGGTCCTTCAAGCGAAATTTGCCAACCCTCCACTGGACATTATTTAAGGGGCCACAACTACAACCAAGGGCCAACACATTACACATTTTAAAACAGATACAATGATATACTATGTGTAGGCATCTTAGAAGGAAATGTTAAATCAAAATAAGTAATAAAAAATTACTAAATTAAAAATGCCATTGTGATATCAAGGGTCACCAGAAATTAGTGTTAATGTGCATCGAATAACCATGAGAGAGCTGCTAAAGATGTCTTGCCTGGACTGGAGATTTTTGATACGTGCAAGCATGTCCAGATGTCCAGCCGAGTACTGTTCTATCACATCCATGACGTCGTAAGGTCGTAGACTCTCCTTAAATTTGCGTTTGGACACCAGGAACCTCATGACGCTGGGAAAAGATAGCGTACAATGGTAAGCAATTAGCCAATGTCAACGAATTCACCAAAAAATTAAGTTTTAGTTAGATAGACCGAATTAACTATGCTTTTCTTAAATCTCCTGGGGATTCATGTTGGGAGATGGCCCTGGCTTCATTCCTCCCTCCCAAGAGAAACCAAATGCTGACTTTCTCAACTATATGCCAAGATTTGGACATGTGATATCAGCCCCCCCCCCACCACCACCACGTTGTTGGTGAGCAACAAACTTACCAAACAGCTCGAATGGACGCCTTTAGACCGGGGGTCCACTCTTCAGACAAGAACTCACAATTACAGCTTCTGTTATCTTCAGGAATCTCCTCTCCTGGGAGACTGGCTTCTAGGGGGAGAGACCTCCCATCAATTAGGTACAATCAATGGCTATCCAGAGGTATGAGAAGGTGGTTGAGCCGCCCCAAATTGTTCTGTAAAATTACTAATACATAAATATGCACCTGCTGACATAAGACGATGACCAGGAGATCTTACTACGAAAGGATCAATGTTGTAGTTCCTAGCCCAGCCCATCTTGGTGTTTTGGTAGTTCCCACCATCCTTACGTTGCTCCCACTTCTTCAGTTGGGTTATCTTTAGTATATAATACATACAAAATCCACCAGACAGGGTGGGAACCCCCTATAATGGCCACAGCAGGTCCCAAGTAGGAATCTCAGCACCCAGGTCCCTTAGAGATAATGGAACCAATTAGGTGTCTTAACTCTCCACCACATTTACGAAACCTGGAGAAAAAAATTGGCCACTTTCTTACAATGATCAGTCGGATCCTGGAGAAGATGAGATGAAACTTGTTTAATAAATGGTTGCTCCTCCAAAAGGGATGCCCACCCAAGGAACTTGGTGCAGGAGAGCACCAAACTATTGCCTTTACCAGCATCCCCTCCCCTGAAACCTTCTGGCCATCCATCCAATATTTTGTTAACCATGTGTTACTCAGTCATAGACCATCACTGTCAAATAGAGACAGGTACATAGTGATCTAGATATTGGCAGCATAGTGGATGCATCAATGGCCAGGACAGAGCAACTTTCAGTAGAGCTTGATGGCATTTAGGGAGGTCAGGATAGGCATTATCAGTATAATAGAGTAGGGATCTGCTGCCATTTCCTCTCTGAATTTGTAAATGCCTGTAAATCTATTATATATGCACCTATTGTCCCTGGATTTTCTGTTCTGAAACCCTGGAAGGAGGAAGTAAAGAGAGAAGGTATCGGCCTATGTCCTGTCCATGCTGCTAAACCCCAAGCCAGAAGGGACTATGATACCTATGATCTAATAGTTTAACTGCACCTGTTGAGCATATATCTAAATCATTGTGACAGACAGATCATCTCTTCCCTAACCCTATTATCTCATATGCACAGTGCCAGATAGATAGGTCTGTGCTACCATATGTATAGTGGCCATCTTCCAGTATATTGGTCAGTGAACCAGTTTATTGTATCATAGTTTATATGCAGCTCCTGACATTCTACTTAACCCTGTCCCTTCTGGTTTGGGATTCTACAGCTAATTTTAGCTTAGGGCACAATAACCAGCATAGGCTAGAGCCAGGTTAGACATTCAGTGGCCACTTTGGGATCATTAGCTTACAAGTTCGGTTGCATGTCAGATTAGAAACTATTAGGAAGGGACTAAATCACAGAGTAGAAAGGCTGACTCTGAGTTCCAATGCCATCTGTTCCATGCTGGTTGGACAACAGTTAGAGGATCCCCCCATGATCACAGATCCTTTCTTTGGGTCCCCGATACATCATCCTCAGGAGGCCGTGCAAATGGACTTTGCCGCAACATTCATCTGGAAGTATCTCTATTAATATAAATATATAACCGGTATATATGCACAATTCCACCAGGACTCCTATGCTGGTTGCAGTAGTCCTCCTCCCAATTATTTTGATTAGACTACTCTGCTCAGAGGCCCTGTACTGGATTGGAGGCATGGCCAAGTTTATTATCAAACCCATTCTTCCATTTAGTGAAGGTTTCATATCCTGTTTGGGGAGGGCCTTTCTCATATTCCCCTAAAAGAGGGCTACAATAGTGTAAAAAAAAAAAAAAAAAAAAAAAAAGACAAGGTTGGCCATGAAGATTGCATTATGACAGGCTTGCTATTGTGTCATCACCACACTTTTCTAGACAGCCATATAGCACAGAGTAGGTGTATCCTGATTATTGCCCAAATCATTTGTCAGGTAAGACAAGTACTATACATGTATTATCACTGGGTATGACATCATAGGAGGCATTGATAAAATTATATACATTCACTGATGCAATACCCTCACCTTCAGAATTCTGTCGTGATGCTGATCCCTTGATGCGGAAGGCCTGGCGGGTCCTCCCCCGGTCTCCAAAGCTCCAGCTCTTGGGCACCTTACCGGGACTTTCCTCCATGCTTTGGTCAGCGCTAGGGGATCTGCGCACACCTTGGGACTGCGGGGAGCCTTTGCCTTTCGTGGCCACGCCTCTGGGGCTGGAGAAGACCCGTTCCTTCAAGCTGACTTTTTGGCTGCTGCTAATGAAGGAGAAAAAAAGAGGGACTAACCAAAAAGCCAAAAGCCCAAAATTAAAATAATTTACTGAAAGATCAGCATGATGCAGCAAGAATGTGTGCTGACCAAACACAACTTACAAGAAGGAACACAGATTGTCAACTAATCACCGCCATTTCATTGATCACCCTCTAAAGAGTTATCCACTTTCCCTAGATTTACCCTATTGGCCTATACAAAGATTTCTGTTTAAAATAGTTATGCTTTGTTCCTCACTTCCTTAGGTCTATGTCTATCTTCCAGAAAAACACTTATTCCCATTGGGATCTAAGGAGGGAAGCTAAGAAGAGTCAAGTCATCAACAGCATAAAGACTATATGAATACATAAAAGCAATATAAAGTACAGGAGGCCATGAACAAACATTTCAGTTACCAGAAAATGGACATTCCCTTTAAACTTATTACGAGAGAATAAAAACAGCATCAGCAAATTTGTAGCGTACTTAGCACTGATAGTGGCTATCCTAAATCTAGCAATTTGTAAATCCAAACTTTAGTACAATGCCATTTGGGGATAGAACAACACCCTAACGAATCCCAGCATGCACCATTGTATAAAAATGAGAGAATAAAGAATACACAAGCATGTATCTTTATAGTATCTAAGATATAACATGCCATGATGGCATTCGCACACATAACATGGGGATATAAAGTATGGCGCATGCATGGGCACCGACATGTCCTTTTTTGGTCAGCTCTGAGTCTACAGCAAAGACCCTATCTTCCCAAGGGCTCACTCACAACCAGCAAGGCTAATTTAGTGCTGGTTTGTGAGAAATAGCATAATGTTTGGTGAAGTGTTTATGTAGCTAAACTCCCAGAAATGAACACAGAAGCTTTAGCCGTCTGCCCACCACAGCAAAGGAGACGCATAAACATGGGGGACTACATGTCATAGAAAGGGACTACGAGGTTACAGCAAAATGCTACTAGAGTTTATAGCAGGCAATCTCTTTAACAGATTATACAGTCTCTCAAAAGGACACCAGTGGGTAAAACTAGTAGCAGTGGTCTACAAACTGTGGCCCGGGGGCAGATGTGGCCCTTTGCCTGTTTTTATCCAGCCCTTGGGGCACTGTTCCTCCCACTGATGCAAGATACTATTCCTTCCACTGACACCAACAATGGGTCAGAATTCCTGTTACTGGCATCAAGGACGAGGCGCCATTCTTCCTACTGACACCAACAATGGGGTACTATTCCTTCTACTGACACCAACGATGAGATGGGGTACTATTCCTTCTACTGACTCCCACGATGGGGCACTATTTCCCCGACTGACATCAACGATGGGGTACTATTCCCCCCACTGACATCAACGATGGAGCACTATTCCTTCTACTGACACCAATGATGGGGCAGTACTCCTACCACTGACAGCAACAATGGGACACTACTTCTCCTCCTAATGCCAAAGATGCATTGTTTACTCCCACTGACCCCAGGACAATTTCAACTCCCAATGGGCACAGTCTGCCCCCCCCCCCTAGTCTGAAGGACAGTAAACTGTCCCTTTGTTTAGAAGGTTTAGAGACACCTGACCAGTAGGAATTCAAAAGGATACAGGGCTTACTTAGGAGATTACAAGACTCCCTGTAGATCATAACGGCTACACCAAAAATAAAAAATGATCCATGATCATGATATCTATTTGTTTTAATTAAATGTGCTGACCTTTTTCCAGGGCTCTGCTTTTTTTAAGCCTCCACAATTGTAATAATCCAAAATTTGAATATTCCAATTTTTGCATAAGCACGTAGGGTTTGTGGTATTTAAAATAAAGCATTAGCTGTAGAGTGAGTAGGGGGAAGAATCCAATATGGTTTGAGGGTATTTTGGGAAAGGTCAGGTTGTTTCTCTCTGAACTGAGGAGGGAGTAAGTTGGGATATATGGTTCCCAGAATATATGGTTCCTGTAGCTACATCTAGCTTGCTTCCTTGGAACTCTAAATCCAGAGCTGATGCAGGAGTCAGCAAAAACTCTTATAAAGCGTAATCCAATTTTTTCCAACAAGGAAAAAATACCAAAAGGCAAACCAGATACACTCCTGATCAACATTCTAAGCTTTTTTTTTTTTTTTTTTTTAATTTACATTGTTAGCAGAGGCTAGACAGTAAAAATACCTACATGTTTCTACAATCCCTAGTGAATTCAGTCTCCTGGTTGAATTTTAATGTATTTTATATGATATAGAGTACAATAGGGGTAGCGGGAATACCATTTCTTAGGAAACCAAGATGGCCAGAGATGCCAAGGGCCTCACACTGGAATCTCCCCCAAAAACATTATAAAACCTGAAAATTACAATCAGCACATTGAATTTTAATTAAAATATTGATCATGGTGAAATTTTAAGTTGACAACCTTCAGCAGCGCGAAGCTAAGGTTACCATAAGTACTTGTAATGTTAGTACTGAAGCTGTGATGGTATGGATCGATCCATGCACTGAAAAGCAGACAAAACATTGCACCATAGTGAAGTAAGAGGGCCTAAAGCAGGAACATTCCACTATACTAAAAGCAAACTCCAGCCAAAACTTTTCATTTTATTTTTGATAAAATAGGTAAAGGTTAGAACCTCAGTCGGGTTTAATGACTGTTGGTGACCCAGATGGAGAGTTTTAGCTTCACTTCCTGTCAGGACAGGAAGTGATGGGAAATTTACCTAAAAGGGTCAAAGACAAAAAAGACTATTTTAGTACTGTAAGGAAAAGCCAGTTGCTGTTCATTCTTTCCCGTCCCATGACAACCATTCCCTCTGTATCTTGTCTTGGTGTCACCAGCAAGGTAAATCTTTCCAATGGGCTCCAAATTGTAAACGCTTCTCCACTCCATTCATGACCAACATTTTTGGACTAGAGTTAGGCTTTAAGTATTTAGCATTTGGTGAGGTAGCCAAGGGTGAAGAGTATTATTAGATTTAAAGGGGAATTCTATCTTATGCCATGCTGTATTGAAAACCATACAAAAATGGGCTCAAACGACTACTTTTTTACATATATACACACATATATATATATATATATATGTAAAGCTGCAAGAAGATAAAAACTAAAATTACACAGCAAGGACCCAGCTGTATTGTAATCTGCAGGCTAGGAACCATTGGTGGCTACCATCCAGTTCAGGGTAACTTGCCCACTTCGGTCTGGAAACATGAGTTTACCAAAACATAAAAATGACAACAAACTAAGAAACAAATTGTTGATTGTGGTTAAGTGAGAGATAAGAAACAGCCACAACAAGACCTATTAGTCTCTCCCTACATAAATAGGCCAGGTCTAAATGTGTTGATAGGTGAAGAAACAGTTAGAGAAAAGGAGCTTCTTGAAACCCAAAGAGGCCAATTACTCTCTCTCCTAGGTGTTTTGCCATTTAGGCTGTGCAGTCCAGGCCGTGGTAGGAGGAGGGTTAAGATGTTAGTTTTAGGGAGCTTCTCTACAAATAGAGTTTCCACAAATCACGTGGGGTGTATGCAATTAAGAGGGTGAGGGTGGAAGGCCAGTTTGGTCGGCAGCTCTCTATTTTGAAGGCACCTCCAGGTGCTTTGGATTTCATCTAGGAGGAGTAGGAGGAACAAGCCAAGCTTCATCAACAATATCACATCTACTGTTCTATTCTTTAACCACACAGAGCCCATCAACCTATTTCAACCAGCTGCTCCCAATTATGACGGCACCCCCAGGTGCTTTGGACTCTTGGAGGAGTAGGAGAAATGAGCCAAGCATCATCAACACTAGCAAATTTAATGTTTATCTTTAACTGCACAGGGCCCATCAACCTACTTCAACCAGCACGGTGAGCCCTGATGCAGGGGGAACTCTACAGCACAGGTTGGCTTGTTTTCCTGGACCCAAATTTCTGGAAACTCTACTGATCAGAGGGGATTCTAGGAAAGTTAGGGGGGACAGTTAGAGGGTGCAGGTCGTGCAGCTGGGAAGAAGGGGATTCTTTCCCATACAGAGTCTCACGGTACCTATTTTCCCCTGCGAAGCAATTGCAGATAATTTTCCCTTTACTGGAAATTAGGGAAGAGGGAAAAATTTACGTCAAAGCCACAAATTAGACAGGTTTGTTGCTACTTCTAAACCCTGAAGAAAAAACTAGGTTAGGTAAAATGAAAGTAGATGCCTTATATCTTGCATAATCCATAATGTAATAACAATTTTCAGTCTTTTTTTTAAATCTGCAGGTTATATTAAAATTATCTCTGGTCATCTTGCCATGAAGGTTATGGGGTAAGAACACTCTGTCCTCTCTCCCAATGCTTCAGATGGAGACTATGTGGCTGTTTAATTATTATTGGGATGGCAATGTTCTGTCCTGCCTGCCAATGTGCTGTTATCCTGTCACATGAAATTCAGATGGAGACTACAAGTGGCTGGTTCAACACACATTACACAAGCATGGTCTACTGTTGTCACCATCAAGAAACCCCCCCTGAGAAATGCCATGAAGGCCCTCCCAGTTATGGGGTGACAACCCTTTGTCCCGTTTCCTAATACGCTGTCATACAAGCTTCAGATGGAGACTACAAGGCACATTAAACAAGAATGGTCCACTGTTGTCACCATCAGGAAACCCGTCCTAAGAAATGCCATACAGCCAAATGTAATTCAGTTAGGGGCTACATCTACTTTAATTTAAGGTTGTGCTTCGTTCATTATTAGCCCAGAAAGCAGATAGGAAGGTGTCACGAGGTAACAAGTCCTCAGAACTGAAGCCTTTTAAGGCGTTGTCAGCCTCTGGCAGTGCTTTTTTGAGGTTTTGAACTAAATGTTCAGTTGCAGACAATACAAAGACCTTGCCGGTTTATACACTGACACATTTCAGCTGATAAAGTATACCTTTAATACATAGAGACTCTTAGTTACGGAGACCGACTTCATCCACGAGTCCTTTCAAAGCTACTCAAGTGTGCTATAGGTTGTCACCGCCTGTCCCAGATGAAAAGCTGAAATTACTGCATGCCATAAATCCGCCAGTGCCAAGTCTTCTGTGTCAGATAAATGGCTAGCCGTGGCTACACACACAGCGGCATGGCGGGGCTCGGCAATAAAATGATACATGGAGTACTAAACTGCCTTTTTCAACTAAAAGGCCATTGGGTGCCACACTGCCAAATAAGGCTCTGCAGCATATGGCTTGAAGGCTAATACAATAGTCCTTGCAGTGCATTTAACAAACAGTGACAGAATTTTCATCTCCTTAAAAGTGGTACAAAAAAAGAAAAGCTTCACTTATTAACAATTTAATGTCTGATTTAAGGAAGTTATAAGATTTGTAAATGCCTTAGAATCTTTACCAGCTTATGACTCCCAAATATTCACAAATGAATCTCCTCATAGGTGTGGCCATTTTGTGTTAAGCAGACTAGCTCCACCCCTGAGGAGACAGCCTCAGGCCCTTTCAAGGGATTAGACAGGAAAACAGAGAAGTATTCAAATTATTAAAGCAATAAAGCAGTGTTAAACCCCAAAACAAAAATGTAATACCAATCCTATGGTGGAGGCCTATTTCCTTTATTTCACTTGGTGATCTGGCTAGTAATACACTTCCTGTCTTAGAGTGTCTCCATTCTGGATGGAGGAGCAATGGAGACACTTTTGGACAGCAGCATTGAGAGTCTGGGGTGAGGGGGATATGAGGCTATGTTCACATGGATCCGACATGAAAGTAGTAAGATTTCCAATTTGACTTTGCCCTGCTACTTTATGTCCAAACTCCATGCAACTTCAATGAACAGGATCCAGCTTTGAGATTATTGCGACTTGTCCTTTGACCAATCAAAACAATTCCTTTGCTTCTGGTATGGAGGAAGCCAAATTTATAAAGAAAAAAAAAACACCACATGGCGTGCCCCCCTCCCAGATTCATACCAGGCCCCTTAAGTTTGGTATGGATCTTAAGGGGGAAACCTCATGCCAAATTTAAAAAAAAAATAAAAAAAAAAAAAAAAAGCCGTGGGCTCCTACCCCCAAATTCCATACTAGGCCCTTATCCGAGTACGCAGCCCAGCAGGTCAGGAAAGGAGGGGGGGGGGCGAACGAGTGAGGCCCTTCCTGGACCATGCCAGGCTACATGCCCTTAACATGGGGGTGGGGTCGGTGCTTTGAGGCAGGGGGCTCTGGGCCCCCACCCCACAGCACCTGGGGACAAGGGCTTCTTCCCGACAACCCTGGGCTTTGGTGGTCTGCGGGCAGGGAGCTTAAATGAACCTGGAAGGCCCCCCAGATCCCGCCCCCCCTTATGTGAATGAGAAGACAGCGGGGGGAGAAGACCGGAGGAAGAAGGCAGTGGAAGGAGAAGATCACAGGATTAGACAGCAGAGAGAGAAGACCGGAGGAAGAAGACAGCAGGGGAGAAGACACCTTGGAGCTACGACGGGGCACAAAATCAGTCTCTTTTTTGTAACACTACACTTCTTTTTTTGAGGTGAATGGGTAGGGGTACAATGTACCCCATACTCATTCACATGGGGGGGTGAGATCTGGGGGCCGCCTTGTTAAAGGGGGCTTCCAGATTCCAATAAGCCCTCTGCCCGCAGACCCCATAGCACCCACCACCTCATGTTGAGAGTATGTGGCCTGGTATGGCC
>BLSH010340331.1:166848-192908 GCA_018402905.1 Glandirana rugosa
ATCATTTACCTGTCCGAACCCATCATTTACCTGTCCGAACCCATCATTTACCTGTCCGAACCCATCCTGTCCATTTACTACCCAAGCCTGTCCATTTACTACCCAAGCCTGTCCATTTACTACCCAAGCCTGTCCATTTACTACCCAAGCCTGTCCATTTACTACCCAAGCCTGTCCCTTTACTACCCAAGCCTGTCCATTTACTACCCCAGGCTGTCCATTTACTACCCCAGGCTGTCCATTTACTACCCCAGGCTGTCCATTTACTACCCCAGCCTGTCCATATAACTACGGACCATGGCTGGCATGAGGAAACGAAATGGTGTCGCCATTATTTGACTTCAGGCCGGGTCCAGAGGCACAGGTGCGGGCCTGTGGACCACAGCTAAAGAAATAGGTAGAGAGGCGCTGCACAGATCTCCACCTCCGCTACCTCCATCATATACATGGGCAGGGCAAACGGGGTGGAGTCAGGGGAAGAGCCAAAGGGGGGGGGGCGGCAAAATGAGGTTTCGCCTAGGGTGTCAAAAATCCTTGCACCAGCCCTGGCTATAGTGTGCAAATTTAACCCAACTCTGGAGTTCTTGACCTTTGCATCATTGGTTCAGGTCTCTGTCTTCTATCTCTAGGCATCTTGGTCCCGGACATCACTGGAAACTCTTAGCTCCCAGGGGAAGCAGAAACCAAGTACTGGCTCCTAGAAATGCAGTGCCAATTTCCATAATATGCTAAATTCACCCACTAAGGTGATTTTCACTGAGTTCCCCTTTAACCAGACACACTACATTATCAGAAAATACTGCAAAGATGGAAGAGGCTGTTTAATGCAGTTATAAATGAAGACATGCAAATATGTTTAAGGTTGATTGAAGCCAACACAGGTGGCCATGAAACAAAAGACTGGTCAGTGATAAGTAGAATATGAGATCATAGTTACTGATGAAAGCTGAATGGTTACTTTGAAAGCCAAACCACAGCCCAATTTCTTCTGTTTTGGGGAGGAAGGATTAGAACCTCCATCATGATTTTACTTGTGTGTGCCATCCGGTAAGATTCCTATTACTTTCTGCTCTGGTGATAAGCAGCCAGTCCCCAACACAGGGTATCACTGAGACAGGAAGTAAAGGGAAATCTCCCCAGCTGCGACAAAATTTAAAATTTCTGCATGTCTACTAAAAAGGTGTTTTTTTTTCAGCTTGTGTCTCCCATTAAAAGACCTTTAGAAATTTCCACCAGGGTACCCTTTTTATTTAAATATCAGTGGGATGGATTTTTACCAACAAATGTTTCAGGACCACCTAGGGCCCCTTTCTTGAGGCACTGTGCCTTGAAAAAAGGATTCCTGCGTGATCCTGAATTGTTATATGGTTATATTCATCTCTTCATAATGGACAATTATCCCTCAAGTATAGTCGACTGGTGGAAATTTCTACAGATCCAAACAGTGGAAGGTGTCATCACTCAAGGCCACCACAGCACTCTGAAATTTATGGGCGTTTATCCATATGGTGTGCAACTGATGCTATTGGATTTCATATGTTTCAGGACCATACAGGGCCCCTTTATTGAGACACTGTGCCTTGAAAAAGGTTTCCTGTGCAATTCCGAATGGTTAGTTGGTTTACATTCATCTCTTAATAATAGACAATTATTATATAAGAATGGTTAACTGGTGGAAATTTCGACAGATCCAAATGGTAGAAGGTGCCATCCATCCAGTCCATCACAGCACTCTGAAATTTACGGGTATTTATCCATATGGTGTGCAGCTGATGCTATCTGTATCTCCTGGAAATATGTTTCTTGACTACAGATTGCGATAAGTGGGAGGACAGAAATTAGATGACATCTTCCTTGTGAGGAACACAGGAATCTCCATTGGACAGGCAAAGAAACCATTGTTTAGTATAGTGAGGAAAAGGTCAGGATTTTTATACTACTGACTTTATGCCAGTTGAGCAGATTCAGTTTCCCTAATGGGCACACAGGCACATGCTCATCAAGAAAATGGAGAGGTTCTAACCCTTCCTCAACTCTTCCAAGAGTCCTGACTGGAGCTGGGCTTGAAGAAACAAAACATATTCCTTATATTGGTAGGAGGAGCCATTTTGTGGGCTTATTTTATAGAAGTTACATTGCCAAGGCAGCATACAAGACCCAGTGACATCACCAAATTTTTATAGGCTTGATGACCATAGTGGCCAACCATAACAGTCTTGGAGAATAAATAAGACAACAAGGTTGGTGGCAATGGGCAAGGAGAACTTTCGCTTACGATCCTTTCCCTTCAAAAGCCCAGCAGGGATGTCTGAGGCAGGCATGTTGTGCCCACATCCAATATGTAAATTGATCAGGTTTGATGTGGTGATGGGGGAAGATGCACTTGGAGCTTCTTAAAACCTAAGAAGGCCAGTTGCTACAATATCACCATAGGGAACACCATTTGTTCCTGAAGAACTGACCTAAGACCACAAAATGGCTTCCTTCACTCAATATAAGCAACAGCTGCCCTTTCGTGTTAGGGAAATTAGTTGAAAAACTCAGGAGGTTATAGAACAGATGGGTGTTAGATGCTCAGGGGAAGATTAGATGAAGCACACAGCGACAGAGATGGGTAGATGAGAGTTTAGGTTACCACAGTTAAGTGACGCTTCAGAATACCAACCTGGGAGGAGGCTCGGTCTGTGGCTCCTTCCTTAAAACAAAAGTGATATCATGTTAGCTGCAATGTAATGAAAGATGGCGCAGTCTTTGTTAATACAAGGCTGTCTTGGGCCTGGGCTGCAGGCATTAGTAGAAGCAAGCCAGGCACGTGACAGGAAGGTAAAATGAGGCCTCAAAAGTCAATATCCCCCTACACCAGTGGTTCTCAACTCCAGTCCTCGGGACCCCCCAACAGGCCAGGTTTGCAGGATAACTGAAATACATCACAGGTGATATCATTTGCTGCTCGGTGATTGCAGTGTTCTAGTCTGCATCTCCCCCAAGGTAAAACTGAAAATCTGGCCTGTTGGTGGGTCCCGAGGACCGGAGTTGAGAACCACTGCCCTACACAAACATGCTGGTCAGCTACACCAATATGGACAATTGAAATGTACCCTGTTTGTTTGCCCAATATACAAGTAAAGAGAACCGGTCATGGCTTGGCTTGTATAATACTCCCAGTCTTAACTGATAATTAAGGCCAGCTTATAAAAGATTCATTATTGCCCCTCATTCAGCATCATTATTTTAGTCTGCTTGAAAACTCCTTTAGAAACTGCCACATCTCACCCACAAGGTCTACCAGCACGTGTAAACCTCCCTGTTCTGATACCATTAGGTCCAATGTAAACAGGTGTACGTGCAATGCGCCTGATTTGCATGCGTTTGCAGTTAAAGAAAGTCAGGTGCAGCCTTATGCGTTCAATGCGAATGCATCTCAATAGGACTAGCTGCATCCAAAGTACAACAAAGCATGTCAAACCCAGACTCAGAAAGGTCATCCACAACAATGGTCCTTTGGGTGTAGGTTGTAAAGGAAACAATGCTCCTCTACAGATTAAGAATACTATGGAGCTGGGAGATGGTGTGTGAGAACAGAGTTGGCAGGACAGCAACTGTCAGACCTCAGAGATGACCTCTCACTGCTCTCAAGTTGAAGTGTCACTAAATAAGGAGCAAATGAAAAACTTTCATAAGTTTGAGTTTTGTCCCATATGTTCTCATGGACGACATGAAGGAGGTTTGACATTTTTAGGACAGAGTAACTATGAAACTTTTGAGGGTCATCCCATATGTTCTCCTCCTGGACATGAAAGCGGTTTGAAATCTTTAATACCAAATAAGCATGAAACGTGAGGGTTGTCCCATATGGACATGAAGGAGGTTTTAAGATTTTTAACCACTTAACCACTCCATCCAAATGGTTGGATATCGCAAATCGCCAGGGGGGGGCCAGGGAGCGGGAAGGGCGGACTCGATCGCCGCCGGCTACCCGCGATGCCCCCCCGCAGTGAAAGAACGGGGGTCCGTGTAAGTAAACACGGATCTCAGTTCTCAGAGGGGGAAGGGCTGTGATCACAGGCTTCCTGTATATGGAAGCCGTGATCACTCCCCTCCCCCTGCCAGCCCAGCCCCCATACAGTTAGAACACAGTGAGGGAACACAGTTAACCCTTAGAGCGCCCCCTCCAGGTTAACCACTTCACTGCCAATGGCATTTACACAGTTATCAGTGCATTTTTATAGGACGGATTGTTATATAAATGCCAATGGTCCCAAAAAAAGTGTCAAAACGTCCAACATGTCCGCTGCAATATCGCAGTACCACTATAAATCGCAGATTGCCGCCATTACTAGTAAAAAATTTAAAAAAATAAAAAATCCAGAAATTCTCATCATCCGTAAACGCGGCAACTTTTGCGCAAACCTATCAATAAACGCAGATTGCCATTTTTTTTTACCAAAAATATGAAGAATACTATAAATCGGCCAAACCGATGAAAAAAATGTTTTTTTATATATTTTTTTTTTTGGGGATTTGTATTTTAGCAAAATGTAAGAAATTTGGGTTTTTTTTGCACAATTGTCGCTCTTCTTTTGTTTATAGCAGTGATCAGAAATGACGCAGAGGTGATCAAATCCCACCAAAAGAAAGCTCTATTTATGGGAAAAAAGGACGCAAATTTTGTGTGGGTACAACGTCGCACGACCGCACAATTGTCAGTTAAAGTGACGCAGTGCCGTATCGCAAAAAGTGCTCTGGTCCTAAAGTGTGAAATCCTTCCGGGGCTGAAGTGGTTAAGTCAGAATACAGTTGTGCTCATAAGTTTACATACCCTGGCAGAATTTATGATTTCTTGGCCATTTTTCAGAGAATATGAATGAGAACACAAAAACTTTTCTTTCACTCATGGTTAGTGTTTGGCTGAAGCCATTTATTATCAATCAACTGTGTTTACGCTTTTTAAATCATAATGACAATATAAACTACCCAAATTACCCTGATCAAAAGTTTACACACCCTGGTGATTTTGGCCTAACATGCACACAAGTTAACGCACAGGGGTATGAATTGCTATTAAAGGTAACCATCCTCACCTGTGATCTATCTGCTTGTAATTAGTGTTTGTGTATAAAAGGTCAATGAGTTTCAGGACTCCTGACAGACCCTTGTATCTTTCATCCAGTGTTGCACTGACGTTTCTGGATTATGAGTCATGGTGAAAGCAAAAGAATGGTCAGTGGATCTGCAGGAAAAGGTAGTTTAACTGTATAAAACAGGAAAGGGATATGAAAAGATATCCAAGGAATTGAGAGTGCCAATCAGCAGTGTTCAAACTCTAATCAAGAAGGGGAAAATGAGGGGTTCTGTCGAAACCAAACCACGGTCAGGTAGACCAACTAAAATTTCAGTCACAACTGTCAATAAAATTGTTTGGGATGCAAAGAAAAACCCACAAATAACTTCAGGTGAAATACAGGACTCTCTGAAAACATGTGGTGTGGCTGTTTCAGGATGCACAATAAGGAGGCACTTGAAAGATGGGCTGCATGGTCGAGCTGCCAGAAGAAAGCCATTACTACACAAATGCCACAAAGTATCCCGCTTACAATACAACAAACAGCACAGAGACAAGCCTCAAACCTTCTGGCACAAAGTCATTTGGAGTGATGAGACCAAAATTAAGCTTTTTGGCCACAACCATAAACCCTACATTTGGAAAGGAGTCAACAAGGCCTGTGAAACACGAAGTTGGATCACTGATGTTTTGGGGATGTGGGAGCTACAAAGGCACAGGAAATTTGGTCAAAATTGGTGGCAAGATGAATGCAGTATGTTATCAATAAATACTGGAGGGACATTTGCATTCATCAGCCAGGAAGCTGCGCATTGGATGTACTTGGACATTCCAACATGACAATGATCCAAAACAGAAGGCCAAGTCGACCTGTCATTGGCTACAGCAGAATAAAGTGAAGGTTCTGGAGTGGCCATCTCAGTCTCCTGACCTCAATATCATTGAGACACTCTGGGGAGATTTAAAATGTGCAGTTCATGCAAGACAGGCCAAGAATTTCCAGGAAGTGGAGGCTTTTTGCCAAGAGGAATGGGCAGCTTTACCATCTGAGAAGATAAAGAGCCTCATCCACAAATACCACAAAAGACTTCAAGCTGTCATTGAGGTTAAAGGGGGCAATGCACGGTATTAAGAACTGGGGTATGTAAACTTTTGATCAGGGTCATTTGGGTAGTTTCTGTTGTCATTATGATATAAAAAGAGTAAACACAGTTGATTGATAATAAATGGCTTCAGCCAAACACAAACCATGAGTGAGAGAAATGTTTTTGTGTTATCATTCATATTCTCTGAAAAATGGCCAAGAAATCATAAATTCTGCCAGGGTATGTAAACTTATGTGTACAACTGTATGTGTAGAACTTTCATAAGCTTGGTGGTTGTCCCAAATGTTCTACATGAAGGAAGTTTGAACTTTTTAGGATAGAATAACTGAAACTTTTGAGGTTTGTCCCATATGTTCTAATCCTGGAAAAGGTTCTTGAAAATGCTACATTTTTGGCTGGGGTTCTGCCACAGAAGGCAATATGAAACGGGGAGGATGTTACATGAGGATAATAAAGATCAATGTTCCCACTACAGACTGCTGAAGTCTAGGGGTCAGGACATCACATACCAAAGGCCCATGGGTTGAGCACCAGGAGCTTAAAGGCTCTTCTTTAGGGTTCTTTCACTTCTGCGTTCTGGACCTTCATCCCTGAAAGCACGGGCCCTAAACGCTGGGTACCACACAATACAACATTCAACCCCGTCCCTTGCTGCCTGTATTGATAGGCTGTCTGCTGAGGGGCTGGACGCTGCACCTGTCCCTCCCAGGCACGGTAAAACATCAGGAGCACTGCAGCTGGATGGCCCATGTGCAAGGGCTTGACAATGCCAGTGTGAACGAGGCCTTTATCTAAAGCCTCGTACACACGGGACGACGATCGCATTCAACACGTCGTACTCCTGACCGTTGCATGCGGAATCGATCGTTTGTGGGCCCGCTTTCAACAGTTGAACATACGACGGTCGTACATGGGAGTTGTATGTGCAGACTACAAAACTTGGTCGTACCAACAAGCTCGAATACGACCGTTGTATCGTGTGTAGAGCAGTTGGGTACAACAAGTTGTATTGTGCTAAACACGCATGCGCCAAGTCCACCTCAACTAACACGAAATTAGATGAAGGAGCCCAAAAGGTGACGCTACTTCCTCTTTATACGCTCGTTCGCGTCATCACGTTCGGCCGGCCGCAAGTTGTATGTGCGACCGTCGGGTGCACGTCAGTATGCTATTTACATTATGCAACATACGATTTGCGACGATCTTAGGTACGATCGTTGTCCCGTGTGTACGAGGCATTAGACATCCTTAGTTTCTTCTATCAGCATCTGGTTGTATGAGCAACAGACCATATTTGGTCATTTACAACCAGGAATGGTTCTAGTTTTCAGCAGATAACCCCTTTAAAGACCAAAATGTCTGCACCCCTTTTACGCCCATAATTAATATTGAGAACCATGGCAAAAACGTGACCATTTAGGTTGAGTTTGGAGAGGTCCATATGCCTTGGATCTGATATAGGGCCTCACTGGTCAAAGTGGCTATGGAATTGCGTGTTGTCTAAAGCGACCAATCAAATCCAATTGCTTTTTTCTGATTCAGTAGGGTATACGCAAGAATGCGCCTCCTTAAACACAATGATGAAATGAGGCTCAGAGGATTCTCTAAGTGTCTGAGGAAGAACTGCTTCACCCATGTCAACCCGGATCTCCGACTGGACCAACAGTGTTTCCTTGCTCAGTAGTTGTAAACACAACAGATGCAATATGGTCGCCGTCTTGTTCCGTTCCATTTCCAGAGTCCTTCGGCAGCATCCAAAATGCCTCCCTTTTGGTAACGCATTTTCTTTTTCACACAAGACAGAGGAGCCTCTATTCCGGCTCTTCAAATTTCACCTCACATTCATCGGGAGGGATGAGTCACTGGTGGAGAAGGAGGCATTGCTATGACAACCGCATTCACCCGTAGCCATGGAAACCACATACTGATCGCCACGGCTTACATTTGCACTGCAAAAGCCACGTCCGACCCCATTCACATGGGGGGGGTCACCATGTTTAATCACTGACTAGATTCCAGACCGAAGCCTAGTAGTTGGCCTTCAGATGGAATACAGAGCAGGGATGTTGTATTATTGATAGCCGGCCAGTGACCCCGGCATGAATTTTTACCAGCTGGAGGGATTTAATATTAAAAACGAGCAGGAACCTTTAGCCTGCATCAATTTCTACTCTACAATTCTGAGAGCATCCCAGGTTTTAGGAGGAAACGCCACCTATACAGGAGAATCTGCATATTTTAAAGCGCAACAACACTCAACATGAAGAATCCCATTATTCTCAGCAGTGCCCACTCACACTGGAGCATTGCGTCGCTTGTCGAGCATACAAGTGCATGAGCTTTTTTTGGGGGGTAGAACTGTGCATTTTTGGCTCCCATAGACATCAATGGGAGCGCCTGAAAACACAAGGACATTTATGGCACCTAACGACAAGTCTGGCAGATACAAGCAAGATGACGGCATATATTGTCACAGATGATACCACTTTTCATTGGAGCACAAAATAAAAACCATCAGAAGTTTGAAATCACATGGAACACACATGAAATAGGTTTTCAAAAATGGGCATTTGCGCCTGAAGAAACGCATCAAAACCCATTAAAGACATCAAAATACACTCACTCTCAAATATGACAGTGGGCTTAGGGCTTGTAGGTGTCTTTCAAATATCTCTTGCACCCAATGGGAGGTCCTTCCATCCAATCTGTACATCGCCCACTGGGGCAAGCCAACATACTTTTGCGGTCATTATTTTGGAATACTGCCCTGTGACCCAGTCTCCGAAAGGAGGGGATCGTGCTCTGCTTCAGTATATCACAGTACATGTTGGCATTCATGGTTCCCTCAATGAACTGTAGCTCCCCAGTGCTGGCAGCACTCATGCAGCCCCAGACCATGACACTCCCACCACCATGCTTGACTGTACGCAAGACACACTTGTCTTTGTACTCCTCACCTGGTTGCCACCACACACGCTTGACACCATCTGAACCAAATAAGTTTATCTTGGTCTCATCAGACCACAGGACCTCGTTCCAGTAATCCATGTCCTTAGTCTGCTTGTCTTCAGCAAACGGTTTGCGGGCTTTCTTGTGCATCATCTTTAGAAGAGGCTTCCTTCTGGGGTGACAGCTATGCAGACCAATTTGATGCAGTGTGCGGTGTATGGTCTGAGCACTGGCAGGCTAACCCCCCGCCCCTTCAACCTCTGCAGCAATGTTGGCAGCACTCATACTTCTATTTCCCAAAGACAACCTCTGGATATGACGCTGAGCATGTGCATGCAACTTCTTTGGTCAACCAAAGCGAGGTCTGCTCTGAGTGGAACCTGTCCTGATAAACCACTGTATGGTCTTGGCCACCATGCTGTAGCTCAGTTTCAGGGTCTTGGCAATCTTCTTATAGCCTAGGGCGGCCATCTTTATGTAGAGCAACAATTCTTTTTATCAAATCATCAAAGAGTTCTTTGCCATGAGGTGCAATGTTGAACTTCCAGTGACCAGTATGAGCGAGTGAGAGCGATAACACCAAATTGAACACACCTGCTCCCCATTCACACCTGGGACCTTGTAACACTAAAGAGTCACATGAAACTGGGGAGTGAAAATGGCTAATTGGGCCCAAATTGGACATTTTCACTTAGGGGTGTACTCACTTTTGTTGCCAGCGGTATAGACATTAACCGCTTCCCCACCGCGCGCCGTCTTTTCACGGCGGCAGTGGGGGAGCGCTGCGCGAATCGCCGTAAATAAACGGCGATTCGCATTTGGCCACCAGGGGGCGCGCGCACCCGCCGAACTCCTGGGGAGTGTGCCCGCGGCTCGGGCGGACCCGATGTCAGCCGGCGAGCCGCGATGAGCGGCAACAGAGAAAGAACGGGGAACCGCCGATGTAAACACGGCGGTTCCCCGCCCTGTCAGTGGGGCATGAGAGCTCTACTGATCCCTGTCACTGGGATCAGTTAGATCTCTCATGCCCATGTTAGCCCAACCCCCCCACAGTAAGAACACACCCAGGGAACACTATTAACCCCTAGCTCTCCCCCTGCAGGTTAACCCCTTCACTGCCAATGACATTTATACAGTAAATCAGTGGACATTTAAATTTCTGATCGCTGAATAAATGTCATTGGTCCCAAAAAAGTGTCAAAATGTTCCGACATGTCCCCCCCAATATCGCATTACCGCTAAAAATCGCAGATCGCCGCCATTACTAGTAAAAAATAAAAAAAAAATTAAAACCCCAGAAATGAATTCTCACCATCCGTAAACGCGGCCACTTTTGCGCAAACCAATCAATAAACGCCGATTGCAATTTTTTTTTATCGCAAATATGAGGAATTCTATAAATCGGCCAAAAACGGTGAAAAAAAATGTTTTTTTATATTTTTTTTTGGATTTGAATTTTAGCAAAAAGTAAGAAATTTGGGTTTTTTTGCAAAATGGTCGCTCTTCTTTTGTTTATAGCGGCGATCAGAAATGACGCAGAGGCGATCAAATACCACCAAAAGAAAGCTCTATTTGTGGGAAAAAAAGGACGCAAATTTCGTTTGGGTACAACGTCGCACGACCGCGCAATTGTGAGTTAAAGCGACGCAGCGCCGAATCGCAAAAAGTGCTCTGGTCCTAAAGCTGCAAAACCTTCCGGGGCTGAAGTGGTTAATGGCTGTGTATCGAGTTATTTTGAGGGGACAGCAAGTTTACACTGTTACACAAGCTGTACACTCACTACTTTACATTGTAGCAAAGTGTCATTTCTTCAGTGTTGTCACATGAAAAGATAGAATAAAATATTTACACAAATGTGAGGGGTGTACTCACTTTTGTGAGATACTGTATACCTTTACCTGTATATATATTGCTTTTCAGAAGAAAAATACTCAGCAGGCAGACCATCTTCTTTAAAATCTGGGGGGTTGCCAGGTTTATTTGTAAAAGATTTGCAGGATTAACCAGTTGCTGACCGCCCGATGTGGCTTCTTGGCAAGATATCGCAAATTGCAGTCAGGTGACGGCAGCTGCGAGATCGTGTACTGTGAACGTGCGCTGCCGGAGGCGCACTTGCACGCTCCCTGTGTTCCGGGGGGGACAGGGAGCGGAGGTAGGGCGGACTCGATGTCCGCCGGCTACCCACGATGGCTCCCCTGGAGTGACAGAACGGGGATCCGTGTTTGTAAACATGGATCTCTGTTCTGACAGAGGTGTAAGGAATGTGATTGCAGGCTCCCTGTATATGGGAGCAGCGATCACTCTCCTCCCCCAGCCAGCCCAGCCCCCATACAGTCAGAACACACACAGGGAACACAGTTAACCCCTTAGAGCGCAGGTTAACCCCTTCACTGCCAATGGCATTTACACAGCAATCAGTGAATTTTCATAGCACTAATCTCTGTATAAATGCCATTGGTCCCAAAAAAGTGTCAAAATGGTCCAACACATCCGCTGCAATATCGCAGTTCCGGTAAAAATTGTAGATCTCCGCCATTACTAGTAAAAAATTTAAAAGAAATAAAAACCCCATAAATTAATTCTCATCATTCGTAAACGCGGCAACTTTTGCGCAAACCAGTCAATAAGCACCGATTACGATTTATTTTACCAAAAATATGAGGAAGAATATAAATTGGCCAGAACCAATGAAAACTTTTTTTTATATTTGTTTTTTGGATAAGTATTATAGCAAAAAGTAAGAAATATTGGTGTTTTTTGGAAAATTTTCGTACTTCTTTTGTTTATAGCGGTGATTCAGAAATGACGCAGAGGTGATCAAATGCCACCAAAAGAAAGCTCTATTTGTGGGAAAAACATACATTTTGTTTGGGTACAACGTCGCACGACCGTGCAATTGTCAGTTAAAGCGATGCAGTGCTGAATCGCTAAAAGTACTCTGGTCCTAGAGTGGGAAATGCTTCCAGGGCTGAAGTAGTTAAATAAAAACAGAAAACCAAACCTCGCTATCTGGCACTAAACTTAACAATCGTGATTCCTCACTATACGGTGTGAGCACCAAGCAAACCTTGTTTTTGAGTCCAAAATAGCACACAGAGCTTTCCTCCACTGAGATCCAGGCTCGATCTCTAGTGAGATATCTTCCTGATCATTAAATGCAGGTGGAGAGGGCCTTGGCTGAAGCAGAAAGTCTGGGCCAGAACCAGCTCTGCCATGGTGGCTGGAAAAACCCAGGTCGGACTCTCTCTAGTCGCCTCCAAGTGATCGCATGCGAGGCGACAAGTATTGCCCGTCCATTATGGCGCCTCGCATAACGTCACATATCCCCCGACCTCCCTGCGCTTGCCCTTGGGGCGGAGCAACTGTCCTTACCATGCAGTGGGCCCAAAAAGACCATCAGTGTTATTTTGGAGCCTTCCGGCCCGGTGTTCCACTGAGAACTAAAATGGCTGTAGGGCCAGGAACCACCTAGTCACTCGGCTATTTTTCTCTATTTTACACATCCACTTAATGGGGGCATGGTCAGTGACTAGCCTGAATGACCTTCCCAGCAGGTAGTATCTCAGGGTCTCTAAGGCCCACTTGATAGTCAGGCACTCCTTCTCCACAATGGCATAATTCCTTTAATGCCTATTAAGCTTCCTGCTTAAGTATACGACTGCGTGTTCCTCGCCGTCTCTGATTTGGGACAGAACAGCACCTAGTCCCACCTCAGAGGCGTCAGTTTGAACCACAAAGTCCTTTGTGAAGTCTGGGGTCACGAGTATCGGCTGTACACAAAGGGCTTGTTTTTTTGTGTTTTTTTGTTTGTTTTTTTACAAAGGGCTTGTTTCAACTTCTGGAAGGCCTTCTCGGCCTCGGGATTCCACTTAACCATTCCTGACGCTCTAACCTTCTTCAGATTGGTCAGAGGGATGGCAATGGTGGCAAAGTCGGGGATGAAGTGTTGGTAATACCCTGTAATCCCCAGGAAGTCCTGAACCTGTTTCTTGTTCACCGGTTGGGGCCACTTTTGAATGTCCTCGATCTTATTGGTCTGGGGCTTGATCAGACCCCGACCAATAACATACCCAAGGTATTTGGTCTCCTCGAGATCTATGGCACACTTTTTTGGTTTGGCTGTTAAACCCGCTACCCTCAGCGAATCTACCCGGGGCAGATGTGATTCCCAATCTGGGCTGTGGATGACCACATCATCCAGATAGGCTGCAGCATAGGGCCGATGTGGCCTTAAAGTTTTGTCCATCATCCTGTAGAACAGTGGTTCTCAACTCCAGTCCTCGGGACCCACCACCAGGCCAGATTTTAAGTATTTCCTTGGGGAGATGCAGACTAGAACACTGCAATCACTGAGCAGCAAATTATATCACCTGTGATGCATTTCAGTTATCCTGCAAACCTGGCCTGTTAGTGGGTCCCGAGGACCGGAGTTGAGAACCACTGCTCTAGAAGGATGCAGGGGCCCAAGGCAGACCAAACGGCATTTTGCTTATATTGAAAGGACCCCTCGGGGGTAGAGGAGGCTGTTTTTTTTCGCTGACTCTGTTAGGGAAATCTGCCAGTAGCCCTTAGTTAGGTCTAGGGTTGTTATGTACTGGGCACCTCCCAACCTGTCCACAAGGGGTTAGCATGGCCACTAACGTCTTTCTGTCCTTGCACAGTTTTAAGAGATTAACATGGTAGATTTGTTCCGGCTTCCTTTTCACCGGCTGGTAAACCTTATAGTTTACCTCCCCTACTCTTTCTCTCTGTCCCCGGGGTTAAAAGTTCGGGTCTTGGCACCCCGATTATAAACCCTCCTCTGGGCTTCCTGGGCTCGCTCCATATGTTCCCGGCCAAGGGGCAGAACAGCTGCGATTCGATCCTGCATCAAGGAGAAATGCTCTATGACGTTTCTATACAGGGTGGCCTCTCCTTCCCACGTTTCTTTTGCGACATCTAGCAGCCCCCTGGGATGTCTACCATGCAAACTGTTCAAACGGGGACACCTGTGGAACTTCCCATATGGCAAACATGAGATATTGTAGCAGGAAATCCAAATTTCTCCAATCTTTATCCACCACCTTTTTCAACATACTTTTAAGGGTCTTGTTAAACCTTTCCACCAGACCGTCAGTTTGGGGGTGGTAAAACAGAAGTTCGGAGATGGGAGATTTTGTAAAATTTGCACAATTCTGTGGTAACTCTGGACATAAAGGGGGTGTCCTGATCCGTTAAGACCTCCTTTCGGATCCCCACCCGACTAAACACCTGGACCAACTCCTTAGCAATTGCCTTAGCGAAGGTGTGGTGCAAGGGGATGGCTTCAGGATATCGTGTTGCATAGTCGAGTATGACCAAAATGTGCTGGTGGCCCCGAGCAGACTTTACCACTGGCCCCACCAGATCCATGCAAATTCTCTCAAATGGCACTTCAATGATAAGCAGTGGGACAAGGGGGCTACGGAAATGGGGTGACACTTGGGACATGATTCACAATATTCCCTGACCTCCGCATGCAACCCAGGGGTTATTCTCTCCTTTGTTTTCTCTATACCCAGATGTCCCCCCGTTACATGCCCATGGGCCAGATCTAGCACCATCCTGCGGAAGGGTTTGGGAACCACTGGCTGTTCCACTTCATCCTCCCTGCATTTCACCCCAATACAACTAATTATTTTCAAGCACCATGTAGGGAAAAGACACCCCCCAATTAGGGTCCACAGGTTTCCCATCCACAGTGACGGCTGGTGAAATTTTAGGATGGGGGGGTGGGGCAGACCCCGCCCTTCCTTTTTGACCCCTCCTATTTCTCATAAGCCCCACCCCTTATAGTTTCCACCCCTTGTGTCAGGAGTATACAGCCCAGCATCACCAGATAGGGTATACAGCATCACCTGATAGGGGTATACAGAGTCACCATATAGCAGTAAACAGAGCCCCAGATAGGGGCTCGCGGCACTGACAGACCCCCCCCCCGAAGTCGGGACAAGTCACGCACTTACCCCATCTAATAGGCAGGCGTGTGCAGAGCTTGGCTTGTGGACAGCATGCTGAAGTATATGGTCTGCGGCACGAGAGTCGGGACTGAAACCCGGCGGAGTGCTGCGCTTGCTTGAGTAATCGCGCAGCCAGCACTTCCGCCACAGTCCCAGCCCCGCCCACAGCGTCCAATGCCAGTCAGTCACTGGCTCGGGGCAGCCAATCAGACTATGTGTGTACGCCTGTTCAGCGCACACATAGTCTTTAATGACTGACCAATCGGCTCACTACTTGCTATCAGCAGACGGTAAGGAGCCGGAAAAAAAAAAAAAGTCAATATACCGACGCCTCCTGTAGGGAATCGGGCTGACTTTTTTTTTTCTGGTCAGCGGCGGGGAGGCGGCACCCTTATTGACCGGCTGCCGATGGCCATCCATCACCTTTTCTCTGGCCCTAAGGAGAGTGACATCCCATAGTTGTTCTGTACAGAGGTCCTCTCTCTGGACCTCTAAGTCAAGTTCTACATTCGGTTCACCCTCCTCGTCAGGGGCAGAGACATTGTCTGGGTCATTAGCCATCTTCCAGCTTGTACGGCTCCCCAGCAATTAAAGAAAAAGGAAGAGGGTCTCCTCCCTCCTCAGTCCTGCCACCAGTTTCCCCTTCCATTTGGCAAAACGGGTCTGGTGAGAGGTCCCGTGCTTCCGCAGCAGGGGGAGCGCTATCCTCCAGACTCCCTGTGCCTTCCCATAACCTCCAAAAATCCCTGCCCACTAGGGCATCATAAAGTAGTGAAGGTACCACACCCACTGAATGAGTCACATTACAGCAAGGGGTGCCAATCTTAACCACTACCGTCTGGTAGTCACGAGTGTTCCCATGGATGCAAATTACTCAGACAGTGCTAGGGTGTAACCTTGCAGGGTTCACACAATTGCTTCTTACCAATGTTACCACACTACTCGAGTCAAGCAGTGCAGTGACTGGTCTCCCAACAAAAATCACACACATTTTCTTCTCCATGCGACTTGAACATGATGCGGTATATGCAACCTGTGCAACAAGAGAAAGGCGTCTATTCACATAAGTATAATCACATTGCATGGGTTCATCATTCAGGGGGCAATTGGCAGCAGCAGTGTATCTCTCCATGAGGTCCATGAGTTGGTTGGTGGTTTTGGGGTCCCCATGACTGACCCATCTCCTCAAGGCAGCAGGGAGCGCACATAGATAGTGGTCCATGACCACGAGCTCCACAATCTGGGGACCTGGCAAGGCCTCCAGCTGTAGCCATTTCCTAGTGAGATGAACCAGGTCGAACATCTGCGAACGGGGTGGCTTGTCGGTGCGGTAGGTCCACTGACGCACGTTCTTTTGGCCATCCTTAGCGAAGAGCGACTCTTTTAAAGGTCGTGAGG
The DNA here is from genome assembly GCA_018402905.1 of Glandirana rugosa. Classification (NCBI taxonomy): domain Eukaryota; kingdom Metazoa; phylum Chordata; class Amphibia; order Anura; family Ranidae; genus Glandirana; species Glandirana rugosa. Next base: position 183,342 of record BLSH010340331.1, read on the forward strand.
TACTCCTCCACGTCATCCGCAGGTGCCATCTTCTGCATGTGATAAGAGGCGCGTACAAAACTTTGGTTCCATTGACACCAGAGGTGCGGGCCCCCTGTGACCCGGAGGTTGGTTTCCTGCAAAGCTGCGTGTTGTGCTGCAGCGACCTCTGCGACCTGGCAGTTGGTTTCCCGCTGGGTTGCATTGGCTTGCAGCAGGGCCTTCAACATTTCATTCATCTTTGAAAGTTGCCTGCATCCTCCACCACGTGTAGGAGATTAGCTCGTGGGGATCACATTTCAGAGGAAAATATTCAGCATGGAGTTTCTTTAAGATCTGGTGACTTGCCAGGTGGGTTATCACAGGTTTGCAAGATCAAAAACACATAACAAAACAGAAAACAAAACCTCGCCGTCCAGCGCTAAACAATCGGGTTCCTCTCTATACAGTGTGGGGCTGTACCCGACACCCACAAAACATAAGAACACTGCAAACCTTAATCTTTGAGTCCAAATTATCACACAGCGCTCACTCAACTTTCTCCCTCTGAGATCCAGGATAGAGCTCTCCTCTGCTCTCTTCCTGGTCATTAAATGCAGGTGGAGAGGGGTTTTAGTGGACCAGAAAGTCCAGGCTGGAACCAGCCCTGCCACGGTGGCTGACAAAACCTGGGTCGGACTCTCGCTAGTCTCCTCTAAGCGATCGCATGCGAGGCGACAAGTATCGCCCATCCTTTAAGGCGCCTTGCACAACGTCACATTATATATATATATATTTATTTATTTATTACACACACACACACACAGTAGGTTACGTGCACTGATGCAATGTGGTGTCATTCATTCAATCTCGCGGTCGGGGTGCGGGGGGGTGCCTTTCACAGTTTCTGCCAGCCCCGTGCCTGGGGGGGTGCTGTCAGTGCCGCCCCCCCTCCCCAACGGATGACCGCTCACATCTCCCCATTGCCCCCCCCCCGGATGAGGCGCAACCGTCGTGCCATGCTGTGCCCTGGGTGTGTGGGGGGGGGGGGGGTGGGGGGCGGTTGCTGTTGGTTGTTTGCTGCCCCACCCTCCCAAAAGACCCACCAGCAGCCACTGGTGTGGCTATAAATAATGCCCTATCCATCAGGATGCAAAAATAAGAATGCTAATAGCACCAACTACTACAATGATTGTCAGCTTCCCCAGCAACCCCTCAGGTATGAGATATGCATCTTTATATGGTGCCAAGCAGGACCAATGTAGCTATACAGAAAACAGACTTTTCTCTGGCTTTCCTGATCTGTGTACTTTGTCCTGGATCCTGGATCAGTAACTGAGAAAGAACCAAACTCAGAGGGTTAGTATAATAGCCTGAAAACTGACATTTTCCGGAGAATTTTTTATTTCAAAGCAGCACAAGAAATAAAGAATAATGAACTCCTTAGTTACGAATATCTCTTTCTTAGAAATCTGTGATAGAGCATTGCAGCCTCTGTTATATTCCTGCTACAGCCCAGCCCAGGACACCCCAAGAAGGACAGAAAGTTCAGGAACCCCCCAACAAGTATTTTATGGATATTAGAGCCCTTCAGCTAATTAAAAGTCTGTTTTGCTTTTTTAATGCACAAAAAAAGATATTTTTACAGAATAATGTATGGTAATTTATACCGCATGGAACCGAAAATGGCATAAAAAATAAATAAATAAAACAATGAAGAGTAGAATTGGATGAGTAGGATCTCTTCTAAGGTATAAGACAAAGACATTGTGCATTTGATTGCATTCGCTTTGGATATTGCAATGAACTAAAAGCATGCTGCAATGCAAAATATGATAAGTTCATATAAGGTTATTCAAAGCCACAAAAATATTCAATTTTGGATGCAGTCCCTTTGGGGAGATTTCATATCACTTCTTATCCCAGAGATACGGAAGAGCCCCAAGGTCCTCCCACATATTTTTTTAATAGAATTCTGGGCTTCAAAGTCAGAAATCTGAGCTTTAAAGTCAGAATTTTAAATTCAAAACTCTGACTTTAAAACTTAGAATTGTGTTTAATTTTAGGATGGCACCAGGGCTCTTCCATAGAAGGACAAATAGAGAAAGCGTCTGAGTTTCAAGTGTCAGAATTCTAACTTTAGAACCCAGAATTTTGTTTAGAAAATTAGGCTGACCACAGTGCTCTTCCATACCAAGACAAACAGAGGAAGGAAATATTCCCAGCTGGGGCATTTTTGGAAAAATCCGAGGGGAGAACTAACACCCCTAAAAAAAATTAGTCTTTAGATCAACTTTAAAACTGTACTTATAACATAAAAGTTAATAAAAAATAAAAACACATTACAGAAGCTAAAAAAAAAAAAAAAAAAATTCAATGTAGGCTTGTTAAAATTTCATGCCAGTCAATGGATTTGGGTAACTGTGTTGGGTAATGAGATCTACATTAATTATGATTATTCCAATTCAATATTTTACACACAGTGCCCGGTCCACCATATAGATCATCATGTAAAAGTATACATTCAAGTTTAGATGAAATGCAGGGGTTTGAACAACATGAACATCCAAAAAGGCATTGAATAAATTCTTCATTAATAAAGGACCCCCAAACTCCTACTGCCCAAACTCCCATCCCCCAACCTCTGACCTGAATGTTAGTCCAGATTTGCTCTTCAGGTTCCGAAGAAGATCCAGCTGGTTCAGTGGTGGAATCAACCTACAGAGAGATGATGGAAACACCAAGTCATCAAATGATAATGTATAAAGATTAGTCATTCTAACTAGTTTAAGGCCACTACCCTGATTTTTTCTATTCCTTAAGGTCCCTTCTCTGAGCATAATTAAATTCAACCTGGTTTTGGGGTTTGGTGGTTGGATACCAAAATACCAAAAGGTTTTGGTGGTTCGATACCAAGACACAACTGGTTTGGGTTTGGTAATTGGATACCAAAACACAGCTGGTTTTCGGTTTGGTGGTTGGATACCAAAACACAGCTGGCTTGGGTTTGGTGGTCGGATACCAAAACACAGCTGGTTTGGGGTTTGGTGGTTGGATACCAAAACAGAACTAGTTTCGGGTTTGGTGGTTGTATACAAAAACAGAACTGGTTTTGGATTTGGTGATTGGATACCAAAAACAGAACTGGTTTTGGATTTGGTGGTTGGATACAAAAACACAACTGGCTTTGGGCTTGGTGGTTGGATACAAAAACTGAACTGGTTCTGGGTTTGTAAGTTGGATGCAAAAACAGAGCTGGTTTTGGATTTGGCAGTTGGATACAGAAACAACTCGTTTTGAGTTTGGAGAATGGATACAACATTTACCCTAAATGAGATTGACCGAAGTGACGCCATTTTTTCGTTCCAAGCAAAGCTGTGGTGGAATATATTGGTGGTGTTGGTGCAACTTTCCCGTTAGTGGGAAAGGAAACGTCATTTAGAAAGGGGGTGATACTTGTACCAGCAGGCCACAAACACAAACAAAGGACAGGGTTAATTACAACACGACCACAAAACATCTCATACCCAACAAGCAATACGGAGGAACGCCAAGATCAAGCAACATTAAGTTTCCAGCGTGAAAAAGCGACTGTGTTTGGATCTGAGCATAGCTATTGGTTAGATGCCAATAAGCAGCACTTGCATATTTCAACTCTAAGTGGCAGCTCCCAAGCACCCATAGTCTTCAAAGTGTCCAATTTGTCAGTGAACCCAAATCCCAAAGGAAGCAGACCATCAATTTAGGAGGAACCAGCTCAATGTCTAGGGTTCCTGGTGAATTTATAGGCTGCTTTTCCCTAAAATTTGCCTTCAATGGACATCTCCACTTTTCTAACTTATGCTTTTTTTCTCTCTTTCTGGTACATCTAAAACCGGGACCTATTTTCCATTCTCCACGCGTGCAGGGTCATGTTGGGTGGACACCAGTGGATACAAACTCTCACATTCGTTCGCGCACAGCAACAGCACAAAATGGTGACGGTGGTTTCACAATCCCGGAGTGTACACAACACCAAAATTGGGATGGCAGATCGACAGCACAAGGGTGGGAGGGTGGAAGACACTACAGTGCACATATAAGTGTGCCATACCTGGACGCACCGTACGTTTGAGAGCTGCTCGCCAAAATACAAAATAGGTGGGGGGAAAAAAAATAAAAAAAAAAAATAAAAAAATAAAAATAAAAAAAAAAAAGGTAGGAGGGGAAAAGAGCAAAAAAAAAAAAAAGTCAGGAATTATATGGAAGTGCTCAAATTAATGGTGAGGGATCAAGCATGCCACGGCAACTGTAATGGTGAGTGTCCACAGATTTACGTCAGGAAGTCAATAACATTGCACAATAATTACCGGTCTCATAAAACAGAATAATATAGCGGTACCTTCTTCTAAGCACACAGGCAGAGCAGCTATTATAATCAATATGTGTGTGCCTAAGAGCATAGACACACACGCTAAAGAAGTAAACAAGAACATTTAGCTCCCTCTTGAGGTGATAACCATGTACTGCACGCTACAAAAAAAAAAATCTAGATCATGTAGATGGCATAACATAATGTATGTACCATCTTCAACCATGGCTATATAAAGGACACGTGTATGCATATTTTAAGGATTGTTCTAAGGAAAGTGACTGATCTCTTTAGATTCTAAGAAAAAAAAAATCTTACTGTCTTTGTTATTAAATAATGTCAATACTGAATAACGATTAGTTTGAAAAAAAAAAAAAATACATACAATGCATAACAGAAGCCCCGTCTTCCCATATGATTTAGTCTAAGGGGTTAATACATCGGATCCCTACACATAAGTGAATAAACGTACCCACAATATGCTCAGAGACTAACAGAAGGAGAGGGTTGGCTGCTGATCACAGCCAGCGTTACCCACAATACCACAATTGGTTCACAGAAATCACTAGGCACAGAGCCATTTGGATTTGGATTGGTTCTTACTTTGCCTGTCTAATGACAGTGCGATCACAGGCATTGTGAGCACACCTATGTAATTTACAAACAATGACGTTTATAAACGTCCTCTCGGGACAACCTAGACATGTGCAGAACGAAAAAAATTGGTTTCGTTATTTACATATATTTGTTTAAATTAGTTTTCGGATTTTGTGTCGTTTATTCAAATTGATTAGAATTTTTTGAATTCCATTAAAATTGCATTCGAAATCGAGTTTATTCTATTCAAAATTTGGAAGATGGTTATATTCTTATTCGTTCTATTCCATTGTTTTTCTATTCTATTATTTTCTATTATATTCTATTCTAATTTATTCTATTCAAAATTTGAATTTCAGAAAAATGGTTATATTGTTATATTTTTTTCTATTCTACTCTTTTCTATGGTTTATTCTATTTTATTTTCTATCCTATTCGAACTGCGAATCTCGGAAGATTGTTATAATCTTTTTTTTTTATTCTATGCTTTTCAATTCTGGTCAATTCTATTTTTTTTTCTATTCTATTCAAACTCGAATCATTTTTTTCAAATTTTGGGGAATGGTTATATTCTTGTAGTTTCTATTCTATTCAAATGTATTCTATTTGAAATTCAGAAGATAATTATTTCTATTTTATTCTATTTTGTTCTGTTTTACTTTATCCTTTTATTTTCTATTCTTTTATTTTCTATTCTATTATATTCTGTTCTTTTATTTTCTATTATATTCTATTATATACTTTTCTATTCTATCCCTTTTTCCTATTCTAATATTTTCTATTTTTTTATTGTCTATTCTTTTATTTTCTATGCGGTTCTCTTTACTCTATTCTTTTATTTTATTTTCTATCTATTTTTTTATTCTTTTCTTTTCTATTCTTTTATTTTCTATTCTATTATACCATTTTTTATTTTATCCTTTTTTCTATTCAATTTCTTTCTAATCTTTCCTTTTCTATTCTATTATATTCTGTTTTTTATTTTGTATTCTGTTCTATTCTTTTCTATTCCTTTATTTTCTATTCTATTGTATTTTCTTTAGAAATTCGAATTTGATTCGAAAACTATTGGAATTCGATTCGAAAACTATTGGAATTCGAATCCAAAACTATTGGAAATCAAATTTCGTCCAAAATTTTGATTTGTTATTTTGGATTCGTTTAAATTCATTACCATTTTAATACCGGATACATCGGAATTTCCAAATAACTAAAAATGTGTCTGAATTTCAATTCGGAACTAAAGGAACCGCACATGTCTATGGACAACAGGTGCTCCAACCAGCCATTTAATGGCTGGTTGGGAAGTGGTTAATCACTGCCAGCAAATTAGTCCACACACACGTACCCCGTAACTTGGAGGAAAGTTACCTAGTGTCCACGGTGATCTGAGCCGTCTTCATAGGCTGATATGAGGCAACAACACATTACGAGTAATGGGAGGGGGGGTGCAGGGAGTTGAATGAAAAGAACAGAAAAATAAATAAATAAGGGGTAAACAGCAAAAACAAAAAGTATAAAATGAATGCAATAATAACAAGGAAGTCAAACATGGATTTCAACTTAAAAAAAAAAAATCAAACTTAAAATTCTCAAGCAAATAAAGGCAGAATATGGCCAGGTGGAGAATGGAATTGTGGGAAGTGATGGTGAGAGGAGGCGAAGAGGTACCTGTACATGGGCACCGCCACGGTGCGCTCATAGTAGTGCCAGGTAGAGTGCAGGTCCATACGCGACAGATTGGTGGCATAAAATCTCCACGAGGCCTAAGAGTAAAAACAGTTGAAGGATTTGTAATTGTAACACTATTGCCCGCTAAAAAAAAGGCAACTTTTTTCATTTGTAAGCCAAGCTGATACACATGATATTTAAAGAGATAAGAATTTAAAACGGTTCAAGAAAATAATTTTGGCAGGTGGTCTGCTTTAAAGTGGTTGTAAAGCCTTAAGGTTATTCACCTTAAAGTGTTACTAAACTCAACAGTAAAATCAGTCTGTATATGCAGTAAAGCATGCTTGTTATACTCACTGTGGAACTTATGGGGTTAATCTTCTGCATTGTGTAAAAAAGCAGTTTGATCCTGTCTTCTCTGATCCTCCCCTTCTTCCACAGTCCCTAAACCATTTTCTGATAAAAACAGAGCCTTTGAGGGCACTCTGCACATGCTCAGTTTGGTGTGTGTTGCTATGGAGGTTTTTTTTTTTTCTTGGTAGGGTGCATGTGATCAGCACAGGGCCAATCAGCACTGTCCAGACAGAGGGTCAGGGGCAGCCTCATAGGACAGTCAGACGAGAATAAAAACTCCTCCTACAAGCTTTAACCAGACACTGATAGAAGTCACAAGACTATATACTGCCAATGAGAAAAGGTAATTAGCAGGTTATATTTACTAAAATAATTGCATTTCCATGTTCTGTGTACTGTGGGAGAGCAGATACAGTGAATGCAGGGTCCTGGGTTTAGTAACACTTTAATGCATTCTATGAATTAAGGTGAAACATTCTTTGGTGCAGTTCCCCCCCCCCCTTTTCTTACCAGAGCCAGATCCGATCCAGCAATGTGCATGAGAGCAGCGGCCGCAGCCGCTGTCGCTCTTCTCATTGGACGGATTGATAGCAGCAGGAGCCATTGACACCAAGCTGCGACTTGGGAGCGGTGAACCGAGTCCCACTGTCTGTGTCAATGGACGCAGCAGCGGGACTCAGGAGAGAGCCCGCAGGAGTGCCCCCAGGGAAAGCGGCTTTCAATGGGGGGCACCTGGAGCGCCGGTGGGGTACTCCAGAAGAGGAGGATCGGGGATGCTCTGTGCAAAACCAGGTAAGTATAGGCAGGTTAGTTTTGTTTTTTAAATCAAACGTTTACAATCACCTTAAAGCTGAACTCCAAGCAGATATAAAAAGTCATCTCTGTATTCAATTCTACTTCAATGCTAGCAATGTAAGTACCAAATTCTGCCTATCAGCCTCTTGTAGTCCCTGTAAAGCAGACTAGAGCAGGGAGATGCAGCACAAGGGGCCAAGTGTGCTGGTGTGCAAGCAGCATGCTGATAGGAGGAGAGAGCAGAATGATGGGCTCATCAGTCTGCTGCTGCTCCTTTCACTGTCCAGGGTTCAGCTTGGTGAAGCACAGAAGGATCTGGGGACATGGCATCCTGTAAAGCTTGGCACCTATTATTACAGAACACATTTTCTATTATTTGTATTGTTTTTTTCCTTCCAAAGCTGGCAGCAGCAGCAGAAAGTAACAAAGGCAGATGTTACCGCTCAGCTCAGTGTACATATGAAAGAAAACAGGTCATGGTGGCGGCGCTATACAGAAAAACACAAAGTCTGTTTTTTTTTTTTATACCAGACTTTGGAGGAGCAGCGAATTCGAAGGAGACAGAAGTCAGCGCTGATCGTACGCTCCCCACTGGTATACGGGAAGCTGAAATACTGACTGCATAGGGCTTTGTTTCAAGAACATTCTTGCAGCTAATGATCTGTTCCTTACAAAAAAATAAAGTGCACTAAACGCATGAATCCTGGAGGTGGCGCTGCTTTACAGTGGAATCTGAAAGACTTCATGTAGGAGATCACAAAGGGAGTCAGAGCAAGACAGAGGGTGGGGGTGGAAAAGAGAGAAAGCAGGAGTGGGCAGAGGAGGCAGAGGCAGCAGAGACAGACAAGGCTGAAAAAGGGAAAGAGAAAAAAAATGGTGGGGTGAGCAGCAGGGGAGGGAAAGGTGAAGAAGGAAAGAGGGGAGGAGGAGAAAGTAGATTGGGGCATAGGAGGACAGACAGAAGAAAAAGAGATTGGGGGAGAAAGAGGGAGAGGAAGGAGGGTAGAGAAAAAGGAAGGAGGGTAGAGAGAGGGAGAGGATGGAAGGAAGGAGGGTAGAGAGAGGGAGAGGTAGGAGGGTAGAGAGGGAGAGGAAGGAGGGAAGAGAGGGAGAGGAAGGAGGGAAGAGAGGGAGAGGAAGGAGGGAAGATAGGGAGAGGTAGGAGGGTAGAGAGGGAGAGGAAGGAGGGAAGAGAGGGAGAGGAAGGAGGGAAGAGAGGGAGAGGAAGGTGGGAAGAAAGGGAGAAAATTATAATTTCCTAGGATTAATTCCTTCCACACACACCCCTTATTCCAACCCATAACAATTACTCAATTGTTCTGGCAATGCTAAAATAGGCTTATTTGAATTCAAGAGAGGACACAGTAGAAGAGATGAAGTAAATGAGAGCATACAAAGAAATAGAAAAGATAAAGGCGATATAGTGAGCAGTAAAAGATGGGGGAGGGGCACTTATTTCGTTCTCTGTGCCATAGATTGCTGTCCACAGATTTTTTCATCACCGTCAGAAATGACTACTATCTGCCCGGGAACGTACTGATAAAGGAATTTTGCCTTATGAATGGTGCTGCGTGCACATTTAGGAATGTAGGTTTTTTTTTTCTTTAACAGTATTTATCCCTAACAGGGGTGGAACCCCACCTGATAGTAGAAGGCAGAGAGGTCACACCTGAATTAGAGAGAGGAGAGTGGTCTGTATAGAGATGATGTATAACCTGGGTTCAACATGCTCAGTATGCCTCAAGTGTCCAGGTGTCATTGTTCTGGGACCCCCAAGTGCCCAGGTGCCATTGTTCTAGGACCCCCAAGTGTCCAGGTGTCACTGTTCTGTGACCCCCCCC
>BLSH010340331.1:253472-266851 GCA_018402905.1 Glandirana rugosa
CGTCGATATTGTCGAAGTTGAGAAGACCCTTCCGACAGGTGTTCCAAATCCTCACAGATACCCTTACAAACAGGTAAGAAGGTTTAGACACTCCTAAACCTTGTGGACAGCCTTCCCAGAAGAGTTGAAGCTGTTATAGCTGCAAAGAATGGGCCAACTCAATATTGAACCCTACAGACTAAGACTGTACATGTACTCCAGTGATGGTTGCCTGGATATTTTCAAGATGGGTTGAAGGAGCCCCTTGCTGCTTCTATCAAGGTGACAACGCAGGAGCACAATTGGGAGACAGGGATAGAGCGTTGTCACCCTATAGCAGGAAGTGATCACCAGGCATTGCTTTATTGAAAGCTGCAGATTTAAAATGATTGATGGCGACTTTTGAAATTGCATTAAAAAGAGAACCTTCTTCTGTGACAACCGATGGTCCCAGCTAATGCTGGAAGCTGCTATTACCTGAACCCCCCAGAATCAGCGCTAGTTCCAGGGTCAGAGTCCAACTCTGCAGCATTTTACTCTGGGGTACTCCAGTCCTAGAAATAACTATATTTCCCAGGAATTAGGGGCTTAGCTGTGACAGGTAATAGCCCTCCATATGGGCCCCTTTTAATGCCCTTTTTGCTGGAGATGTTAAATATGAGATAGAACAGTGAAGTCACTATCTGCTGCACACATATGGGTTCTTCTATATATGTCTATGAATGATTTAATAAAGTCATACGTAAACGGAGGTAATTCATGAACTACAAGTCCCAGAATGGGGCTGATTTACTAAAATTAGCAGCGACAGCTGCAGCAGTGCCCCCGGTGGTCAGTCTCTGAAATAGCAATGTAGAGTAGTTACCATCCAGAAATACAGGGGTTGATTTACTAAAACTGGAGAGTCTGCATAAAAAACAATCAGCTTTCAGATTTTTTTTGGTCAAAGGCTAATTGAACAAAACTTAGAAGCTGATTGGCTCCCATGGACAGCTTCACCAGACTTTGCACTCTCCAGTTTTAATAAATCTCCCCCATAGTTCCCTGCACTACATTACTGGAAAATGAGTAGCGGTAGCTGCTATGGGATCCATGAGGTCAATGGGACCCAACCATTGTAAGTCACCAGCTTGTGATACTTTCTGGTACCATACCCATTCCTATGGGTCCCCATCAATACAATGCAAAAGTATCAATTAAAGAATATTTACTGGTTACTGAGAATTATTTTGCAATTACCTGCATTTGTCTTTGTATGAGCCCCCCACCCCCCTAAATTCTCCTCGAATCAGCACTCAGACTGGAATAGGGAGAAGCAGCACTCTAAGCCAATCAGAGCTGCTGTACTTTCAGTCAACCATTATAGCTTGCTTACAGGAGGAAAGTGGTGACTTCATCAGTTTTCTGCTGTAGCATCCTTGTCCAGTAAGAGATGAGGGGTAGGTTGGCAACCAAGTTATGTTGCCTAAACTGCAGTGGAGAAAGCTGAGATCACTGGCCGTGCTGCCTGGCAGGGGTGGTTGGATCACAGAACAGACTAAAGGCAATTACAAATCCTTACGTTTATGTATATTTATTTCAAGGATTTTTTTAGCTGCTAGTCTGTAGTTCAACTATAGTGGTTTGTGTTAATTTTACAATTTTATTAAAGTTATTTCTGTTTATACATATTTTTAAATTATTGCTTTAGAGGTATTTTTAATAAATGTTAAAAGGATCCCAAGCACTATGGGTTAGCAAAAAGGACCACACAGCAGACAATGCTTGCTTTGCACCTCCCCCTGTCTGACTGAAACCTCCTACCTTCTAGGAGATCCTCCATTATCAGGCAGCCCAGTAGGAGGTTTCAATCAGACAAAGGGAGCTGCAAAGCAAGCCGTGCTGTCCCTTTAGCTATCCTGTGGTGCTTGGGAATCTTTTAACGTATATTAAAAAAGTTGTACTACATTAACAAATGACTCTATCACTGCTGTAACAGTTTCTAATCCCTCAACTCAGTAGGAGGTCTATTACAGCAGTGGCTCATCCTTTATCAGACGGCACAGTAGGAGGTTTCAATCAGACAGAGGGAGCTGCAAAGCAAGCACTGTCTGTTGTGCTGTCCTTATAGCTAACCCCTAGTGCTCAGGAATAGTTTAACATATGTCAATAACGTACTACATTACCAGATGATTCTGTTATGTGGGGCAGACCAGTGGTCTTTTAACCATTTCACCATTTTATCACCACATTTGTCACTGCTGTCGTCCTATCATGGGGACACATTCTTCCTGTTCCCTTGTGCATTTATGTCTTATGTTGCTTTGATTATATGCATTGTCTTACCATTTTTAATGTGTACAAATAAACTTTGATTGTTTTTATATTTTGTTCTCCTCTTGATGAGTTGGTTTTCCCAATTTAAAGTCCCATTTAGGGGGTTCTTGCTCTGTTTTCCAAACACGAGGGATGGGGTCAGCCTAACTTTCATCAGGGATACTTTGATAATTTGCCCAAGGAATTCCCCTCTTTTGGATGATTCTGTTACAACTGTGACAGCTCCAAATCCATAAGCTCAGCTCAGTAGGAGATCCATCAGAGCAATGGCTCATATCAGAAGGCTCAGTAGGAGTTCCGTCACAGCAGTGGCTCAGTAGAAGGTCCATCACAGCAGAAGGCTCAGTAGGAGGTCCATCACAGCAGTGACTCCTCCTTTATCAGAAGGCTCAGTAGGAGGTCCATCACAGCAGTGACTCCTCCTTTACCAGAAGGCTCAGTAGGAGGTCCATCACAACAGGGACTCCTCCTTTATCAGAAGGCTCAGTAGGAGGTCCATCACAGCAGTGACTCCTCCTTTGTCAGAAGGCTCAGTAGGAGGTCCATCACAGCAGTGACTCCTCCTTTATCAGAAGGCTCAGTAGGAGGTCCATCACAGCAGTGACACCTCCTTTATCAGAAATATCAGTAGGAGGTCCGTCATTGCAGTAACTCCTCTAACAGAAGAAGAGGGGCAGCAAATGGAACCATGGTTGCCTCTCCTTCTCTTCTATTTACCCAGCAAATGGACAACTGGCCCCTATACTACCGATGGCTAGGCTCTGATGAAGAGGGTTCGCCCTGGAAACGCGTTAGCCTTGCGTAGGACGTCGTCCTGATCCCCCCGAGTTGTGGTGGAGTTTCACTGAAGTCACTGCCTTTGACTTACATGCCTTTGATATTGCTCCGTTTGTGAGTATATTTTATGCTTGATTTCTACTTTTAAATAAACGGTCTTATGGTGTTGCACAAGGTCGGTGCGCCTCTCTCCTTTTTGTGTTTTTCTTAGTTCTATTTGGATTCCCATGATCCTGAAGGAGGGCAGCAAGACCGCATGGTGCTCACAAAGTGGAACAACTATATAAATTGTGTTTCAGGCCAAACTTCAATGATTGGTTGATTTATCCGAGCGCAGGAGTTGTACAGTATTTTTCTCAAACCCTATACTACCTTAGTCTGCCACTATACTACCTTAGCCTGCCCCGATACTGCCCTAGCCTGTTCATATACTGCCTTAGTCTGTCTATATACTACCCTAGCCTTTCTATATACGACCCTAGCCTGTCTATATACTACCCTAGCCTGCCCCTATACTGCATTAGCCCGCCCCTTGGAATTTAGCATAATGGTATGTCATATAATTTTGTATATAAACAAGGTGCTGTTGCATGTAAATCTGACTTCCTGATAAATTTAATTTTAGTTTTAATTATCATGATATAAAATAATGAATGTGGGGGCCGTTTGGTGTGCGTGTTTTTTTTTTCCGAGGGGGTGGGGGGGGGACAGCATTTCATTCTTGGACCCAGGCAGCACAATGTCTTGGGCCAGCCCTGGGTCCCTCACTGCAGTGACTCCTCTTTTATCAGAAAGCTCAGTAGGAGGTCCATCACAGCAGTGGGACAGTAGGAGGTCTATCACAGCAGTGACTTCTCCTTTATCAGAAGGCTCAGCAGGAGGTCCATTACAGCAGGGACCCTTCCTTTATAAGAAGGATCAGTAGGAGGTCCATCACAGCAGTCACTTCTCCTTTACCAGAAGGCTCAGTAGGAGGTCCATCACAGCAGTGACTCCTTCTTTATCAGAAGGCTTAGCAGGAGGTCCATCACAGCAGTGACCCTCCTCGTCAGAAGGCTCAGCAAGACGTCCATCACAGCAATGACTCCTCCTTTATCAGAAGGCTCAGTAGGAGGTCCATCACAGTAGCGACTCCTCCTTTACCAGTGGGCTCTATAGGAGGTCCATCACAACAGTGACTCCTCCTTTACCAAAAGGCTCAGTAGGATGTCCATCACAGCAGTGACTCCTCCTCTATCAGAAAGCTCAGTAAGAGGTCCATCACTGCAATGACTCCTCCTTTATCAGAAGGCTCAGTAAGAGGTCCATCACTGCAATGACTCCTCTTATATCAGAAGGCTCAGTAGGAGGTCCATCACTGCAATGACTCCTCCTTTATCAGAAGGCTCAGTAGGAGGTCCCTCACACCAGTGACACCTCCTTTATCAGAAGGCTCGGTAAGAGGTCCATCACTGCAATGACTCCTCTTTTATCAGAAGGCTCAGTAGGAGGTCCCTCACACCAGTGACACCTCCTTTATCAGAAGGCTCAGTAAGAGGTCCATCACTGCAATGACTTCTCTTTTATTAGAAGGCTCAGTAGGAGGTCCATCACTGCAGTGACTCCTCCTTTATCAGAAGACTCAGGAGATTTCAATCAGAAAGAAGGAACTGCAAAGCAAGCATTGTCTTCTGTGCTGTTCCTTTACCTAACCCATAGTGCTCAGAAATATGAAAGATTCCTGAGTCGAGTAATTAGCCAGCTTCTCTCAGCACAACTGAAATGCCGCTGATGTAAAAAGGACACTACACCTCTATCTACTTCTTTAAAAGAAGAACGTAAATTATTAACAGGCACTATATCGTATTTATTTGTTAACAAACGGATAAACTATTTTTTTTTCATAGTCCTGACCATAATAATAAAAAAAGAAATGATTTATAAATATAATATTGATTTTCTTTCATTTTAAGGACCATGCAACACTGCCCCTAGTGGCCATTGAAAGAAAATAGCAGCCCCCCACGCCCTTCCATTGACAATATAGTGCGATTATCCTCCTGTAGTTGGTTTTATTGAGAACATCAATGGAATGGAGTCGAGCAATTTGTTTTATGTTAATAAGCAGCCAGTGAGATGTGTCTGCTCTTTCATTCCAGGCTCAGCCGCAGCCTTGCTCCCTCCCCACCTTGCAGTAATGGCATATATTAGTTGCAGCTCCCCAGAGACGTCTTTTAACAAGCTGAAACCGAAAAAACAGTTTTGCCACAGACACTTAACGCGTTCTTCAAGGGAGGCGGGAGGCATTGGACGCAGTTCCTGCGTCAGTCGCCTGAGCCCCTCCTGCCGTATGGAGGTTCTGACCCTGATGGCCCTGATGCTGTCTATTTTCTACACACTAATGATAATCTCTATACTAACCCCCTATGTATTATTATTCCGTCTTAGATATAGAACGTTTTCTGTCCAAGTGGCCTGCGTATTATCACTGGCCCCCATGAGTCATGGTGGATCGGATGGATAGCGGCGAGGTGCTGATGGATTGGCGTTGTGTGCTTCGCTCCCAACATTTTTGTCATTGATGTATTATGGAAGAAACCTGTTTTGGCACCTGAAATTCCCAGCTCAGTTTTGGCCCCGATAACGGCGGTGACGATGTACTTTTATTTTAATTTGTGGCGTGATTGGCTCAGAAATGAGAGCTGACGCTGCGATTTAGGGCTAAGATTGGCAGTTATGTTTAGATTTAAAGAGGACCGGTCATGGCCAAGGCCAAATCCCTTGTTTCCCCGAGATGCCCCAAAGAGGTGATTTTTTAATATATACCTACCTTTCTTCAATGATGGAGAGAGCATTCCTGATCTGATGGTGTCACCACCGTTATCTATGTCATTGTGCGGGGTGCGGTGGTGAAGCCCCCCCCCCCAAGGTGATGGGTGGGCCCATGACGCTCTGGGCTCACAGGAAGTGGGTGGAATGGTCAGGGGTGTCAACCCATTAGGAACAGAGCTGGGCCACGGAGCAGTGAATCTGCTTGTGGGGGTCAGCACCAGAGCAAGGGCTATTCTTATTCATTGTTTTTATTATTATAAAAACTGTCTTTTATTGGTATACTTGGCTTTTATTTATTTAACCACTTCAGCCCCAGAAGGTTTCACTCCCTTCATGACCAGGCCATTTTTTGTGATACGGCACTGCGTTATTTTACTTGACAATTGCGCTATCCTGCAATGCTGTACCCAAATAAAATTGATGTCCTTTTTTTCCCCACAAATAGAGCTTTCTTTTGCTGGTATTTGATCACCTTTGCGGTTTTTATATTTTGCGCTATAAACAAAAAAAGAGCGACAATTTTGAAAAAAAAAAAAACAATATTTTTTACTTTCTGCTATAATACATATCCAAAAAAAATGTAAAAAAATCGAATTTCTTCATCAATTTAGGCAAATATTTATTCTGGTACATGTTTTTGATAAAAAGAAATCCAAATAAATGTACCGTATAGTGATTGGTTTGCGCAAAAGTTATCGCGTCTACAAACTATGGGATATGTTTTTATTTTTACTAGTAATGGCTGTGTTCAGCAATTTTTAGCGTGACTGCGACATTGCGGCGGACAAATCAAACACTAATTTACATTTTTTTGGGGACCAGTGACACTAAAACAGTGATCAGTGCTAAAAAAAATGCATGGTCACTATACCAATGACACAGACAGATAAGGGGTTAACATCAGAGGCAATCAAAGGGTTAAGTGTGTCCTAGGGAGTGATTTCTAACTGTGTGGGGGATGGTTTAATTGGAGGAAAACGTTGATTTGTGTATCTGCTCAGAAACACAAGATCTCTATTTACCTCTCTGACAGAACAGCAGTCTGCTTTGTTTACAGACCATCATTTTACCTCTCCTGTCAATGATCGGCGGGTCTCGGTGGACATTACATCTGCTGGACCCGCTGATTGGCTCCCATTGTGCCCAATCTCCCGCTTACGCGCCCCAGACCCAGAAGGAAGGAACGACGACAGGTACGTTGTTTCACGTAGCCGGGCCACCCTGCTGCAGTAAATGTGCAGTGCGTGGTCCAGAAGCGGTTAATATATTTATTTTTATATATATATATATATATATATATATATATATGTAGCCATGTACCCCCTTGGGGGTGGCTGGTACTT
Source organism: Glandirana rugosa (assembly GCA_018402905.1). Classification (NCBI taxonomy): domain Eukaryota; kingdom Metazoa; phylum Chordata; class Amphibia; order Anura; family Ranidae; genus Glandirana; species Glandirana rugosa. The sequence continues at coordinate 260,699 of BLSH010340331.1, forward strand.
GTCGTTCACCTGCTCGCTGCCCTCAATCACACCATTTCTCACACATCCGATGTCACGGAACAGGCCGGTACTTTACTTTTGTTGCTTTATTTAGGGGATAAACTTGGATAGGGAGAAGGGATAACTGGGGGATGCCCAACAAATTAGATCACGGGACCTTCTATACACTACAGTATATACACTCATGCTTCCTCCAGCACCAACACTTGCTGACCGTTCCACTCTTCCTCTCGCTGCTTAGTTCCTGGCCTGAAAGGCAATTTATCAGGCCTCCATTACACCTCTTCCTCCACCACAGCTAGCACATGGCGAGGCCTGCACTTCTGCCAGAAGGACCTCCGGACCACACATTACAGGCGAGCGCCACGGACTCCCAGCTATGAAGCTATGGGCCCTCATAATGTAGCTAAGTACTTTGGTGCTAGCTGGGTATTGACAGACTACTACTCCCAGCCCATCCTTCTTCCAGACCGCTCCAGCCTACCTTGCTGTCCAGTGACACTCCTTCCCCTGACTGGCTTCTCTGACCTCCACAGACTGTCCACCGTTCCCTCCCAGCCTGCTCCAGCCTTCTCGTCCAGCTCTCAGGGTCTGTCACTCCCCTGCTTCCTTGTACTGCTCCAGGAACCTACTCCTCTCCTGGCTTCACCCAAGCATCCAGGCCCCAAGGCCCCCCGTCCCCGGGGGCTCACTCCCAGATAAGGCCTGCGCCACAGCACCTGCTACATTCTCCACTCTTCCACCCGAACTACTCTCCTCCCCCAGCTTGGCAGATCACTGTATTTATGGAGGTCTGCCCCTGCCAATCCAGGTTGGGGATTGATCAGGGCTCCTTAGCGTACATCAGAAAGTGATACCTCCTCATCCATCTCTTTTCCAGAACCTTCCAGAACCAAAGGGGAGGAGTATCCAAGGGGTGTTCCTTCCTGCAATCTCCAGCCCTCTCTGGGCCACTCCCTTGTCCAGATCAAAACATTCAGGCCTGCACTTCTGTCAGGCCTGACTAAATTTTACCTCTCAAAAAGCACACCTATCACTATGGTGGAGGCACTACACACACACACATATTGTGGCGTTATGCGAGGCAAAGTGGCAGATGGACGCTATCTGTTGCCTTGTATGCGCTCATTTGGAATGGGCTAGAGCATCCGGGCTTTGGTGGACCAGAACATCCGGTCCACTGTGGCAGGGCTGGTTCTGGACCAGATGTTCTGGTCCACCAAAGCCCTCTCCAGGTGTGGTTTAAATAAACCAGTAAGAAAGCACAGGTTTGCTCTGGCCTGGGACTAGGAAGGATCAATCTGAGAGAGCTTATGTTGCGATTTGGTCTATAAAGAAAAGGTTTGCATTTGGATATGTTTTTGTGGGTGGACCGGCCCTACACTGTATAGTGAGGAAATCTCTACTGTTTAGCGCCAGATGGCAAGGATTTGTTTTTTCTGTTTTTATTTGTTTTGATGTGCAACCTTTTAAATAAATCTGGCTGCAAGCCAGAGTTTTTATGAAACCTGCTGTGTGAACTGCGTTTATCCCAGGAGAGGTGATCCCCACTGAACTAATCCCCTCACAATATATATACACTTACCTGCCACTTTATTAGGTACACCTGTTCAATTGCTTGATAACACAAATTGCTAATCAGCGAATCAAATGGCAGCAGCTCAATGCATTTAGGCATCTAGACGTGGTGAAGACGACTTGCTGAAGTTGAAACCGAGCATCAGAATGGGGAAGAAAGGGGATATAATTGACTTTGAATGTGGCATGGTTGTTGGTGCCGGACGGGCTGGTCTGAGGATTTCAAAAACTGCTGATTTTCACACACAACCATCTCTTTGGTTTACAGAGAATGGTGGGAAAAAGAGAAAATATCCAGTAAGCGGCTGTTGTGTGGAGGAAAATGCCTTGTTGAGGTCATAGGAGAATGGGCAGACTGGTTCCAGGCGATAGAAAGGCAACAGTAACTCAGATAACCACTCATTACACCCAAGGTATGCAGAATACCATCTCTGAACGCACAACACATCCAACCTTGAAGCAGATGGGCTACAGCAGCAGAAGACCACACCAGATGGTGGGGTCAGAATTTGGTGTAAACAACATGAAAGCATCCATCCTGCCTTGCATCAACGGTTCAGGCTGGTGGTGGTGGTGTAATGGTGTGGGGGATATTTTCTTGGCACACTTCGGGGCCCCTTAGTACCATGGAGCAAAATCTCTGAGGAACGTTTCCAAAACCTTGTTGAATCTAAGCCACAAAGAATGAAGGCAAAAGGGCTACTAGCAAGGTGTACCTAATAAAGTGGCTGGGGAGTTTATATACTGTATATAGTGGGAGATTAGCTTGTGGGGATCACTTTTCAGGGGAAAAGATTCAGCATGGATATCAGTTTCTTAAAATCTGGCGGCTTGCCAGGTTTATTATCACAGGTAATAAAACAAAACTAAAACTAAGCTAACAAATAATAATAATAAAACAAAGCTAAACTAAACTAACAGATTCCTCTCTATACAGTGTGGGGCTGTCCCTGACACCCATAAAACATAAGCAGAGTGCAAACTTTGTTCTTAGAGTCCAAATTATAACACAGAGCTCTCTCAGCTTTCTCCCTCTGAGATCCAGGATAGAGCTCCCCTCTGTTCTCTTCCTGGTCATTAAATGCAGGTGGAGAGGGGATTGAGTGGACCAGAAAGTCGGGGCTGGAACCAGCTCTGCTAGGGTGGCCAGGAAAACCCGGGTCGGACTCTCGCTAGTCATCTCAAATTGCTCGCATGCGAGGCGACAAGTATCGCCCATCCATTGTGGTGCCTCGCATAATGCCACAGTATATATATATATTTATTTTTTTTTTTACTTTTTTATTATTATTAATTGTTTTTATTAATATAACAAACTGCTTTTTTATACTTGTATATTTTACATATATATATATATATGAGTAATTGTCTTTTTTATTATTAATATTTTTATTATTATATTACACAACTTTTTTGTAATATTTGACTTCTAGTGTTTTATTTTATGCTTACTTATATATATAAATAAAATAACAATAAATAAAATGATTGTGTATATATATATATATATATATATTTATACACACAATTATTTTATTGTTATTGTTTTAATTATGATAATAAACTGCTTTTCTGTTATAATTCTTTTTTATTTTTTTGTCTCCACAAATATTCCACACATTGACTACTTAATAGCCCTGTAATCTATTTTTCAGGAAATCGTACTTACTGTGTTTCTCTGCACTTCCTTGTATTGCCCTCCAGGAGCTCCCTGACCTCACTTTTTCCCCTTCACTTCCATTTGTGTGGAACGAGCAGTAATTTCTAGTTGTGGTCAGGTGCACTGCTCTATGCACACTGCATATCCTAGTATAGTCTATGGTCTATCCCAGCAGCAAGCAATGGAGCATAGGTTTGCACAGTGGGTGTGCCAGTTGTGCCTGGGCACACCCTAATCACTACATACAGTGCTGATTCCCCCTACTGCTCGGGCTTCCCCTGTGTTTGCCTCCTTGCCCTGTAGTGCTGCTGGGTTTCCTCCTCTACTCTCTCCCAGCTGCTGTGGGGGATGTTTCAGGATGGAGAGTGGAGGAAGGGGCCAATGAATATGTCATTTACCAGCCCCTTCCTTTTCTAAATGAACACAGTGAACACCCTCACCCACTGCGTTCATTCATAGCTGAAGCATAGCAAGCTGTGTTTACTATGCTTCAGTTTCTGAATGAACAGGTAGCACAGAGCGCTTCCCATTCATTTCCTTCCAGTGCAGCTGAGGCTGCAGAGAAAGGCCTGTGTGGTTGAGCTTTGGGGTGCACACCCTAATGCAATAGGCTGTGCACACCTATGCAAGGGAGGGTGGCAGCATTCCTTCATACAGTGGGGACCACGGAGACTGAACGGAGCCACCCTCTTACAGGAAGTCAGATCACAGCAGCAAAAATAAAAAATCCTGAGCTTGTGCTCACAGCACACGCTGTCTTCCAGCTCTGATGTTAACCCAGCAGTATGAATCACAGAGCCCTGCAGGGCAAAGGGGTGCAACTCCCCCTTACTGATACTCACTTTCTGTACTTCCAGGTATGGTAGAGCATGTGACCTTCTCCCAGGATGCCATGGACTGTCACATTGGGGAAGGGGCGAAGCAACCCGGTACTTCCAGGTATAGGGGGGCATGTGACCTTCTCCCAGGATGCCATGCACTGTCACATTGGGGGAGGGGCAAAGCAACCTGGTACTTCCAGCTATGGGGGGGCATGTGACCTTCTCCCAGGATGCCATGGACAGTCACATTGGGGAAGGGGCGAAGCAACCCGGTACTTCCAGATATAGGGGGGCATGTGACCTTCTCCCAGGATGCCATGCACTGTCACATTGGGGGAGGGGCGAAGCAACCCGATACTAGGGTTGCCACATCATCCTTTTAATCCAGGACACATATGAATTACACAGGTTCTAAGGCTGATTTAATGCAGGTAAGGCACCAAGTGAGTTTAATTACCAACTTAATTGGCCACAGAAGAGTAATTAGTATGTGTCCTGGATTAAAGGGATGATGTGGCAACCCTACCCGGGACTTCTAGGTATGGGGGGGCATGTGACCTTCTTCCAGGATGCCATGCACTGTCACATTGGGGGAGGGGCGAAGCAACCGGCCGTTACATCCAGGTATGGGGGGGCATGTGACCTTCTCCCAGGATGCAATTCATTGACTTTATGTAAATCTTCTTAGTCCTTGACCTGAGAACAAATATATTGGTAAAAAACAAATTCTGACACCGCTACCTTTACACCATGCCTGTTCAGGGTTTTCAAAATTACTGCAGCCCGTCGCAGCCAGGAAACCGGCATTTTTGAAAGATAGCCTGCAAGGGCAACCCCCCCTACTATTCTCATGAGTCTCTTGGCTTGGTTCACATCGCTGCATGCTAGGAATGTGCGCAAAATCGCGTGCATTCCCCATATACAGAGAAGCGCACTGAACTTTAGCAGCATTCTTAGGGCTCATTCACACCATAAGATGCTTCCGAATCCATGCTTTTTTACACATTCCCATGTTGCAATGCGCGGAAACACGCAAAAAAGTAGCGCAGGCATGATATTTTAAATTGCTCGGCGCCACACTGCATGTGGTTTGGTGGCCACGGAGGCACCCGCATTTGCTGGATGCATAGGGGTGCCATTAAGAATTAGTCTCAGTCCACATCTGTGCGCACACGTTGCAGGTTGGGCAGCGCATTCATTTCAATGTGCTGTGAGAAAAACAGGGAGAGAAGTCCCTGACCCTTTTTCTTTTAATATTGCGAAACGATGCCCAGGGGGTGCCATTGAGAAAAACTGGCATCCGCGCAAGTTTGCAGAAGAAAACGCGTTCTGTTTGGTGCGGGAAAACTCGCTCTCTCGTGCCGCAACTGGTGTTAACCACTTGCTGACCAGCTCGTGTACATTTACTGCGGCAAGTTGGCTCCGCTGCGCCGATCGCCGTCTATAAACGCAGCCGCTCTCATGCCCGCCACACTTTGACTGAGTGTGGCCGCGTGTCGGGCAGACTCGATGTCCACCAGCGACCCGCTAGCGCCTTCCAGAGAGGAAGAACGGCGAGCCGCCGATTTAAAAATGGCGGTTCCCCATTCTGACAGGCGGCGTGACAGAGATCTACCGATCCCTGTCATCAGGATCGGTTAGATCTGTCATGCCCCTGGCAGCCCAGCCCCCACACAGTTAGAACACACATAGGGAACACAGTTAACCCCTTCATTGCCCCCTGAAGGTTAACCCCTTCCCTGCCAGTGACATTTATACAGTAATCAGTGGATATTTAAAGATCTGATCGCTGTATAAATATCATTGGTCCCAAAAAAGTGTCAAAAATGTCCGACATGCCAATATCAGAGTCCCGATAAAAATCGCAGATCACCGCCATTAATAGTAAAAAAAAAAAAAATAGTACAAACGCTAGAAATTAATTATCATGGTTTGTAAACGAGGCAACTTTTGCACAAACCAATCAATAAACGCCGATTGCGATTTTTTTTTACCACAAATATGTAGAAGAATATAAATCGGCCAAAACTGATGAATAAATTTGTTTTTTTATATTTTTTTTTTTTTTGGATATGTATTTTAGCAAAAAGTAAG